>CM067366.1:77743969-78106469 GCA_034401795.1 Chaetoderma sp. LZ-2023a
TGCGACCACTAGGTGAGAACTATTAGCCGTAGTCTACTTTATCAAGCATTATAAACACTTTCTGTACGGTCGCCCATTTACTCTCCTTACAGATCACGCTCCCTACACTGGCTCCGCAAACATAAAAATCTGGAGGACCAGGTAGCGAGGTGGCAGGAATCCCTGCAGGCTTTAACTTCAATGTGGTTCATAGACCCGGCAAACTGCATGGAAATGCTGACGCCTTGAGCAGAATCGGGCTCAAGGATGAACCCGAAGTAGCCTCCCACTGTGACACATACAACACAGCCATCTCCGGTGTTCCCCGAATTGTAGTGCGCAGAGTGAAACATGGAGAAAGTCGCTCACGAACAAGCAACAGATGCGCAGACATGAAATATATATGCGTGGATCCAGAGGGGTACGCCCTCCTGGGGAATCTGTTACACCACTATCCACAACAGCCAAGTACTACTATCAGTGGTTCGAGGAATGCCACATACAGCGAGGTGTTCTCTACATTAATAACTGCCTGGTGATTCCGGAATGTTATCCATGAAACAAGATCATAACAATTACATGATAACGCCGGACATCTAGCTGTTGAGCGGACATTAACCTCGATAAAACAGAGATTCCACTGGATCGGGATACCATGATAGTGTAAAGGCATGGGTCGCCAAATTTGTCCCATGTCAAAGACAACAGTGCTGTTTGTCAGCACCATTCCACACCCTTACAAGTAAATATTGTTGGTGCACCGTGGGAGCGAGTTGCTATTGATGTGCACAGATCCTTGAATACGACGGATGAAGGAAACAAATACATCCTCGTATTACAAGATTATTTTACAAAGTGGGTGGAAGCATTCGCTCTGCCGGACCAAGAGGCTTCCACAATAGTAGAGGTCTTGGCAAGCAATGTGTTCTGCCGGTTTTGGAATGCCCTATGAGCCGCACTCCAATCAAAGAAGTAATTTGAGAGCCAGCTGATCACCGAGCTCTGCAAATTGTTCCGTATCGTCAAATCGATAACTACACCATATCACCCCACAGCGACGTATGGTTAAAAGATTCAAACCATATGATGGCGGAGATGTTGATGAAGGAAAGATGCCTTGATTGTCGGAGATTGGGATCTATGACTCCCATATGTGCTCATGGCATACCGCACTTCAGTACATTCCAGCACGGGTTATACCCCTACACGGTTAATGTTAGGCCATGAATTAGCCTTGCCACTGGATCTGGCCATAACCAGAATTCCGGGGAGAAGAATTCAGCATCTCTCTACGTAGAGCTCATGCGGCAGCAGATAGAACATGCCAATGAGCTAGTGAGAGCAACTTTATCCACTGCACACCAGCGTTAGAAAACATGACATGACCGGCGAGTGCATCGAGATCCATATGAAGCGGGAAGAATGGTTTGGGTACACGATTCACGACGATCTGCAAACGTGCCGCGTAAACTGAGTTACCAGTGGAAAGGCCCTTAGGTGGGAGGAGGTAAGATGTCGGACGTGATGTAGCATATTCGCGCTTCAGATGGCCTGACCTCAGTCATCCACTTCGATCGACTTAAACCTTGTGTCAGTGACGACCCCGTACCAGAGCTCGGACTGGGCGTTCCAGGTGGCACCGGTACCCCGACGGATGTAGTCTAGAACACCACGGTGCCAGTTCGATAGTTCTCCCACCAAGCCAGGAGTTTGGTGAACAACCAACCAGCGCTGAGGGATGATGATGAGATACGTACTCGCCCTCTCCATCCTCAGTGTGGGTCTACTCGATTCTGGGAAGTCGTACCTGAAGACACTAGTTTGTGTTGTCCAAGGGGAATGATGCAAAAGTTGTTCTGCCGACCTATTCCCATTCCCACCTACTTCATACTATACCACCACCCCACCCACCCCCCATTATAGATTTACCACAAGCGGAAGCTGAGGCCGCCCCGGGCCATGCTTCTTGTGGGGGAACATGTAATGAATAGCATGGAAGTGAAGAGAGGCCTTCGCTCGTTTAGAGAATAGCAAAACTGCACAACTCGGTATACCCGACCATGCCCTGAAATCGCGCAACCACACCCCACCCAAGGTGCCCCCAAACCAGCAGCACGACTGCCACCCCCATCTCCGACACGCATCTCTTCTCTCTGCACCAAGTTCGGACATCATTCGTCCTGTCCATTTCACACTCCACTCGTCGTCTGTAGACCGTCACTCTTCAGATATGAGAGAATCAGCTGTTACAGAGGAGGTGGCATCCCGCACCGCAGCAGCCAACCCACCCACACCCATACCCACCCACCGGCAGGTGGTGGGCAGGGAAGCAGCCTGTTCAGCAGACTCTTGGCTCAAATTTTCCGGTACTTAAAAATTACAATATAGTACCAACGGTCGTGTAAGGGGAGATGACCACTCCCCCCACTCCAAGGGCAACCTTTACCAAAACTGCCCGCCAATCCCCACCGTGAGCAGTCAGGACACCACATCGGACACAGAAATCCAAGAGCACACAGAACAACACACTTGCCAGCAAGGCTGGATATGTCAATTCACCACGTGAATACTATATACATATCTGGTTATAGAGAGGATATAACGGAGACAATCAACACCAGCAACAACACGATATATTAAGCACCTAACATTTTAAATCGAAAAAGTTGGAGACACAATTTTCTGCAACATTCCTCTCTCATGATGCGGAAAGTACATCACGTCCCACGATGCCGACTTTTCCGCAACTGCAACAGACTCAGCATTCACCTGCGTGGAAACCTGGATATGCCCAATCCACAATATACCAGTGTCACACAGCAGCCCGGACTTCCATACAACAGTACACTATCGCCATCAACACCAGTCAACAATTTCCGCAAACACCTTCTTATCCAGTTTACGGAAAACTGATCATACGGAAAGGAGCACACCGCAACCATCTACAGTATGCGCTACATGGGAACCACCCCCTCCCCCCCTCCCCCCAAGAACCTCCCCCTTTCACCACCCCTCCCCCCCCCCCCGGGAACCATCGTATGGAAACATTTCATTCCCACATAATAACAGTTGTCGTCTATCACGAATTTGGAATTTGCTACCGAAAAGTTGAATTCGAAAATGGATTGGATTCAAGTTATGACAGCAGCCTTATGTAGCTCGTGGGGTAGCGTCGGGCCATTCCGGTGTCTGGTGTCGGCTCGCCGTGTCGTATGTGCACGATGAGTGATGATGCTCGCTAGCTCCCGATCTTGGGGTTTACGGATCCCATGCTCCTAAGGCCGGTGGAACTCAATCGTTCCGGTGGGGCCATGCGACCATCGTCGCAGACATAAAACACAACAGTATCAGCCCATGAGTTTGTGTCATCGGTATGCCTGTCCATAGCAATTTCGTGATCCATGGACTTACAATATTTGATTGGTGACCTAAATAAGTCTATACAATTAATTTACCTAAACAGACCGTCACGTTTGCTAGATAACAATGAGCAGACAAAAATACAAGACATATTGACAGCCTGGTGAACTTTTAAACACAGGGCTCCCGGAGGTACCGCACAGACTCCGCAGAGGTTACCCCATAAAGGAGGCTCCCGCATACGAGATCACCAATTAACTTAGCATAAGTTATTATACCTCTAAGCTGAAAAGGAAAGAAAATTATCCTTTATAGTGGCGAAGGCGATGTGACTTGCGCGGGCATTACTTCTGATGCTGTTTTTCTGGGTGAGAAGTAGTAGCCTCACAAGGGCCGCCATCACTGGATCCTTGCAAGAGGCAAGTGCCTCATGTGGGCCCTTCATCACAGGAACATGCTGCCACCGCTTAAAGCGGGAGAAGAGTGTTGGCCAGAAAGGGGCCCACTCTTATATTCAACCAAAATGCTATAAAGGAAAGGGACCATGCTAGTGAGGATTATGACTAAAATGTTGCGTGCTGTTTTACATGAAGATAGGATGAGCGATTGCTAAGGGATCTATGCCTAACCTATCATTTAGTTTTTAAAGACAAGAACTAGTTTAGGCCGCATATGGCGGTGCCCTACCTAGCTTTTAGATATGGCTGTCATTGAGGGGGTATGTCCTAAGACATCAACACTCAAGACAGCGTGCATACATGTTATTTTGCAAGACCTCCGAGCTTGGTGAGAATCCGGACATCTTGCTCCATAACCACATAGAAACGTCACAGGACGATGGTTACTTTTCACATAAGCAAGTTTAGGCAACTGATCTATCATTCCCGTGGTGGTAGGAGAGACGATTACCCACAGTGAATGTTTCCCGTGAGGGCGTGGCAGATCCTAACATCTTGCCCAGACATTCTTCCAGAATTTGGTGGGGATACGTATCTCGCCCGTCACCAGGTCCTATGGAGCTAACCTTTTAACCTAATGTTAGGTTTAAGCGCAAGTTGCCCGGATATGCACTACAGTGTGGGGAAAATCTCCTAAGAGATGAGAAAGAGAATAATATTTATAATATGTTTTTGCAGTGCTTCCTACACTGGCAGGGATAACTAACTACTAGGTATCAGAAGATACACAGGAGGTGTGTGTGTGTGACACCGCACCCTGGCTATCACTGCTCGGAAACCCCCAATAGTTTCCCAGGGTCGGATCAGTCCATGGTGCGGATGGGAACATCCAAACAATTAAGAAGCCATAAGCTTAGTGGAACATGAAGAGAGGCAATAACTTTATAGATATGAGGCCCAATAGGTATGTTGGCCAATTTACACAACCTTGCCGGAGTGCGGGGCTAAATTATCGCAGCTACTGGAAAAGAGGCGCACACTATGCGTCTCTTGACGAAGAAATTGTCTCTAAGCATATTAAACCTATTCTATTGAGCTAAGTAGACAGGTCTTTAGTCGGTAGCATGCCGGGCTAAACAAAGTTATAGCACGGACAGCGACCTCAGTGAAAAATTGTTGGTGGCGGGAGAAAGTGATGCATATATAAATGTTGCTGTATAGTGTTTCCTACGTGCACTTGCAGTCCCATGTTTTCTATACATAAACACAACATATGAACGAATGGCTGCTTGCCATACATAAAACTAACCAGTACAAGTAATACAATGTGAAATGATCAGAATAATAAATATAGTACAGGTTGATAGACCTACTACGGTGCGGTTAGTGAAAACGCCTTAAAGAAATTATACCTAGCAGTCCTAAGACCATTACGGTTCATTTTAGTCATCGGGACCGTTTTTACTAAGATGAAGTATAATCATTAAAGTAAAATTAACGGAATAATTAAAGATGTTAAGTATAGTTACTTGAATAGTCGGTAGCCACTCTTAATGACGGGCTATCGTGTTACTGAAATTGATACGTCACCATTGGTGTGACGTGAGTCGACACATTCTCTGGAAGCTAGAAAAATCTCTGCATGTAGATTCCTGCAGACAGGATTCCTACATGCTGATCCAGGATGGGAGTGGAGCGACTCAGGGCTGCAATCACAATATAACAATATAAGAATGTCTACGAACGGTAAGTAAGTTCTACAATAACATCACTGCTAGGAAGAAAGTTCCCGTACAGCAACGGTAGGATGAAAGTTAAGAACAACCCATTTAACTGCGGGGTTGTCAAATATGGATGAAGACACATAACTAAGCTTAAAGGTGTGGGGTACGTCAGTTAGCTTTTCAGATGTACCGGGCAAAGTTTACTTGCTGCGGTCAAAAAGTGTAAATAAAACCTACACGACATCAGTGCAAGGGGGGGGGGGGGGGGGGGGGGGGGAGGGGGGGGGCGGGGCGGTGGGGCGGGGTTGAATAACCACTTTTTGGCATGGCCGACAGATCCGGCGAGTTATCCACCAAAGAACATCGCTGCCTCTACATCTGTAGAATCACCGGAAAGGCCTCACCGCAAGATATTGTTCCTGGTCAGTTATTGATTTAAATGTGAACAATATTGTCGAAAGTTTCCAAAGATGCCCCGAACAATTGTTCGGGAGTTCACAAAATTATTAAGATGCGGTGGGTTGGGTAGCTGCCACAGTGCTACGGGAGAGAAAACGAGGTGATTTGCTTAATAACTGTCCTGGCTGATCGTAGCTGCCTCACAGATCAACCTGTTCAGCCCCTGGTCGAGGATGCTCTCGATCTCTGGATTCCATCTCCTGTTATACTACTCATGATGTCATAGGCACAGGCCTCAACCAATCGTGCACGTGGTTGTGACGTCACCGGCAAAAAATATGAACATAATCAAAAGGGGGTTTCCGTGGATAACTCAGCCATTTCTTAACCAATTAAAAAAATTTTAAGCCCGTCGAATTCTGGTCTTAATTGATACCAGATTCATCGGGAACAAGCAAATATAAAGAATTACAATGTACTTACTCGGTACACTAAAGGTGCTACCCGCTCTTGGACGTGATATATGTGCTCTGTAAATGCAGCAGCCAGCGCGCGCATGCGCGCCACGCGTTTTAAACGAACTTAGTCGTCGTTTTTATGATGAAATCTCTCCATAGGCTCATATACGCGTATAGCTCTAAACAGGGGGGGGGGGGGGGCGGGGGGCGTATTCATAGAACGAATCCAGGACGGGCGGTGTGTATCCAGCTTGGCTGACCAGTCGATCCGAACTACACCGCCCCTCCTAGTTTGACATCCATTGCAAATGATCACGCATCGTGGATTGATGCATGGATGCACGCTAGGCAGGAATTATAGACTTCCCGGGTAGTCACGCGGCCGGAGAGGAGTAGTGACGCAATAGACGCATGTTAGGAGAGACAGAGCACATAGAGGTGCCAAAGAGGAGAGTGGAGGCATATTTTTAGTTTTAATTTCTGACCTGGAATTATTTTTCCATGTCTTTTCTTTTTTTCTTCTTTTTTTTAATATCTTGGTGCGTGCTTTAATTTTATTCAGACAATGATTCACTAAACAATAGCTCGCATGGGTGCTCTCTTTGGGTGAGGATAATCATTATTCCGGAGAGAACACTAAAGCTCCAACGTACTACATTTAAGTTCAGATATAATATATAAAAATATATGTATATAAAATATATATTTAATTTCCACGAAACATACCCTTACTGGGTATTTAGAGTATTACTTAATTACATGCGCACCCCAGATAAAAATAAGGGGGTACGAACATGTACTGATGAAGTAAATATTTGCGGCCTATTATAGCGGGTCCACAACGGGCAGCTCTCGCTGACCCCATAGCTGTCCTGACATCTAAGGAAAGAAGAAAAAAATAACAAAAATAGAATAGAACAATAAACCAAAAAGTTAGTTTATCAGGCAGCCTCAGCATAGCTGAGACTGCATGACGGGATTATGACATTATTGCACTGTGGTGTGTTGTATACTTTACGTCACACACGACGTTCTTACAACACAGGAATCCGCAGTGCTCATTTCAGTGCGAGACACAGCTGGACAACCAAGTTGCGCAGCTGTGTAGGATAACTGTAGTCATCCTAGGGAACGGATTCAATTGATTTAACATATTTAACAATAAGAAAAGTATTTCAAAAATAATAAAAGTAGATTTTCCATGAGTCGCACCACGGATGTTCTACTGTAACTTCAAACAAGAACGGTCACACCTCTGCCGAAAAATTTCCCTACTGAGTCTGGGGCCTGCGACTGACGGTGGTTGGTCGTGGCGGATGAACTTCTAGTGCTGAGATTTCTTCACTATTACTGGCGCTTTCTGGAATGTCTAAAATGATACTTGCGGGAATATTTGTCATAGTGTCTATAGTGTCCTTGATAGTTACTGCGGGTGTTGTAATGTTCGTTTCCGCGGTGGTGATGGTCGTGGTTCTAGTTGGTGTAATGGTGTCTGACGTGGCGGCCTTGGTGATGGTTGGCGTGGTTGCTGCGGTTGCTGTGGTGATGGTGGTGAGCCGTATTGTGGGCCGAGGCAGTGATGCTATTGCTGCAGCGGTTGGTGACGACATTGTCCATGTTTTCACGTATTTCAGGAGCCAACTAACGGTGATATTTGGCACAGGCTGTATGTCTTGGGTGTGCGCGATTCGTTTCTTTCACGCATACAGATGCTCAGGTGTGGTCCCCTTCCTGACTACTGGATCGGTGTGGCTGGGTTGAGAATATTGTATAGCGCAGGTCGGAGTGATGCTGATTGTAGTTGGCTCCGACTGCCCCAGTCCTTCATCTATGGTCAGGTCGGGAGGAGATGGTGATTGCGGATAGCTAGGTATCTCCATCTCCGTGGGTGGCGTTATGTCTATCGATATGGGCTGGCTGGTGGCAAATGCTTCTGCAGATACGGGTGCTGGTGCAGTTGCTGTTGTCATGCTGCTAGTTGATGATGCGGGTGTTGCTGGACTGGATCATGTTGAGGACTTCTGTTTCTTACTCTGCTTTAAGACCGGAGTGGACGTAGTAACTGGCTGTGGCGTAACACTTCCTGACACGACTGAGAGTGGAAATTCACGTCTGGTGGCTGAAACAGTTGCTAATGTAACCGTGGGAGAACGATGGCTAACGGGATGTCTGCGGGTAGTGTTCTTTGTGTGGCCATCTTCTCGGTCGGAAGTACTTTGACCGGTAACCGAGATTGAAAACGTGTGGCTAGTACGGCACAATCCTTGCTTTCTTCATCAGGAACTAAAGTCACTTATAATATGCGGTGCTTATGACGGAGCACATGTGTTACTCCATAATGGGTGGCTGTGTAAAGATACCGACACGTTATACAGAAGACTGTCTGGTGGAGATGGTCCTTGTTGATATGAAGGGTGAGGTTGGAATTTCGTGCAAAGGTTTGGGTACACGGTTCTCTGCTAGCTAATAATGAGCTGCACGGGAATCTTTTCACGGTTGGTACCGATTCGTCTTCAGATGAATCCGACAATGCTAAATTTTCAAGGAGTGACATCTCCTTCCCGCATAGTAGCTGGTTGCGGGAACCTTAATTAAAACCTAAAACCCTATCTCTTCATTTTAACTTTCCAGGTCAAGTACGTAATAATGAATTAATAATAAGATACACCAGAATTTAGTTTTCGACACGAAAGAAGCCTAATGCTATTTTGTTCTTCCCTGTTGTCGAGCGTTGATGGGAAGACGAAGTTTCAGAGCGCGCTTCCTCCTTTTATACGATTTAGTGACATCACTGGTGGGCGGATGACCACACCTGGAAGTTTGAAGGTGATTCAGTCGGCCCTATATAGAAAGTTTCTCACTTTCCTATTCTCGGCGTCAAGGGATTAATTCTTCCCGTATAAAGGGAGTACTTTTAATTATAGGAGGAATGGCTCACTAATCTTGTCTTAATTTAGCGCATTTAAAACTCTCCGATCAACATAAAAACGTGGTACTACTTATTCCTGTGGAGCATCACCTTTTAATTAGAGTGAAGCGGTTTTACAGATTGGATGCTTATAAACTTGCCTGTTTTAATTTCAGGCTGGAGTGCCCAATGGGTTGTGTGGGAGCCTGGTGACATCAGCAGTAATTACCCCGACTCACCCTCGCCACTCCTCCATCACGCTGTGGTAGTCACGTATTTGGGCGGCTCTTTTGTTTAAAGCGTTTGATCCAAAAATTACTGGAAATAGCAGTAAAAGTCACGTGGCCCTTGAAAACATGTGGTTGATCGGAAACATAGATGCATGATGTCAACTTTATCGAACCTTGATGGTATTTCGCTCTGTAATGGCCGAGCACGTGGGAGGGACAGAGTTACTTTAGAGTGTGGATGACCTGTAGGATGCTGTCGTAACTTTGATCAATCCATTATCGAATTCAACGTTTCGGTAGTAAAATCCTACTCGTGACTGACGACAATGCGGGCATCTTGCTCTCTTAATAATATTGACTGTTATTACGTGTAAATGATGTATAGTATCCTTGGCTGTTCCCGTACGATGTCACGGTAGAGGAAAGGGGCATCGGGTGGACGTTTCTCCCGTGATACGTACTATAGATGGCTGCAGAGCATTCCTTCTATCTACATGATCAGTTCTCCCATAACTAGATAAGAAGGTGTGTGCGGGAGAATTGTTGGCCGTTGTTTGTTGACGATAATGCTGTTGTCGGGAATTCCGGGCTGCTGTATGATGCTAATATTAAGCGAGATGGGCGCATTCCAGTTTTCCATGCTGGTGAACGCCGAGTCTGTTGTTATTGCGGGAGGTGGGTGTTGCGGGAGATATTATTTCTCCCGTATCTTGTGCAGATGGAACTGTTGCGGGAATTTATGTCTCTAACGGTGATTAATTAAAGCCGATAGGTGCTGCTAGACGATGTTGTAGCTGGTGTTGAATGTTTCTGTTATGCTGAGTATAACCGATATGTGTGTGATGTGTGCGAAATTCTGAATTGACGTATCCAGCCCTGAGTGCAAGTGAGTGTTCTGTATGTAGCTGACGTTCTGTCTGTGGTGTGATGTCCTGACTGCTCACGGGGGAGTATGGTAGGCCAAATGTAGGGGGTGGCCTTTGGACAGAGGGATGTGGTCATCTCCCGTTACACGACGGTTGGTGCCTTGTCGTAGTTTTAGACACCGGGAAAATTCGAGCCGAGAGTCAACAGATGATGAGTGGAGTGTGAAATGGACTGGGCCGGTGATGTCCGAACTTGGTGTATAGATGAGGGACGCGAATTGGAGTGGTGGCGTTGGTGGGATGACGGTGTCCCTTGGGAGGGGTGGGATTTCGCGATTTCGGGGCATGGTCAGGTACAACGAGTTGAGCAGTTGTGTGGTTCTAGACACGCCAAGGCTTCATCTGGCCTCTTCACTTCCATGCTATTCATCACAGGAAGCATGGCTTAGTTCAGCCTCAGCTTCCGCTTGTGATAACTCTATAATGGGGGGGGGTATAGCATGAGGCGGGTGGGAGTGGGAAGATATCGGTGGAACAGCTTTTCCATCCGATCCATTGGACAAAACAAACGGAAAGTTCTTCAAACCCGGCTTCCCAGATCGAGTAGACCCATGCTGAGGAGAGAGAGGGCGAGTACGTATCTTGTCATCGTCCTCAGCGTTAGCTGCTTGCTCACCGGTGTTCTGGCTTGGTAGAAGACGGGTTGAACTGGCACCGCGGTGCTCTGCACTAATCGTGGGAATACTGCTTCCCGTAGAAATTTCTGTCTGGGTACTGGTGTCATGAGGAATGCCCAGTCCGAGCTCTGGTGCTCGGTCATCACTGACACATGGTTTAAGCCGATCGAAGTGGATGACTGAGGTCAGGCCATCCAAAGCACGGAAACAGTAGGTCATGTCCGACGTCTTACCTACTACCACATAGGGACCTTTCCACTGGTAGCTCAGTTTACTTGGCACGTTTGCAGACTGTCGTGAATTGTGTACCCAAACCATCCTTCCTGCTTCATATGGATTTTCCATGCACTCTCCGGTCGTGCCATGTCTTTTGCCGCCGGTGTGCAGTGGATAAAGTTTCTCTCACTAACTCATGGGCCTGTTCTATCCACTGCCGCAAGAGTTCAACATAGAGATGGTGAATTTTTCTCTCCTGGTATCCGAGGCATTGCCAGGTCCAGGGGTACGCTAATTCACAGCCTAACATTAACCGAGCATGGGGGTGTAAACCGTGCTGGAATGTAATGAAGTGCGGTAAGACATGAGTACATATGGGAGTCTTAAATCCCAATCTCTACAATCAAGGCGTGTTTCTTTAGTAAGCATCGCCGTGAGAGTTCGATTGAACCTTTCTACCATCCCATCACTGTGGGGGAGATAGAGTCATCCTTGTTTTGACGATGTGAAACAATTTGCAGAGCTCTGATATGAGCAGGCTCGCAAAATTACTTCTTTGATCAGAGTGTAGTTGATAGGGCATACCGAAATCACAGAACACATTGCTTGCCAGGACCTCCGCTACGCTGGATGCCTCTTGGTCCGGCAAAGCAAATGCTTCTACCCACTTCATGAAATAATCTTGTAATATGAGGATGTACTTATTTCCGTCATCTGTCGTATTCAAGGGTCCGAGCACATCAATAGCCACTCGCTCCCATGGTGCACCAACGATCTTAATTTGAGATGGTGCGATATGGTGCTGGCCAACAGTATGTCTTTGGAATGGGATACATTTGGCAACCCATGCCATTACACTATCGCGAATCCCGATCCAGTGGAATGTCTGTTTGATGCGCGTAAGGGTCCTTTCCATGGCCAGATGCCCGGTGTTATAATGTAGTTGTTGTAGTTTAATCTTCCGATAACTTTCTGAGTTTACCAGACGGTTATTGATGTAGAGAACGTTATTGTTTAGGTGACATTCTTCAAACCGCTTGTAATAATATTTAGCCATGGTAGATAAGGGTGTTACCGATTCCTTGGGAGGACGTACTCCCACCTGGATCCACGCGTATATATTTCGTGTCTGCGTGTCTGTTGCTTGGTCGAGTGCGATTTTCTCCAGATTCCACTCTGTGCACTGCAATTCGGGGAATTCCGGAGATGGCCATGTTGATTGTGTCATTGCTGCAGCCTCTTTGTGTTCACCTCCTTGCCCGATTCTGCTGAGGGCATCGGCATTTCCATGTAATTTGCCAGGACAGTGAACAACGTTAAGGTTATAGGCCTGCAGGCATTCCTGCCACCTCGCTACCTGGCCCTCCAGATTTTTAAGGTTTCTGAGCCAGCATAGTGAGGCATGGTCCATACGGAGTGTAAATGGGCGACCGTACAGAGTGTTTGTAGTACTTGACGAAATGTACCACTGCAAGTGGTTCTCACTTCGTGGTCGTGTATCTCTTTTCGGTTTTATTTAAGGTACATGACTCATAACACAACACCTGCTCCGTTCCATCCTCTGTGACCTGAGATAGAACCATGCCGATAGCGTAAGCTGACACGTCAGTGTCTAAGATGAAATCGAGGTTTGGATTAGGATGAGCAAGAATAGGGGTTGTCGTCAAGAGTTCCTTCAATGCCCTGAAGGAACCTTCACCCTCACTCGTCCACTCGAATGGTCGATCCTTTTCGGTGATCTTATATAAGCGTGAAGCAATCTCACTGAAATGATGGATGTATCGGCGATAGTACTGACATAAGCCAAGAAAACTCAGTGTTTCTGTGATCGAAGAGGGCGTTGGCCACTCTGCTACAGCCTTTGTTTTTGATGGCTGAGTAGCCACTCCATCACTGGATATGACATGTCCCAGGAACTCGTCGCTCTGTCTGAAGAGATGACATTTCTTTGGTTTGAGCTTTAAGTTGGCCGTGCGGAAACGGGAGAGCAAGGTGTCCAAATCAGTTAATGTTTGCTCAAACGTAGGTCCAAAGACGATTGCATCGTCGATGTAACATAGACAGATTTCCCATTGCAAGGTGGTTAATACCTGCTTAATGAGACGTTCAAAAGTTCCGGGAGCATTGCACAAACCATAGGGCATCTTGCAGACTTGAAAAAGACCATCCCTACAAACGAATGCAGTCTTTTCCATGTCAGCTTCATCCATGGCTACTTGCCAGTAATCGTTAGCTAAGTCAAGTCAAACTACTTGGCTCTGGACAAGGACTCCAAGGCCTGATCTATGCGCGGGAGCGGATATGTATCTTTAATGCTAAGATCATTAAGGCGACGGTAGTCTATACAAAACCACAAGGTTCCATACTTTTTGCCTGCCAGTACTATTGGGCTGGCCTATGGGGATGCTGATGGTTCTATAATACCAGTCCGCAACATGTCATTAACTTGTTGATGTGCTTCTGCTTCCTTATGAATGGGAAGACGTTGTACCAGTTGTCGTATTCGGCAAGTATTGCCTGTGTCGATGGAGTGTCGCACAAGATGAGTTTCTCTGAGATCCATGTCTCCAGATGAAAAACTATTGCGATATTTGTAGTAGTAGTGTCTGTATTTGTTGTTTCTGAGATTGCTGTAATCCTACTGTGGCACGTAAATACAAATCATGTAGGTGTTCTGGTATGTCATCGGTCATTTCCGTGTGCGAGGTGGTAAGTGTTGGTGTTTCCTAAGAGATCACATCCACCAAATGGCCGCAGCATACCCATGGTTCCAAAGTTATGGGGTCTGCGGTGGCATTGAACACCAAGAATGGTATATGTTCCTTGTTGGTGGTGTCCACGATCATACGGGTACTTGCACATTGTGAGGCGATCATGTAATCAGGGTCAGGTTCCAGCATGGCGATATGGGTGTTGCTTCCTAACTGTGGTGCGGTGGCCCACAAGATGTGTTCTTGTCCGGCTAAACTGTGGCTGTACTTGATAATATTACATCACATGTGTCGTACAATGACGATTCTGGTCCATGAGGTATCTGTCGGCAGTGTATGTCAAGTTCCTGTTGTTTGCAGTGGATGATGGCTTCGCTGGCACTGAGAAGATCAGAGCCAAGAAGGGCTTCGTTTTGAATAGAGTGATTACAACTCGCTGTATGAGTTGCATCTCCCCTATTTGAATAATTAGATTAACCACACCGGCTACGGGCACATCAGTTCCAATAGCCGTCTGTAGATCGATGTTTGTAGGCTTAAGGGGAGGCTTCTTATGAGGTGCGATGCTCTCAGATAAGCACTTGTTAAATACAGTGATAGAAGCCCCAGTGTCAACGGTGGCACTGGTGGAAATACCGCTAAACAGACAGGCACACTTATATATTACTTTGCGGTGCACATGAGGAAGAGTTTCCAATGATGCCATCTACAAAAGACGGCACGGAGTGGAATCATTCTGTACATAGTCGGCTTGTTTCCGAATAGCTTCTTTTAATGCATTTGATGGTTGAGTGAGGAAAGGGCCAGTCCGACGTCGCTGATGCTGTGAGTGCTTTGACGAAGATGGAGCTGGTGGTAGCAATGGTGATGGAGTGGTTGCTGTTTATGTGTATGCAGTGTTCATGTAGACAGCGGTGCAGATGGGATTCTCATGATCACAGATAAGAGCTACCTGTGCGAGCCACTTCTGACAATGCATCATTGGATGTTTCATTGAGGCACAGAAGAAACAGTGGCATCGTGGAAGGCGGTCGTATCGCCGGCAACGTCGTCATTTGCGAATCCATGATGCAGAGTGAATAGTTTCTCCTGAGCCGCTGCTGTCTGAGGATGCGGGAGATGATGTTGTGCGGGACAGTGTTTTTCATACAACCAAAGGACACCTAGAATCCAGTGTCTTGGTGGCGGGACGTGGTGCTTGCAAAAACGTTGTTTCAGTGGAGGTGATACAACCTACCACTGCCGTTTTACAAAGGAAAGAAGGATTGTTATGTGTGGACATAGAGGTGGATGGCAGTGCTGCAGATGTGGGAGGCATCGTAGGCATCGACATATGTGAAGCCGTGCGTATTGGTGTACATGTAAAAGCTGAGGCTTGTTGGTGATAGTCGGCCACCGGACGTTGTTGTACGGGGGCTGCAGTTGAGCCAGGTAGCAAATACGGGCACTGAGGTCACTCTTCAATCGGTGCCCTTAGGAGCTTGACGGCTTTTCGGGTTGTGGTGTTCTGCAGTCAGGGGTAGGTGTTGTAGACAGAGGTTAGTTAGGGCACCGTTCCTTCCAATGTCATGGCTGACCACATCCGAAACAGGTGTTTGGTGGAGGTGCAGTGTTAGTGGTGTTTGATGTCCTAAGGTGAGTGGTTGCTAACTTAGTGCTGAGGGTAGTTACTAAATTTGTTAGTGCAGAGATTTGTTTGTTTATCTCATCTATCCAGTCTTGCATGTTGCCGCGGTTGTTATTATTTTGCAGGTTCCTGCACCCCGGGGCTCCATTGTGGCCTCCTTTGTGGCGATGCCCTCTTCCTCTAGGTGCTTGATTCTGATTGGAATGTTGTGGTGCTTGTTGTTGGGTGGATGCGTCTGCGGTTGTTGATGATGTAGGTGTGGCGTGAGCATCAGTTGATTCTTGTTGATAGGATGAAGTTGGCAGCGATTTGTTTTCTCCCACTCCAGGAAGTTTCCAATACGGACCGCAGTGGCTGTTAAGTGTGCCAGGTTTCCATGGTCGGCAAGAAAGAGTTTTTCCTTTAGAGCGGACTCACCGCTCAATGCGTCAATGAACATGTCAAGGTGAAGATGTGTGACGCCTTCTATGTTGGTGCTAGGGTATGCACGGGTGACTAGTCTCCGGATGCAACTAGCCAGCTCCGGTAGTGTCTCTCTGGTACGTCGTCAGAGATTTTTAAGCTGTTGATGGCTAGTTTCCCCGAGAGCAGTGTCGCCAAACCGTTCTGACAACGCTCGTTCCAGTTGCGTGGATGTGTGTGTGTAGTCAGTCCCGAGATCCACGATAACTTGGAGGGCTTTTCTGGAAAGCTTCACGGCGAGATATTAACCCATTTGTTGGTTGTTCCAATGGTTAGTCTGACTTATAATTTCGAACCGGATTTTGTAATTGGCCCAGTCACTCTCCCCGCTAAATCCGGGAGGGAGAATGACTCGGCCAAAACCTTGGGAGGAACTAAGTGGTGGAAATCCTGGTGGTGGTGGTACACGGGTGACTGATGAAAATGCTGATGCTGGTCGTCATGCGGGTGGTGGTGGTGGTGCTGTAGGTGTTTCCCCGTCGATGCTGATGCTGCGGAGCAAGAGCGTGTGTACTCCAATCTATTGATGTCTGCCCCATTGCAGATCCATCAACCGGCATGGGTCTATGGACGGCAGGCGGAAGATTGTGGAGATTACGCGGACATTCCTTGTGTGGTGACGACTGACACTCCTCATACGGTGGTGGTGCCGTCGGCTGACGGTCATGATGTGTGACATGACTGATGTAACAATGAAATGGTGGTGCTGATTCCTCCCAATGGTGCCGTGGCATCCCCCTAAAATAAGATGATACACTTGATGGGGGCGGCGGGGGGGGGGGGGGTTGGGTATAAGGATTATAACCCTGCCATATAGTATCCGATGATGACACGGGCAAACGATAGTGATGGGAAGGATGATAAGTTTGCCCGTAAATGGGTCTTTGTCGAGATCGTCCATGATCCAGCCCTGATAGAGGTGGCCTATCACGGACGTCCGATATGGTACAGAATTCTGTTCCCGCCTGTGAGGCATCACGAACAGTCCCCTCACTGATAGGCGAGAGCAGGTGATATTGCGATGCTGGTGATTCCGCATGGCTAGAATTTCTGGCATAGTCGGTGAGCATACGAGCATGGTGTCCATCGCATGACGCTACCTCTTGATCGAGGGAGTCGTCGTTGAATGGAGAAAGTATACTAATCTCGCTATAAGGTGTGGGCATGAGTTCGCTGTGTGTTACTGATGTTCTTGTTCTTCGGGCCCCCACATCGGGCACCACTTGTAGCTCACGGGGTAGCATCAGGCCGTGTCTGGTGTCGGCTCGCCACATCGCATGTACACGACGAGTGATGACGCTGGCTATCTCCCGGTCTCAGGGTTACGGATCCCATGCGTCACTGCCCTACAGGTAACAAAGACCAGCTCCTAAGGCCGGTGGAACTCAATCGTTCTGGTGGGGCCGTGCAACAAGCAAGACAACAGTATCAGCCCATGAATTTGTGTCACCGGTATGCCTGTCCTTAGCAATTTCGTGATCTATGGACTTACAATATTTGATTGGTGACATAAATAAGTCTACACAATTAATTTGCCTAAACAGACCGCCGGGTTTGCTAGATAACAATGAGCATACGAAAATACAAGCCATAGAGACAGCTTGATGAACTGTTAAACGTGGAGCTCCCGGAGGAGTAGTATAGCCGGTGGTAGAAAAATACCACCCCCCTCCACAGGCAACTGTTCCGTGATCTGCGGCACCCACCGCCCTCTCAATTTCTGAGGCATAGGGTCATGGGCCACACAAATACATACAAGATACCCAGGCCCCACACCCATCAGCCCAAGTGCCTTGATATAGACTATATCAAACGTGCATTAACTGTGTTAGAGACTATTGTGCGACACACAATGCTCAGTTTCAGAAGGCTGCTGTTGAGCCGAAGCTGTGCAGAGGATGCGGGGCTTGTATTTATACAGATTTATACATGTAAAGCATGCGGGGGTCATAAACATTCCACAGAATGAACTACAAGAAGGTCTGTGCCAGGAGAAAGTTCAGTTTAGTTATGGAAGAACTTAAACGCGTCATGCCATGCATTTAGAGACATGCATCCACAGGGATATACACCATCCACAGGTACTGATCGCCACTTACTGTAACACCCTCGAAGATGGTCCGAAATGTTTAAGATCCAATATATAGACCTTGTATCATGGTTACTGTAACACAGCTTCGAGTGATGGCAAAGCAATTCGCTCTTGGAGACTATTCTAAGGCCCGCAAAGCCGACCTGTTCCAGATGATTGCACACGCCAATGCCAAGGAGTGGCGAAAGCGACTCCCCTCCCTTGCTGATGAGTGGTTAAAGCGACTCTCCCGAGCAAAACAGACAGGGATGTTTTCAGCGCTCACCTCTGAGAATCCATGGAACCCTCACAAGAAAGCACAGCTGCTCCGTGAGAGTCGTCAATTGTAAGAGGAGACGAATGTCAGCTTACGGGCCAAAGCTGTAGCAACTCCGATGGCAAGCCATCCACAAGATCGCCTACCTCTTCTACACCGAATCAGAAGACGATTAATGAGGGGACCAAGATCTGAAACCCTAGCCCAGAGTATGAGGCGAGAAGGTCAGCAGATTCTCAATGAGCGTCTCGGTGAGAGGGAGACAGAGGAAAGAGACGGCGAACAGTATGCTGGACATTCTTCAGAGGGCTAGAAGGAGACATTACAGGTCGGATCATGGAGACGCTGCGGACTGTTCAGAACGCCTTCTACCTTCGGTATACCCACACCTATCGAATCCGCCACATCGAGGATGGTAGGGTAATGCTCTTCCAGAAGAATGCTCCAGTAAGTCCCTGAATGAATACACTAGGAGTGGCCCAGACTTGGGTGGAGGGCAGAGAGCAAGCCCACCTCAACCCAGACAATATTGATCGACCCAATACCGCGTGGGCGTTCATCAGATCAACGTTGAGGTAAAGGTTGTCATCGACTGCCAGCCTCTGCTAGGGACAGGCCCACTCCCGGTCTGGCTCTGGTGGAGAAAGGTAATGGTCGCACTCGATACCTACAAAGATAACATGTGCCTCTGGAGATGTCTAGCAGTCCAGCAGGGTGCAAGAGCTGATAGAAGTACAGCTCCTGCATGAGAGCTTGTTAAACAGTTCTTTAGCCTGAACAGGCCTGTTGCTGACGTACCAAAGACGTCCCTAGACCAGCTGGACAAGGTAGAGTTATTTGTGAAGACAGGGATTCGTGTTTATGAGCCCACTGAAGGGGGCATTTGGCATCTGACCAAGAAACTTGCTCTCTATCCGAGCGTCATGACCATTGGAGTATATGACCACCACGCTTCCTTCATTAAGGACATCTCCAAGCTGGCCCAGACTTTCAGCTGTGGGCACTGTCAACAGCAGTTCACCCAAGCATGTAGTCTCCATCGCCATGCTTACCACCGTACAGGGGAAAAACGACCATCGATTGCGCTGGGGAGAAGGTAGTGGCACCGCAGTCACCATGCGAGAAGGCCTTCTATCCATACCAACCAGCCAGTTCCGCGGCTACTCATTGGATTGAATATGAGTCGAGAAACCGTGGAATTCATATACACCACACAAAGTGTGGTCACGGTGGTGAGCATTGGATCGAGGGGGCTCCCATAGATGGTTATGATCCGATAACCGACACAGTATACCAGTTTCATGGCTGTCACTGGCATGGATGTTCACAACACCAGCAAGGTGAGGATGCTGATCAAAGATACTGCAAGACGGTCGTGAGACATGAGAAACTGAGAGCATCTGGACGCACGCTTGTGGTACAGTGCGAGTGCTGTATAAAATGCTGTCCAAGCGTCCACACCCATATGCAGACAGTACCATACCAACACTTTATTGTCTATGACTTTGAAGCCCTTCTAGATGGGATCAAGACCAACCCTACAGAGTCTCACGATCGAGAGTGCCCACATACCAATCTCGGTGTCAGTCGGCTGCTCCTAGATGGTAGCATGAGCTCGCCAACTCAACTCTGCAATGCTAGCTCCAAAGTGCTGATCTCAGAGTTCATGCAGGAGATCCAACTACGAGCCTCCACAATCCATGCAAGGGTTCGGTCACAGTATCTACCCGCAGACTTGGACAAGTTACCATATCGACAGCAGCGACATATCAATGAGTGGTGTGACCAGGTGCCTGTGCTCAGGTTCAACTCTGGGTGGTACGACCTGAACCTCATCAAGAAGTACTTCATGGATGAACTTACTACTTCGTTCAAAGGAACGGTGAAAGTTGCCAAGAAGGCTAGCCAGACAATGTTCCTCATTACGCCTAAACTGAGGTTTCTCGATGTAATCAACTACCTCAGCCCAGGGGTTTCTTATGAGAAATGGATCAAAGCCTACGGTCGCATGCAACAGAAGAGCTGGTTACCTTATGAATGGTTCGACTCACCTGAGAAGCTTGACTATCCTGGACTACCTGATTATCCTGCATGGTGGTCCAAGCTCAAAGGTAGTTACCTTCTTGTGTTGTCAATGTGGAAAGCTTGTAAGCAGACCTTCAGTGATCTGGGGACGAAGAAGTTTGCTGACTGGTTGCAATATTACAACAACTTGGATGTTAGCCCGTTCATTGAAGCCTTAGAGAAGATGCAAGAATTCTACACAGAACGAGGTATTGACATTCTGAAGGATGCTGTGTCACTTCCTGGTGTGTCGCTTCAGTACTTACTTCGTGGTACTGCTGAACATGAGCCGGATATTATCCTTTACTTTCCAAGCTTACGAGATGTTAAAGGGTGCTGTTGTTGGTGGTCCGAGCATTGTGTTCATGAGATATCATGAGTCTGGGGTTACCCGAATTCGCCACGGTAAGCGAGTATGTCAACGTCTCCTTGGTTATGACGCAAATGCTCTGTATTTGTCAACCATGGCCCAAGCAATGCCTTGTGGTAAAAAAAACTGTACGACGGTGGGATGGGCATGTAAGCAGTGATATTGAATGCTTTAAGCAGGATCTGCTAGCAGATCGTTGGTTCGGGTTTGCTGAGATCGACATTGAGGTACCTAAAGTGTTATGGCCAAAGTTCGAGAAGATGTCTCTCATCTTCGGTAATCGTGAGATCCAAGAAGAGGCTATACCATCGGAGATGCTTGCATACCTTGATAAAACAGGTCAACAAACGTCTACAACTAGCAAGCTCGTTGGTGCGCTCTCTGGTAAGAAGAGGGTATTGTATGCACCAACTCTCAAGTGGTACCTTGCCCACGGGTTAGAGATTACTGCTATCTATCGCACTATAGACTACACCTCACAGAAACCTTTTGAATGGTTTGTGTTACTGAGGCACGTCATACCGGGGATGTTGACAAAAGTAAAGCCTTGTTGGCTGGTCTCTTCAAACTCCTCGGCAACAGTGCATATGGGAAGCTCATCGAGGCATTAGAACGTCATACGAACACGAGCTTCTCTAAGGATGAATGAGCAGTAGACAGAGCCTTGCGTAGTGCATGGTTCGAGGATCTAGAGGAGATCGGTGATTCCTACGAATTGCAGAGCCGCAAGGCTAGAATCACCATTCGTCGCTCCTTCCAGGTGTGTATAGCAGTATACAAGCTGGCGAAGCTGCGAATGCTGGAGTTCTACTATGACTTCCTCGACCGCTATGTAGCTCATGACAGCTTCGAGTACCTGCAGATGGAGACTGATTCTACCTATATCGCCATAGCAGGCTCCAACCTCGATGAGGTGATATGCCCAGAGATGCGAACGGAGTATGAGGCCTGCAAACGGGACTGGTTGGTATGGGACAAATGGTCTAACCGCACTCCAGGATTGTTCAAGCTCGAGTTCGAAGGCACTCGTGGTATTGCTCTCTGTTCCAAGTGCTACTACATGGAGAATACAGACCGCTGGAACAGCAGAAACTTGCAAGTGAAATGGTCGACCAAAGGAATGTCTAAACGGCAGAATGACATCTCCTGGCAGAGGTTCTACAGCGTCCTCCATGGTGTAGTGGACAGAGCCACAAATCGAGGCCTATGCATGCGCAACCAGGGTATGGTGACGTATGCGCAGGAAAAACTCTGACTCTCCGCTTACTATGATAAGCACCATGTGCTGCCAGATGGGGTCCATACCGAGCCCAGCGAGTATCATGTTAGCACCCCAGAGGGTGGTAGCTGTGTGTCTTCAGGGACTAGCTGAAGCTCTTCTACGACAAATAGTCACCTAGGCACTCCATGCTGGCGTGCCAGGTAGTACAGTGTAGGCCGCCCCTCCGCCTACACATACCTGTCAAGCCTGTGAACATCTATCGACCAGTTAGGATCTGTTGCACGCTGTCGACCACCTTCCAGCTCACCAGGCTCATACAGGTACTGAACCAGAGCATCAGGTGGTAGATACTCCTCTCCCTTGTTCGCTCCTCTAGAGCTGTGACCAGCAGAGGGTCTGATCACCTCTAGCGGCTTCTTCCTGATTACCCTAGTATCCTCGGCATTGGATCCCTCTACCACAGCAGGCAGCCATACTCCAGAACGTTCACTCGGCGTGGCCATTTCCTGGGCGTATTGGTGTGGGAACAGTCTCTCTGCCAGTGTCCGATTCCACCGCTCAACGATAGCCTGGGCATGGTGATGCCCTACCTCGCCTCACCTAACTGCCACACCGTGTTTCCGCATGAGGGCTGCAGTCTCCCCTCTGAACTCCTTACCCTCATCCACCTGCAACAATTCCGGCCTCTGGGGGGGATTTTCGGAAGCCTCGTAGACACCTTGGAATGCCTGGGCCACCTGGCCAGCTGACTTGTCTGTGAGCGGTACTGCCACCTCGTACCTTCTGGCGAAATCGACGATGGTGAGGGCATACTTGTAGGTCTTACGACCAACCGAGTCGTGTGGAAGGAATAGAACATCTGCCTGGTGAACTCTGTTCGGGACTTGTTTCCTCGAAATGGGCATGCCTGATGTGCCATGGACGAGGTCTGTATATCTGCCATATCGCCTGGTGGCTGAGCCACTGGCTGTCTACAATGTGAAGTTGTGGCCCTTGTGACGTGCAGCCTCGAGTAGTTGAGGGGTCTCATGGTAATATCCCCCAGGCTGATAGTAGAGTTCCTCAAGAAAGACGGTTGATAAACTCCCGGATTTCATCACTGACGTCCACTCCAATCCTGTCACACATGGCCTGGGTGAACTCTAAACAGACTAACAGATGGCCGTCATTCATTCGACCATCACTGAAGACCTCCTCAAACACCTCCGTACACTGGTGTCTAATCTCTGCTGGATCCTCATTGAACAGTAGTTTATCGACCAACCCTCGGAAGTTAAGGGCCTTGACCAGGTCGTACAGAGACGCCATCATTATATAGTACGGCTTAAATGTTCGGCGGACCAGATGGCCACGACCGCTATGGCAACGTACGGTAGCCAAGGGCCTGCGACTCCGAAGAATGTACCTACTCCTGAGGCGATGGCTGGTATGGCTTCAGAAAACTTCTCCACCCCATCGAGAGCATTGTTGGCAATCTTGCGGACCGTCTCGCCAGCCTTCGTTGTGAACAGAGTCATCAGAATCCCAACTGCTGCCAGCGGGCCGATAGAACCGTTTACGTTAAGTGCGATAGATTCCTTTCGCTCTGTGTACTAGCTTGTGGGATTCAGGTGCGGTCTCCGCTACATCATCATACTCACCCATCGTCTCCGCTACATCGTAGTCGTCTGCATCATCCTCCTCATCATAGTCCTCCTCATAGTCCTCATCATCTATATCCTCGACTGGATCAGCCTCTGGTTCATACATCGCTCTGGGGATCCGTCGCTGGGGAAGTTATATAGTAGCTTTAAACTGTAGTGTATAGCATGCCCGCCACAATCTTGAATGCGGGCGTGTTTGCCTTAGCGAACTGGGGACTCAGCTTCGCCAACAAGAAGGTGGCAGAGGTCGAGTGTGAGCATCATAACCAGGCGATGAAGAAGCTGTCTAAGGAGAAGTTTGAGTACAGCAAAGCACTCGAGCATATGCGCCAGAGGGAGGCACGCCGATGACAACTCCGAGCTCAGGCCAACCAGAGCCTCAAAGAGGCAGATGAAAGTCTCGATGAGTACTACGAGGCTGTATCTGAGCCAACGGTCGACTATGAAGCATCGACAGGTCAGAAGACAGCAGAGCTTATAGTAGTGATGGCAGCTGCAGCGGTGATGACAGGAGTCGTGCTCTACGCACGCTCAAGCTGAATACCTGATGTGTTCAACATGCATACAGCATAGCCAAAGTAAAGTACCATCACACCTAATGAGCGAGTCCCAGCTATGAGTGTTCCGATGTTGAAGCTGAGCCGGTTGCCCTTATTAGGTGGGATGTCCCTGCCCCCGAGGTGGAGATTGCCCTCGAGTGCCAACTCGCAGTCGTCGCATTCACTGGTTAGGCGCAGAAGTGCATATGACTTAGTTTTCTGTCTATAGAGTTGGCAATCAGCCAGCTCGCGTACCTCACCAAGAACATTGGTCTCAGCAACCACAAGCTTGAAGTCGTCTAGCTTATCCACCTGCTGGATGGGTCCTCCCTTCTGAACCAGAACCGCAACAGTGACACAGTCCGATGCACCATGATGCAATGTCAGCTCTACCCATTGGTTAGCTGTGGCTTGGACCTGCTGGTGTTCTCGCTCCACATGCACGATCTGCTGCTTGGAACCCGTTTGCTTCAGCCCCTGGTCATTCTCGTCATGCCAGACATGAAGTCTTGGAGCATTCATCATCGCATCTGCGAGCTGCTCAGTGTACACCCGGAGGAACAGCCTATCCTGCATGGCAGCCGGATTCACATGTGTGTTCTCGAGGAGGGTTAAGAGTGGAACTGCCACAGGCTTCATGACACCTGCCTGTAGTTCGAATTCCGTGAACCCCTCATTGCAACCCACAGCGTAGTTCCCCTTTCCCTTCGCATAGAAGGTTGGGACACGAGCCAGTGGACCTATGACTCGATACTCATCGTTCACATAGGTGGTGTCCACGGTGCTGTTGCTCTGCACGATCTCCCACCTGTTCAGAACCTGCGGGAGCTCTACCATCTGTTCTATTGTGCTCTGAAGCTTGAACTCGAGTGGCATGCTCTTGATCTCGTGGATCTGTGCTGAGATTGCAAAGTCAATGTACCTCCCAGCAGTGGACAACTGGTTCTCATCGTGTACACTGGATCGAATGACCATCAGGCAGTCCTTTCGAGGATCAGTGCGGTGCGATGTCACGGGTTCAATGGCCACATCTGGATGTTGCACATACTGTAGCATGTTTAGGTCTGGGTATATAGAGGGGTTAAACGGCTGCCATGTTTGGTAAAGTTCTCCAGCAGATTGTCTATAGGCAGCAGGACAAGTCGGCATGACAGTCACCACGACAGCCATGACATGCACTGTCCCACTGTGACAGGGTCCGAGGACTGCTTCGTG
This sequence comes from Chaetoderma sp. LZ-2023a, assembly GCA_034401795.1. Classification (NCBI taxonomy): domain Eukaryota; kingdom Metazoa; phylum Mollusca; class Caudofoveata; order Chaetodermatida; family Chaetodermatidae; genus Chaetoderma; species Chaetoderma sp. LZ-2023a. The sequence goes on from CM067366.1 coordinate 77,769,386, forward strand.
ACATCAACATTATCCATGAGCGAGCCAAGGTCACACCTCCGTCTGATGCGGAGATATTGGCCGCCATAGAGGAAGGAGTGCCAGCTCATAGTACAAAAGAACTCCTGACTCGGATACTCTACCGGAAGTTTGACTGCACCCAGGGCAGGATACTCGACCTACCTGTGGCCCCAACCAACAGTCCTGTTATTCTAGCTCTCCAAAAGGCGAGGGTCGACCCCAAAAATCTACTAACGTCGGGAAGTGGGCTGCCGTATTTAGCCTCCATAGCGAGTAAGAGCAAGATATGCTGGATAGACTCATGTCTGGAGCAAATAACTACTTCAGGGAGGAGGTCAGTGCTGCTGTAGCGGAGAGCCATCACACCGGTCATGCAGAAGGTAATCAGGAGGGGGTCACTGTTGGCCACAAGGAGGCTGTTGAGCTCATCTTCAACGAAGAAGGGCACAGGAGATTATCCAGCGATCTGTAAGCATTTACGAAATTCCCAGATAACTACCAGGACTACCTCATCAACTCCCCTCACAAGTCAGATGCTAAGCGCGGATAGCTAAAGTGGGTCTACCCGGAGAAGAACCAGATGAAGAGAATCCCAAAAGATGACCCTCAGTGGTTAGAGTTTAAGCAATAGTACGGACCTGCCAAAGTATCTTCTGACGAAGTAGCTTCTAACGAAGGTTCTCACGCATCTGACGAAGTAGCTTCTGACGAAGGTTCTCAAGCATGTGACGAAGTAGCGGAGACCGCGGATGAAGTAGCGGAGACCGGGCAGCCTTCTGATGAATGAAAAAAAAGTTGCGGCAGCTGCGACAGTCTGTCAGCCATGACTCGTCGAGCAGGCTAGTTTCCTGGCTGGATTCAGCTTGTAGGTGACGGTTTGCGCATTCTCCAGAGATGGCTTGAAGTGTGACAGCTCACCTGTTTCCTTGTTGCTGAAGATGATGCAGTACAGCTCAGCTGCCCTCTGTACAGCTGCGATAAAGTCCCCTTTGGTCTCCTTGAGGATTAGGCTGTCGTATATGGTCTCGAGCAGAGCACGTCCACACTCGGAGCTGAAGTATAGCAACCGGGCATTGTGGCGGATGTCTGGTGAGATCTCGCGGGTGTACTTCTGAAAGAGGATGAAGACAGTTATCTTTGTGTGCCGGATGCGCCTGGTGATGTTGCTGAGGTAGGTGACTGTCTTCTGGTCCATTGCAGGGCCATCGATAACTAGAACAAGTGGTTCTGTCAGTCGGGATGCCAGCAGCTTCTCCATCAGTACTTGCAGGTTCTCCGTCTTGGTGATTGGGCCATTGTACCATTGAGCATTACTGTCAACCACCTCAGCGGCCGAGTCAGACAACAGAAGGAGGTATTGAGAGTGTAGATGTTCGACCAGGAGAGCCTGCAGCAGGATGTTTTTCCCGTGTCCTGATGGGCCAATGATCAGCACCACCTGGCCAGCATCAGCCGGCCTACTGTCGAATGGTACAGACATGCGTGCAGAGGATGGTTAGCACTTGGTCGGGGGTAGCCTCGTCTATATCTGCGAGACTAAACGGCAGTACTTCCTGCACCAGCTCTTTCACCTGCAGAGCGGGGAATCCTGCACCTCCGACAGATACGAAGGATGCGATGGAAGCATCAAGCATGAAATCCCAGCAGCAGCTGAGAAGATAGCGTAGAGGGCATGTGTCAGCACCCACAGTGTCTAGTACATCCAGTATCTGTATGACACACGGGAAGCCATGACTATTCTGTGGTCTTACTTAGGCTCCAAATTAAAGAACCCTGTCTTCTTCACCTCTAGTAGCTGGAGGCTGTCGATAGCACCTGCACCTGTTTGGCCATCGACAGTGATACTGTTCAGGCTGAGGGTGCCTATCTTGAGTTTCTCTCCATCCTGGATGAATGTGCTCCGTAGTCTCAGGAGATCCTTAACCAGGTCCTGTGCATAGGACTCAGCCATAACCTTGATGGCTCCAGCCTCATCGACTCCGAGCATACCGAGCATCGTCGCCCTCTCCTTAATGCCCATCCCCTTGTATACAGTCTTGACCTTGTTAATGGCCGATTGTCCTACCGTATCAGTGATCCCGATGAGATCTCGGGCTGGGATGGTATCTCGGATCTCCCGTGGGTCTCCCTTCCCATCGAAGTCTAAGAAGGAGATAGGGGCAACAGTGTCCACTGAACTGAGGCGTGCCTCGCCCAAGTGAGCAAGATCGCCCAGCTCTTTGCTTTCTAGGTCTGTGAGTGACAGAGTCATAGTCATATACAGACGGCTTAAACTTACTAGTCATACCCCCAGTGAAATAGTTGGGCATAGGAGGACGACGCAGTCGGCCAAAGAAATAGGCAGCAGTGCTCAAGGTACTGGCCCTCTCTGCGGGGGCAGACCTTGTGGGCGGTCCACCATTCCCGGGCATTAGCAATCCTCAGTCTGTGTGCTCGACAATGGGCTACACACCGGCCTCTGGCACGACATGCCACATATGCTGCAGGGGTCTCATGATCCATCTCTAACTATACAGAGGGGTTAAACGTAGGCAACGATGATCTCAGCCATTGCACTCGTTGCTAGCCCTAGAACCTCTGCCTCGATTAGTGTAACACGTTCACCCATGATCTTGGCAGCAACAGTGTAGGAGGCCCCACTGAGGGCCATCTTTGGGATGGGGTGAGTTTTTCCGAGACAGTGCCCGGCCACCCCACTCACCACTGTAGCGAGGACAGCCGCAGTGGCGGCAGTAAGAACCTCACTTCCCCCTGTCATCTTCACCACGGCCACATTCGCCGCCACGTTACTGGTGACATGGACTGCCAGAGGTTTTCTTTTGGTCAGTAACTTCTGTGTCTTGGTTCGCAGCAGGTTCTCCACCTTCTGAAGACTCGCCTGGCTCTCGGGCAGTTGTTTCACGATTTGTACCTTTGACGTCATTGTTCAAGCACTGAGTATACAACGTGCTTAAACGTCTGCGTCCCCTGTCGAGACAGCTAAGAAGATCTTCCCAGTCTGCATCTACCAGGTGGTGGGGTTGGTACTCAGGAATATTCATCTCTCTATTGAGACATCTTAAACATGTCCGGGCTCACGCTATGTGAGAAGTACTATGATGTCTTTCGGAGGGAGTTGAAGGGCTACAAGAAGAAGACACCAGATGAGCTCGCTCAGCTCTCCGGTGCTGAGCTGACAGAGGAGCTGAAAGCTGTGAAGCTCTAGCTAAGATTTGGCAAGGGACAGATCTGCTTCCTCGAATACCTTATCATGGGCGAGAGTATCGTCGAGCAGCTCCTGTGAGCTAAGGGTTTCTACAAGGATCGGGAGTATCTGTCAGATGTGTTCCAGCAGATGCAGACCGCTATGGCCTCACCAGACTCAGAGCTGATACCACAAGCTGGAAAAAGGATGCGGTGCCGAGCCCTCCAGCCCTTGGATGCGCATGTTGGCAACGGGTATAGGGGGTGTAGGGCATGCCAAGCTGGTTCAGTGTCTCACCGTGGTCCCCACTGCTACAGTAGAGAGTCAGGATAGTCTTCTAGCTGATTTGCTAGCGGCGGAGTAGGCTGATCCCGAGGGCCATGATAGCTAGGCCTGACACCACATGTAGATCTACCACGGGAAGCGGTGACATGTCGACTGGCTGCAGTGTTGGGCCACCTGGAGCTGCTGTGTCGACTGACTGCAGTGTCAGGGTCGGAACGACTGTATGGTTCGTACAATGCGTAGGTGCATTGATGGCAGTGTTGAAGCCGAAGTGGACACTGGGGGAACTTCCCTCAGCTATCATGTTGTTATAGCCCCTGACTTGGAGGTCCTCGATGTTCACGATCATGTTGCTCGGAATCAACCGTAGGTGTGGCAAAATAGCAAAGTCAAGTTTGCGATGGGCCTTCTGCAGCCCCTGCTGGAACTTAGCAATAAGACTACTGTGGTCTGCCACGATGATCATATCCTCAACGAGACTGATGAACATGGTCTGGACCTTTGCTCCGCTGACACCATCTATGGAATGCCACATCTGGGTCTGTTCCATAAGGAGGCAGTAGCATAGTGCTTCCAGGGACTGGGTGATCCGAACGATCCCTGCTGGTATGAGGCCTGAGGTGGTGTGTGGGACAAAGTACTTCCACACATCTGGATAGTCCTGCCGCAAGCCAGTGATGTGCATATTTTGCACCAGCGCTCCAGGGTCAGAGTCTGGATCGAACGAGAATGTCGCTGTCTTCCGACGGCCAACTTGTCTGGGGGTTCGATAGGGGAATCCTGAGTAGTCACGTCTCGGGTCACCGTACATAAACCCACCATGCCACCGATAGTCTGGGTGAGCGCTGAACTCTCTCTGTAGTCTGCTGGCCGCTGAGACGCTATGACTGTTGAGCTGTGGGTCGAAGTCGTTTGTATCAGGGAGGCTGGCACCCAGCTCATGGAGGATTCATCGCACCATGAAGTACACGTGTAATCTGAGACAGCTGGCGATGAGCACAGCTTCAGGAGTACCAGAATAGGAGTGAAGCAGGGTGGAACTTACTCCACATCCTGCCAAGGCACTCCACACGGCAAAGTTCAGCTGCTGATTCCAGTATGAGAGGCTTGGAGCAGCCATCCAAGTATGAGCTTGCTTCGCATCCTTGATGGTGATGGGCAGTTGGTCAGTTGTCGTAGGTTGACGGAGAAGCTGGTTCGGGACCGTCCATCCACTGTGATGGAGAACGGTGTTAGCTCTGGTATATCATCCAGTAGACCTCTCAGGCCAGTCAAGGGTGTACCCAGTAGGGGCGGTTGGCTCGGGATGACTCTTGTGAGGTTCAGTGGGAAGGCCATCTATACTGGTGTTCTTAAAGCTACCATACAGGCAGCACACTATTTACAGTCGTCTCGACTCCAGAGACCAGCGAAGTGACATCACCGTACCATCTCGTTTTTAACTCCTCCATATCAACCCGCCCACTGGCGCCTTTGAGGTATTGCTGTCGCACTTTAGGTTTCTCCCTGCGGTACAGGGCTTGGACCTTCAATATATGGTGGTACTCTTCATCGGTGACCTGGCCATCCTCAAGAGTTTTGCTGACAGACTGTAGCATACTATGTGCCAGTGCCATGTACTTAGCATGCTTCTCCAGCCTCCTTGAGATCTGCCGCTGCCCCACCCCCAAGCCCGTGGCCAAGACAGTGGCGGCTAGTGTCACACCACCCAGCTGGATGGCGACGATGGCCCCCAACCCTGCAGCGAAGGTGGCCAAAGCTGCCACCCCAGCACCGGCTCCAATCACACCCGCAGCAGTGGCTGTACGTGCGAGGACGTTGTAAGCTGTCTTATATCGCCTGCGCATTCTGCTGTACTTTTCTGCCTCATGGACGTGATTCTGTCTGATGGTATCTATCTGCTGGAGTCGCCAGCCGTGTACTGTACCCCCCTCATCAGCAGTCACGGAGGGGTATATTTCTGGTTGCTTCCGCCACTCTGATTTTGCCATAGTATATCTGAAGGATTAAACGGCATCACCTGCAGAATCTGCTCATGAGTCATAGAAGGGTTCATTTTGAAGAGCCTGGCGAACAGTACCAGCTTGCTGGTGTTGAGACAGATGTCTCTTAGACAGAGGTCATCGAGCACTGTGTCAGGTGCCAGTAGTTTTCTGAGACGTGACATCTGGAACTTCACATTATCACCAAGATAGTAGGTCCGCCGCTGGATGGCTTTCTTGGTCTTACACTTCTGTGCCATCTCCTCTTTCCACTGTATGACATCTGGCTTATCCTCGTCTGAGAAGACACCTGGCTCATCCTCGTCTGTGAAGACATCTAGCTCATCGTCGTCTGTCAAGACTCCTGTGTCCCGCTTACTCTCCTACAGGAGGGCCTGCCAGTATCATTCTGTTGATACCAGTTCTCCCGCTGTAGTCACTCTCCTTCTTGTTGCAGTGCGAGCCTCTGTTCGCTTTCGGCCTTTATCTGTGCAGGGGTCATGAAGGGGCGAACCTCTTTCCTCATCATCTCGGCCAAGCTCAGATAATGCTAGTATGATATCATGTCAGGTCAATGAGTAATAAGAGTGTAAACTCTAAATGGGTGTCCGATATCCCATCCGTGCTGGCATATATGTTAATGGAGGAGCTGTCAAACAGGTGATTTACAGGTGTGAACAGGCTAGGACTGACAACTTTCCATAGGTTGCTGTTGGCACCTGGGAGATACGCTATCACTTCCTGGCCGACTTCTACCAATGAGCTGCTGTGTGCACTTCCCGGAGGTTGATGTAGCACATCGGCGTGTATGTATGCTGTGCCCCACTGTAGCACCTCGAAGAGGACCCATTTTATGCGGTACTGTACCACCCGTCTCCCCTCCAGAGAGGGTGAGATTACGTTCTCATCACCGGAGAGCAGCAGTCGGACAATCAGCATGGTTATACCTTCTGTTTAAACCCCTTCTATAATGTGCTATAGAACCCATATTTGCACACTTGAGTGGTCTTGCTGACATGGCAGATGTGTACGCAGTTGATGCTGCCAAGGTAGAAGAGAGTGATGGCAAGTCATTCGCCCTGCAGTACGAAGCAAGCTCAAAGGCATTCTCCCTCCACCCCATTGGTGGTGATGGGGTGGAGTTGCTCACAGACCTCAAGGATGTGACAAAGGAGTGCCTGGGTCGCAACATAGATGGCCACAAGATCGTGTTTCGGTATGATTCCCCGAAGAGGAAGTACATCCTCGAGCCGTTGATTGAGCTCTCGGATACAGAGGTGGCAGACATCAACACCCTAAATAACGACCTCAGCTTTCATCTGGTCAAACTCTATTTGAGCGGTGCCCCGCCGATGGCCCATGATGGCCTGCTATTGACCCTGGCAAAAAACCTGGAGATCACTAATTAACTTAATATAAGTTATTATACCTCTAAGGTGAAAAGGAAAGAAAATTATCTTTTATAGTGGCGAAAGGCGATGTGCCTTGCGCGGGCATTACTTCTGCTGCTGTTTTTTCTGGGTGAGAAGTAGTAGCCTCTCGTGGGCCACTGTCACTGGATCCTTGCGAGAGAGAAGTGCCTCGCGTGGGCCTCCATCACAGGAAAATTCTGCCACCACTTAAAGCGGGAGAAGAGTATTGGCCAGAAAGGGGCCACTCTTATATTCAACCAAAATGCTATAAAGAAAAGACAATGCTAGTGAAATTATGACTAAAATGTTGCATGCTGTTTACATGAAGATGGGACGAGCGATTCCTAAGGGATCCCCATGTCACCGTCTTATGTAGTTTCAAATATACTGAATTAGTAGGTGCCGCTTTTATTTATGCGGGCCTTCTTCTATGCCTAACCTATCATTTAGTTTATAAAGACAAGAACTAGTTTAGGCCGCAAATGGTGGGTGCCCTACCTAGCTTTTAGATATGGCTGTCATTGAGGGCGGATGTCCTAAGACATCAACACTCAAAACAGCGTGCATACATGTTATTTTGCAAGACCTCCGAGCTTTGTGAGAATCTGGACATCTTGCTCCATAACCACATAAAATGTCACAGGACGATGGTTACTTTTCACATAAGCAAGTTTTAGGCAAATGATCTATCATTACGGTGGGGGTAGGAGAGACGAATACCCACCATGAATGTCCTTCCCATGAGGGCACTCGTGAGGGCAATAGAAAGTCCCAACATCTTGCCCAGACATTCTTGCAGAATTCGGTGGGCATACGTATCTCGCCCATCACCAGGTCCTATGGAGCTAACCATTTAACCTGATGTTAGGTTTAAATGCAAGTTGCCCAGATATGCGCTGCGGTGCATGGAAAATCTCCTAAGAGATGAGAAAGAGAATAATAATTATAATATGTTTTCGCAGTGCTTCCTACATTGGCAAGGATAACTAACTACTAGGTATCAGAAGATACATGGGAGGTGTGTGTGACACCGCACCCTGGCCATCACCGCTCGGAAACCCCCAATAGTTTCCCAGGGTCGGATCAGTCCATGGTGCAGATGGGGACATCCAAACAATTAAGAAGCCATAAGACTTAGTGGAACATGAAGAGAGACAATAACTTTATAGATATGAGGCCCAATAGGTATGTTGGCCAATTTTACACACCCTTGCTGGAGTCCTGGGCTAAATTATCGCAGCTACCGGAAAAGAGGCATACACTATGCATCACTTGACGAAGAAATTGTCTCTAATCATATTAAACCTATCCTATTGAGCTAAATAGACAGGTTTTTAGTCGGTAGCATGCCGGGCTAAACAAAGTTATAGCACGGACAGCGACCTCAGTGAAAAATTGTTGGTGGCAGGAGAAAGTGATGCATATATAAATGTTGCTGTATAGTGTGTCCTACGTGCACTGCAGTCATATGTTGTCCATAAATAAACAAAACATATGAACGAATGGCTGCTTGCCATATATAAAACTAACCAGTACAAGTAATACAATGTGAAATGATCAGAATAATAAATATAGTGCAGGTGGATAGACCTACTACGGTGCGGTTAGTGAAAACACCTTACAGTAAAATAAAAATAACTATGAACAGATAAAGAAATTATAACTAGTGGTCCTAAGACCATTACATTTCCTTTTAGTCATTGGGACCGTTTTTACAAAGATGAAGTATAATCATTAAAGTATAATTGACGGAATGATCAAAGGTGTTAAGTATAGTTACTTGAATAGTCGGTAGCCACTCTTAACGGTGAGCTATCGTGTTACTGAAATTGATACGTCATCATTTGCTGGAAAAATCTCTGCATGTAGATTCCCGCAGACAGGATTCCCACATGCTGATCCAGGACGGGAGCGTAGCGACTCAGGACTGCAATCACAATATAAGAATATCTAACGAACAGTCAGTAAGTTCTACAATAACATTACTGCTAGGAAGAAAGTTCCTGTACAAGGATGGTAAGGATGAAAGTTAAGAACAACCCGTTTAACATAGGGGGTTGTTGAATACATATGAAGATACATAACCAAGCTTAATGGTGCGGGGTATGTCAGTTAGCTCTTAAGACGTATAGGCCAAAGTTTACTTACTGCGGTCAAAAAGTTAAAATAAATCTACACAACATCAGTGCTGGGGGGGGGGGGGAGGGGTTTGAATAACCACTTTTTGGCGTAGCTGGCAGATCTGGCGAGCTATCCACCAAAGAACATCGCTGCCTCTACATCTCTAGAATCACATTTTCAGACCGGGAAAGGCCTCACTGCAAGATATTGTTCCTAGTCAGTTCTTGATTTAAACGTGAACAATATTGTCGAAAGTTTCCAAAAATGTCCCCGAACAATTGTTCGGGAGTTCACAAAATAATTACGATGCGCTGGGTTGGGTAGCTGCCGCAGTGCTGCGGGAGAAAAGCTATCCGAGACAGAGGTGCTTTGCTTAATAACTGTCCCGGCTGGTCGTAGCTGCTCACAGATCCAACCTGTTCGGCCCCTGGCCGAGGATGCTCTCGATCTCTGGATTCCATCTCCTTTTATACTACTCGTGACGTCATAGGCGCAGGCCTCAACCAATCATCGGCCGAGCGATAGCCAATAAGCGCGTAGATAATAATGATGCAGACGAATGTTCTAGAACATTCTAGAACTTCTGCCTGCACGTGGTTATGACGTCACGGCAATATTTTGAACATAATCAAAAGGGGTTTTCCGTGGATAACTCAGCCATTTCTTAACCGATTTTAAACAGATTTGGAAAGCCCGTCGAATTCTGGTCTTGATTGATACCAGATTTAACGTGAACAACCAAATATAAAGAATTACAATGTACCTACTCGGTATACTAAAGGCGCTACCCGCTCTTGGACGTGATATACGCGCTCTGTCAATGCAGCGCCCAGCGCCGGCATGCCCGCCACGCGTTTAAACGAACTTAGTCGTTTTTACGACGAAATCTCTCCCATAGGCTCATATACGCTTATAGCTCTACCCAGGGGTGGGGGGGGGGCGTGTTCATGGAACGAATCCAGGATGGGCGGCGCGTATCCAGCTTGGCTGTTACGGCCAGTACCTGAACGGTCGATCCGAACCTTCATCATGCATGCTCTAAATTAACTCTGTCCCGCCCACCGGCTCGGCCATTGCAGAGTGAAATACATCATGTCTCATAAAGTTGACACCACACTTCATTTACTTCCTTCCCCTCCCCCCCCCCACCCCCGAAGTAATAAAAACATCACCCTTCACAACAGCGCAAGAATCATCCGCAGATAACCAGCCACGCATATCAATGAAAATCACCAACACGACAGAAACATAGACACTCAGGATGACTGCATTCACAATCTCCATACGACGGCATTGTTATTGTAAACTGTGGCACGCATTTTCCGAGCTGTATTATAATAAATTAAGTTTGGTCTAGGTGGGGATGGGACTTGTCCTACCCACAGAGGAGGATGCTTGGCGCTTGGCAGTCCACCCACCCGGAAAACACAGTCCAGCTTGGCGGAGTTAGTATACTTAATTTCCGCAAGAAATGGATCTGTTTATACCAAACAATAATTATAGACAGCTATACTGTCCTAATTTTGATTAAGAACACCATCGTTCTACCGTGTATACAGATCATTAGCGCACGGGCCGATGAAGCGGCATCAAAACTTCGACAGTATAATATCAAGGAGAATTTCAAATATTCTCTTACCTACATATTCCAGCGCAAGATCAACACGGGCTGGAATACATTCTTACAGACGCATGTATAAGATCACGCACATATAGGGACGCTGTTCTGGGAAACAGAGTTAAAAACATATATTTCCGTCTTTCGCATTAACAACGAATATTCATCAGGATCAACACTCCGCCATTACGTAAATATTGCCTAAGTTTCTGATCAACCACGCGCTTTCACAACAAAGAACCACGTGACTCACTTCTATTTCCAGTAAATTGGATTAAAGGCTTTAAACACAAGAGCCGCCCAAAACGTGCAACTACCACGGTGTGATGGAAGAGGTGAGAGGGGTGAGTCGGGGAAATTGCCTCTGACGTCACCGCGCTCTCCCACACCCCCATCGGGCACTCCAGCCTAAAATTAAAACAGGCAAGTTTATAAGCATCCAATCTGTAAAACCGCTTCACCCTAATTAAAAGGTGAGCTTCCACAGGAATAAGTAGTTCCGAGTTTTTACGTTGATCAGAAAGTTGTTTTCCCGTCGAGTAAAGACGCAAGTCATACACATTTCTTCCTATAATTGTAATTACGCCCTTTACACGGGAGGAGCAATTCATATGACTCCAGGTTGAATAAATCAAAACTTTCCTTATAGGGCGTGGCCGAATCATCCTGGAACTTTCGGGTGTGGTCATCCGCCCTCCTGTGACATCACCAAAAAGTATAAAAGGAGGAGATCGTGTACTGAAACTTCGTCTTCCCGTCAAAACTCGACACAAGGGAAGAACAAGCATTAGGCTACTTTCGTGTCGCAAACCAAATTCTGCTGTTTTTCTTATTATTAATCTATCTCTTCTACTATACATTACTTAGCCAGGAAAGTTATGAAAAGCTAGGAAAAATTAGATTAGGTTAGGCAGTCCGCACCACCATTAATATGCAGAAATAAGATGTGACTTGCCGAGGACCTTGCCTTGTCCGACAGTTCAGAAGAGTCGACGCCAGCACCATCCGGAAAGAAATATCCATGTACAGCATTCCAGCTCAACGGACAGCCATGTAGGCATGCCTTCTCCCGTAATTCGGACTTGATGCTTCATGTTAATCGTGATCATCTTATGCAGAGAGCTTCTTGTATGAACTGCAAATACCTTTATACCACTACCAATTACGGTGTGACCCACGCGTTGACGGATAAACATGGTGTGCGTGTAGTTACATTACAGCTTGGTGAATAAAGTGAAAATGTTGAAGTGCTAGCCGCCCGTCATCAGCATCCGCATCTGTAATCGGTTGGCCCATTTCAGTAGTTATTACGACGGTCGCGCCAGAACCAGCGTTACAGTACATTTCGGATAGATCTACGTCTCCTTGTAGCCTTATCATTGACGAGGAGATCAGCCTTATGGAAGCAATCCCGACCACGGCATCACGAACCAGCATCACTGTGCAGCAGTACACCAACGGATCCAACCATACAGAAGATAACAACGCCAGAACGTCCTTACACCGGAAAGAAACGTACATCTCACTCCCAAGAAATCCATGCCATGCCAAGGATGACCGCGTGTAAACTTCTGAAGTCCACGAAGATCCGAAAGCTATCTGCCAGCACTGCATCTGCCACAGCATCCATGAAGACATCACCATTCCGGCGACAGCTAATCCGACCCACATTACTCAGCCCGCCAGCAGCACGAACCACACTGACCACATCCACAACGATAGTGATGTCAGCAGTCACCTCACCACGGCCACTTCGCACATCACTAGTTATCATTTCCGGCACCACCAGTGCTTCTATGGACACATCAGCACCATCTTCCAGCTGTAGCCTTCCAGAGATGTCCCTGTATAGTAGTGATATATCGGCAGTGGAGGATCACCCGCCACGTCCATCCTGTATGAGTCGCGGTACCCAGACCCGCTAGGGAAACTTCACCGCAGATTTTTGTGGACACTATTGCCGAGGTTGCAGCAGGATTTATCAATAGTTGTGCAAAACACAGAATTTATTATTATTATTTTTTAAATACTTTTCTTATTATTATATATGTTTTTAACAATTGAAACCCAGTCCCTAGGCTGACTACGGACATCCTACACAGCTGCGCAATATTCTTGCATAGCTGTGTTTCACCATAAAATAATCGCTGCAGATTCCTGTGTTGTAAACACGTCGTGTGTGAGTACACAACACACCGTAGTGAATGTCATAATCCAGTCATGCAGTCTCAGCTGCGCTGGGGCTGCCTGATGAACTAGTCTCTTTTTGCTTTATTATTATATATTATTTCTCTTATTATTTTTAAACCCTGTGTGTACGACGGGGTGGATTTGGGGCAGCGAGAGCTTCTTGCATGGAATCCACACTGTACGCATCCGCTCATATAATCTGGATGCATACCACTAATATATATGCATATCTATGTGCATCCCTTTTTTTACCCGGGATGCACAATGTAATTAAACCAATCTGTGATACTCTTGTCTGGTATAGTTACATGATTATATAACCTGTATACATTCTACTGTATTGTAATTGTGGTACGTTGGAGCTTGGGTGTGCACGCACCAAGAAATAAACACAAAACAAAAAAAGAAAAGACCTGGAAAAACAATTCCAGGTCAAAAATTAAAATCAATGGTATCCCTCCCTCCCAATCTCTTTCGCACCCTATGTGCTCTGTCTTATGACCACGCGTCTTTTGTGTCACTCTCCTCTCGGCTACGTGCCTACTTGGGAAGTCTATAATTCCCACGTAGCATGCTCCTGTACACTCGATCCGCCATGCATGATCGTTTGCCATGGGTGTCAAACTAGGAGGGGGTGGTGTAGCGCGGACCGACAGGACGGGTACTGACCGTCCCAGCAAAGATGGGTACGGAATGGCCACTCCGGATTCGCTCCAAGCATGCCCCCCCCCCCCGGGTAGGATAGTGCGTGTACATAAGCCATATGAGAGAGGTTTCTCGTCAAAAATTCAGTCCAATAAAATGTGTGGTACGCATGCGCCCACATCAGAGCTTCCCTGACAACACGTCGTGGAATTGGAAGCGAGTGCATGCCGATTGTGTACCGAGTAGGTACTCATAAATGTTTATAATTCTTCCGTTCTCGTTGTTCTTGGTAGCGATTAGGACCAGAATTAAACGATCTTTTCAAAACTGTAAACCATTTTAAAATCGGCGTAGAAATGGCTGAGTTACCGTCGAAGCTCCCCGCTAAATTATACTTAGAATATTGCTACAACGTCGTAATCGCATGTATATATTAAACTAAATACAGAGTGATTTGTACACATGGTAGGTTCGTCACTAGTATACCAGCCCGCTGATTGGCTGGCGCTCGGCCGAAGATTGGTTGAGGTGCCCAGCTCTGGCATCACAGCGATTATAAAATGGGTAAAAAATCGAGGATCAGGAGCATCATCGGCGTGGAGACCGACCTGCCTAGAACTGACTAGACGAGTGGACCGGAACACCGACAGAAAATACAGCACATCACAGCGGTTCCTTGCGGCTTTCAGCTTACCTGCACGTAAAAGCAGTTCTCTGACTTTCCACATTACGCAATTTTGGATGCTCTCGGATGGCCATCTGGGAGCAAAATAATTAATTAAAGTAATGGTTCCTGCATTCGAACTTTTCTAAAGGGAACACCTGCAGAAAGGGCCCTTGCGGCCCATGATGTAATCCTACACGATGTAGAGCTACGGTGATTCTTGGTGGACCACTCGCCGGATCTGTCGACTACGCTGAAAAGTGAACACTAAATTCCGCACTGCATGTCATGAGACGCAATTCGCACTGTGTGCCAAGTTATGTAACTGCTTAACATTATATACCGCCCTATCTATTAATGGGCATCCGCATAAATTGTGATTTAGTTACAGAGACTATTTAATATATGTTACTTCACTGCACTGTTTCACTGACCTGAGTGTGTACTGTATCTACCCTGCCTGGAGGAGTCAGCTTGCGGAGCCAACCTGCGGAAACCAGCTGCGGGAATCGCCTGCAGAAATCTCTCCAGTTCCAGAGAATGTGTCGACTCATGCTAAGAATATGTTAGCACCTCAATTTCAGTAACATAGTAGCCTGTTCCATACCGATTGCTATTAGGTACTCGAGTAACTATGCTATTGTGCATCTAATTATTATTTACGTATTTGGTACTGATGACTAATAGGTGCCTTCCTGGTCTTAGGACCGCAATTTATAATTTCTTTTTTGCTGTTCATATTATCCTTCTTTAATGTAGGTGTTTTACCTAACCGCATCGTTTAGGTTTCAACCTGATACTTACGACCTCATTAATTCTTATATAAATTGTCTTGGAACTACATAAGATGGTGACGTGGGAGTTCTTCGGAAATCGCTCGTTCCACCTTCATGTAAACCAGTATGCATCACGTTAATTATGGCTTCACTAGGATTTTTCAGCACTTAGCATTTTCTGTTGAACAAAAGAGTGGCCCTTTTTGCCAACTCTTTTCCTCCGCTTCGGCGTCGAAGGCATTTTCCTGTGACGGAGGCCCCCGCGAGGCCCTTGCCTCCCGCAACAGCGAGAATTCCTGTGACGGAGGCCCGCACGAGGCACCTTCCTCTCCACCATCATGAAACATTCAGTGATGGAAGCCCGCGCGAGCCAACATTGTTCTCTCTGTGTATGTTAGGGGTATATTAACTTATATTAAGTTACTCAGTGATCTCTTATGTGGATGCTTCTCTTGTGGGGATACCTCTGCGGATTCAAGGATCTGTGCGGTACCTCCGGCGACACCACGTAGAAAGGACACCAGCTAGCTCTATATTGTGTATTATTGTGTTCATTTTACTGTCAAACGATTCACCTTGTTTGTATAGTATTTATTTATATTTCTAGTAATTATTCTAATTGTTCCATTCTCTAAATTAGTATGGATAGACAGACAGACCGGTGACACAAATAGTTGGGACGACACCGTGTGGTTCAATCTCGGTGGCAATGGTCGCACATCACCACTGGAACATCAGTGTTCCACCGGCTCTAGAAGTCTGTCTTTGTACACCACGGAGAGACGTCATACGGGATCCGCAGCTAACCAGCCATCCCGGTCATCGCGCACTAGCAGTGCGATGGGCGGATATCTATCAGCGGACCAGCACGCACACCCCCCCCCCCCCCCCCCCCCGCGAGCTACAGTTCGCATGCGCATAAGGACATATGGAATCATACTATAATGGGAGCGAAAAAACAATTCGGATATGGATACGCATACGCGTTAATGGAATCCAATCGCTACATGTAGTGATTTCATTCTGATACGGGAAGCATTCTGATGTGGGATTCCTTGAAAATGACGTTTTATTGCGTCATTCATGGGCTTTCCCAAAATCGGCATGCTATTATTCTGTATGTGTTCCAAAATAAAAGCCAAATTCATAGTAAGCGGCTGGAATGTGAAAGGCTGATAGAATTATTTAGAAAATATGCATGCCTCTGATGCCAGCAATCCAGACCCTAAAGCCGCCAATTACAAACACACATCAGACGGCAGTGATGGGTGTGGTGTGTGTGTGTGGGGGGGGGGGGGGGGGGTAGTAGTAGTCCACTTGATTGTCCTAGAATTGACATGGAGTCAGAGTACAATAGGCGTAAAAGCCTAGGATTGAATTGTGGCGGGTGCATCCACAGATAGTCCCATATGAATCGTCAGTGTGTCAGTATATCAGACATGTGAAAACTGGTCGGCCAATCCTTGACTATTAGTCTTGGTGCGGTGGTCCAGTGGAAAGATGCCTGGTTGCTGATGCTATGCGGAGTTGCGGAATGGCGGGTCGATCCCCCGACCGGGAGATGGTGATCAACAAATTAAACTAATGGGTGCATCACTGTCGGCTAAGTTAGCACATGGAAATTGAAGCGGCACGTTGCCAGTGCGTCAATAAAATAAAAATACAAATGGAATCACTCATTCGGATACGCATACGCATACAGATACGTATACGCATACGCATATGCATACGCGTTAATAGAATGCAAGCTTATATATACACCTGCGCAAAAGTTAAGCACCAGCAAAAACAATAGAACGTAGAAACATGATGGTACAACTAGGCTGCCATACTTTTTGTCCCCGCGTTAGCTGACATAATTCCAAGTACGAAATGCACATGCATGCATGACTTCACGCCGCTTGATGTCCGTGCGTGGCGGGAAACAGCACACGTGTTCAGTTATGTAAAAGTCCAGTTTGAGGTGTAGAACATTACATACAGATTTAGGCGACAAGATTAGGAATTTTGTGTTCATGACCGTGGTTTATTTGTACAGAGAGAATTAGCTCTTGATTGTGAACCGCTATGGCAAGACGAAGGTTAAGTGATCGTGTGAAATGGCAAATCATAGGCATGCATACCACTGGTATGTCATGCAGAGAGATTGGCAGACAGCTGAACATTAACCATACTGTAATCAGTCGTTTGATTGCAAAACATGGGCAAACTAACGAGGTGAAGGACAGGCCTAGATCTGGAAGACCGAAGAAGACTACTGCCGGTGATGATCGAGCCCTAGTACGCCTTGTTAGGAGATCTCCATTCACCAACAGCAGAGTGCTCAGCCAGCAATGGGAAACGCGCAATAGAGTGTCAATGTCTACCGTCAAAAGGAGACTGTATGCTGCTGGCATGAAAGCTAGGAGACCTGTCAGACGTCCTCTCCTCACTGCACACCACAAAGAGGAGCGTCTGAGGTGGTGCAACGAAAGAAGACACTGGAACATGAGATCCTGGAGACGGGTACACTGGTCCGATGAAAGTCGATTCCTGCTTCATGCCACAGATGGTCGAACTCGTGTATGGAGGTCCAGACGCACGGCGTACGACCAACGTAACATCATGGAAGAAGTTCCATTTGGTGGAGGTTCCGTTATGATATGGGGGTGCATCTCATTTGATTGTAAGCTGGATCTGTTGACTGTACCTGGAACACTAAATGGACAAAGATATCAAGATTCCATACTGGATAGAGTTGTGGTCCCTCATTTTGTAAATCATGCACCTGGAACCCACCCTATATTCATGGATGACAACGCCCGACCACATCGTGCTAGAGCTGTGCATGCATACCTCCGCCAGAATGCCATCGAAACCCTACCATGGCCAGCAAGGAGCCCTGACATGAACCCTATTGAGCATATCTGGGACATTCTGGGAAACATGGTGAGAAGGAGGGATCCTCCTGTGCAGAACCTACAGGAATTAACAGACGCACTCCATCTTGAATGGCAACGAATATCACAATGGCGTATCAGTCGGTTGGTGACCAGCATGAGACGTCGTGTCCAGGCCGTCATCCAGGCACAAGGTGGATATACCCGGTATTAATAATGACAGTCTCAAACTCGTGCACAGATGTTAAACTTCGTTTTCAGACACCATTAATGACAATCTAGCCACGTGTGTCAACTGTAGGGCAATAGTTGTCAGTTGTGTCAACGTAACCATATTCAGGCCTCGTTTTCAAGTTCAAACAAAAACATACAGTGTTTCCCCACCATCATAATCAGCATTCCTCTAGTTGCATTATTACCTCTTGCACTAAGATGGATGGGTACATAAATGTTTATGCTATTGCTTTCTTCATAGCACATGAATATACCCTCGCATGTGCGTAAAAATAGGGTGGTGCTTAACTTTTGCACAGGTGTATAGTTGTGACTTGCACACACATTCTGTTCTCGATCTCGTATCGGAGACGTCGCGAGACACAAATGTCTCAGAAATGTCAAAAATGTGACAGACTGACAGACCGACCGACGGACCGACAGACCAACTAATACCAGTTGCGAGTCGCAACTAAAAACGGATAAGCATTAGATAAAATACCGGATCTATGGATATTTCAGGAATTTATATATCCGATCTGTCCGTCAAGTAGGCTATACGACGTCATAATCAATTACGTCAGATGTAGGCTGACATCACAATTATAAGTAACAAAAATATAGTTAGTCAGTTGCACAAATTGTACGTCTTTACTATTTAATAATAAACACTATGTTGAATATTTTGAAACTAATCCAACAGCCGCCAGGCAAATTAGTCGACAGGTTAGCTGTAGAAGCCCAGTTCAGGATTCAAAGTGTATAAATCGATCACAACACGTTCAAAGCATGGGTGGAGCTTAGCTAGAGATGGGCGGGCAATAGCTAAAAGTCTATTCATCCGTTACTGGCCCGCTATTGCTCAAAGTTTAACACAAGACAGCAGGGACCGATCTACCCACTAGGCAATTTAGCCCAGCCAAATTAAGGGTTGACACACCACTTATTGCACCGGTAATGACACCACCTTTGTTTTGTCTATTTAGGTCTTCGAACTGATGTATAAAAAAATCTAATAACATCTTTTGAGTGTAACACGTTGAATTCAAGATCTTTTGAGTGTAACATGTTGAATTCAAGATGGATGCCAAGATGGCCGCAATCGAGTATACTATGGCATATATCTTGAGACCGATTCATTTTAAACCACATAAATGTATTACAGTAAATAGAAACATACCCCCAATCTACCGGGAAATGATGTCTCCTGCAGCCAATGACCACTCTATGACGTCACAACCCAACAATATGGCATATATCTTGAGAACGGTTCATATTAGACTACATAAATGTTTTATGAGTAGACATAATCTAATCTACCGAAAAATGACGTGACAACCCAACAGTTGACGCTGAAGTTCGATGTTTGCAAAACATTTTAACATTTACTGGTAGTGTTTAGTTCTCATTATTATCCCAGTCATCAGTTGACTTGTTTTATATCTTTTATAACAAATACCTCTGCACCCAAAAGAGGCTGCCAAACAATCAAGTCCATGATGACTGCACTCGCAGCACATACTTCCAGCCTGACTTCCGGGTGGATCTCACTCGTTCGCGTAGGGGCCGCGGTGCATTGCATGACTATAGCAATTATATGGCAAAGCACTGTGGTCAAGCAGTGGTCGTATTTTATGGGTACGAGGCCTTCCGCCAACGAAGGACAGACAGTGCACATCGTCGCGGAGCAGGGTGTGAGGGCTGCAAAGTGATATTCAATCCAGAGTTTCTCTCAAACAAAGCGAATAAACAAAGGTTGCTTGACTTACTTGGAGAAAACGTAGGTGGATGTGATTGCGAGGTATCCTATGGAATGCAGAGGACATTTAGCGGTAGACTGGGTGTGTCTTTCTATCTATTCGGAATTCATTTATGTGATCTAATACGAACCGTTCGCGAGACATATTGTACTCGATTAACTGTCATATTGACAGCCATCTTGAATTCAACATGTTCCACTCAAAGGATTCTATTAGATTTTTTATATATCGCCTAGTGGACCCTACTGAACAGATTCTACGTGGTTTCATTTCTGTTGCAATTAGTGGTAGGTTTTGGCAAAGTTATCTTATTTTGACTGTACTGCTGTTAAACTGCCATTTGGCTAATCAAAAGCAGAAATGGCTAAATCACTGGCTAATGATTAAAATGTATTTAATTTTCTTGATTGACTGAATCCTGACTAATTCCAGAGTTACAACTGCAAAGCGAAGATCCCTGTTTACGGTGTTGAATATTTTGAAACTAATATGACTAAACGTTGCTGCTGCCTAAGGCAGCAACAGCTTTCAGTCATATTTGTTTAAGAATATTCAAGAAATTTCTTATATTGATTAACTGATGATGACTGACTGCCAACATGTACAAAAGTGAAATTGAAGTAACGATCTGGCTTAAATATGTAGGCCTACTAGGCTATTTAAACTAACAAAAATGGTATTTGGCTAATCTATTGGCTAGGACATGGCAAAAGCAAAATCTGTCTCTGGAAAGGGTCTGATTGTACACTAGGATTTCGCAACTAGGATCGTGATCAGAAAAAGCTGGCAAATCCGAAAAAATATATAAAAACGTTTAAAATGTGAGTGGCATGCCAAAAAGCGGGATGACATGGATATACTATCTTTAATTGCTCGTGTTAGTAACTTGCAATCCTAGGCAACTATGCAGGATTGCGGCGGTCACCCATGAAACACAACGAATTCGCGAGGATACAGACAGATCACAGATGGTCCATGATTACAAGACTTTGGCCATAGGAGACACTGTCTACGATAAAACTAGCAGGGTGTGGTCGCCCATAGGAGGAAAAATTGGGGGCGGGGGAGGCAATGGGGCGATAGCTGTAGAGATGTGGCCACGAAATATCCTAGACAGTTAAATATGCACGATACTAATGTCTAACTTTATAAGATGTAGTTCGAAATATTAAACAAATTTAGCTTTTTTAAAGTATTTATCTGTTTATTTATTTATATATTTCCTTATTCAAATTAATCTACTGCAAAGCGTCAGTAAAACAATAAATTGTTATGTTAACAATAGATCTGTATGAATAGCGAGATATTATAAACAGGTAGCGCATACTAATATAGGGATATATACAAGGAAAGATTCCGTCCAAGACCGATATTGTCATTGATATCTCAAAATAATCAGTTGTATTGCTACACCTGATCACCGGACTTACTGGGCCGATACTTGACCAATACCGGGCCAATACGGCCCGCTATTGTTCCAGTATCTGCCCAGTAAGCTGTGTTGCCGGGGACATTACCACGACGAGCACTAACACTTTGTAATTAACGGCGCAAATCAATATACAGAGTCGTTTCGCGAAAACTAGGTCATCCAAGATGAGGTTCGCATCGATCCCCGAAGTGGTTTCAAAGAAGAAGATTTTTTAAAGGCATTTAAAAAAATCGGCCAAAATCCAAGATGGCCGCTGGGGAAATTGGCCGATTGGCTTCCTTTGATCAAACTTGGATCCCTATCCCATAAGACTGCTTCGTGTCAATTATACTTGAAATCGGCCAAGTGGTTCTCGAGAAGAAGACATTTTACATTTGCCATTGCTTTAGTAATGGAGTTTTTGGCAGGAAAAGGATCCGAGATGGCCGCCAACTGTTTATCCGACAGCCGCCAAACATGCTACATTTTGATTGGTCTAAGGCGGCCATGTTTTTTTATGTATCAACTTTAATGGCCCTTAGTTCCTAATAATACCTCTAAAATTTCAGCACAATCCATTCAGCGGTTCTGGAGAAATCATTTTTGCTAAAACCTAGGTCATTCAAGATGGCTGTCGAACCATTTGGCCAATCAAGTTTCCTTGAGCAAACTTGGTTCAGCACTTTCCCTAGATCATATTTCATTAAGTTTACATCGATCCCAAAGGTATTTCGGAGAGGATTTTTAAAGACGTTACAAAAAATCGGCCTGGATCTGAGATGGTCAGTAATATCTTCCAATCCAATTATGTTTAAAATATTCAACAGAACATTTCTTACATCGTGTTCAAAATTGTCTAGTTTTGGAAACATGTAAACTTATTTTGATCTGAGCTGTACCGTATAAATTAAAACATGTACATTGGCTAACTTAGTTATACAAGTAGTCGTGGCATTACTGTACTTTGGCATTGACAGGGAATCGAACCCACAACCGACGAGAGTGCCTAGCATCATAGCCCATAAACGTTTCCACCACACCAAGTGGTGGGAGCGTTTGTGGGCTATGATGCTAGGCGCTCTCGCCGGCGGTGGGCTCGATTCCCTATCATTAGCTAACGTGTGTCTACTCGGGTGTCCACTATGCGGTCTTCAGCCAACATTCCACAATTCAGTGCGCTTACTACAGTTTAATGTTAACTGGAACACTGTTCCTGGTAAAGGTTCTGGTTAACGTTAAACAGTAGTAAGCGCATGCATTGTGGGAATTTGGTTGGAAGCGTTTGTGGGCTATGATGCTAGGTATGTATGTATCCAACAGTTATCATCATATGACTCATGAGCTTGAGCCATGTGGGCATTCTTTGCGTAGTTTCTGTCCATTAGAAGTCGTGTATCTCAACTGGACGATGCCCACGTCTCGTAGCCGCGTAATAATAATTATTGAAGTTTGTCACAATAACCGGAACTGGAAGTGCGATAGCGACTACTCCAGACAGGATACACAGTGATCCGACAATCTTCCCAGCGATGCTCACTGGATATGCCTCGCCGTATCCATCAGTTGTTATGGTAACGATGCAGAACCAGAACGTATCAGGAATGCTTTTGAAATGTGGCGTATTCAGATGAAGTTCAGAATAATATATTCCAGAAGAATAGACGACCACGCCTAAGATGAGAAACATTCGAAACATGGTCAGTTCGCGGGTGCTGGAATACGTCGTCTGGCCCAGAATACGCAGACCACGTGAGTGTTTGCCAAGCTTGAATATACGCATGACACGAAATGTGCGCAGAACGACGAAGACGTTACAGTTATTATGTATGCACCGTTCGGTGGATAACATAACGCATATGGTGACGAAGAAAGAGATAATCACGACGATGTCGGTCAAGTTTAGAAAGTTTTTCACGAACTTTATTTTATTTGGGCACGAGACCAATCTGAGGACGAATTCGAGGACAAAATATGCGATGTAAGTAGCTTCAATCAGAAAGAACACATCAGAATAGTTTGGAATGAGATGGTACAATACAGGTGTCTCTGACGTAGGCCTACCTGCTAATGTAATTTTTTTACTGGATCCGGGATGCTGCTGTTTCCGGAAACGTCCATTTTGCGTTCTTTGCGTGGCTGGTCATCTGCTATGACGTCAGCAGTAACGTTAAGCCAACTGGTTTGTTTAAAATCAGGTAGAGTTTCTACGCGTATACAGATTACTGAAACAAATGTCATAAGAATAGAAACTACTGCAAACCAAGAACTGGAAGGTGTTTCGAAGATATCCCATACTGCCCGTTTCCACCCTCCAAAATGGTCTTCTAGCTTCTCATCTTGCCAACTTGCTTCTTTCGGCCTAAATGTGTCCACCAGCGCAGGATCTAGCTCATAGAACAAGATTTCGTCCAGGAATACGTCCGGTGGTACCTCAATAGGTCGCTTAAGCCGTCCCCCGTTTTGGTAGTAATACAACACAGCCTGGAATGTGGGCCTGTGACGGTCAAAGAAAAACTCCTGTCGTAGCTCATCCCAGTATTTCTGACGTTTCTCAGGATCTCCTAATAACGTATGGGGCAAACGGTTTAGAGTTTTAAGTTGTGTTTCAAAATACATACCACTGACGTTAATGGTGACACGTTGCCATTCAGTCCTATCACTCCCAGTTGATACATATGATACGGAACGCCTGATCGACCACGCCCCTTTAGAAAAGCTCGTCTCTAGGCCTATCGGTTCAACCTTCTTACTTACATCACATCCGGTTGTATCGCCTTCCGATGGCAGACGGTCTGGTGGACTGCAATATAATGCATCCGTGAAACACGAAATGTTATTGTTTTCTACAATCATGCTTTTAGCTTCGCAGAAAATATAGTCATATTTAATTACCATAGTGGCGCGTGTTAAAAGCTACACAGGAAGGTAAAATAAACATACAATGCATTCGCAAACTAATAGACTTCCAGTATCAAAGTGTCATTTTATGATATCGAATATTTTAAGAGTAGCCTCTAGGAAATTTGAGTTGTTGAAGAGTATACAAACAAACATCGATGTAACAGGACTGGTCTAATATGTTTGTCGCTGTTTTGTAAATGGCCATTGGCCTTCACCACTCAATAGGGCCTGTCGTATTACTTAATATTAAAAGTTTATTCTCCGTGCATTTTCTCAAAGTGAGTATGATTACGTTGTGTTTGACACAAATCACTCTCACAATCAGTCAGTCAGGACAGAAGCTGATACGGGAGTCCAATGTAATTGGCCGGATAATACTACAGCTGTGTATACGTGATTGACTTCATTGTGGCAGATCCGTAGGTGATCTCCGTTCTATCAACGTTTTGAACCAGAGAGGCCAAATGCGGAAAATATATATATACCTGTGCAAAAGTTAAGCACCAGCAAAAACAATAGAACGTAGAAACATGATGGTACACCTAGGCTGCCATACTTTTTGTCCCCGCGTTAGCTGACATAATTCCAAGTACGAAATGCACATGCATGCATGACTTCACTCCGCTTGATGTCCGTGCGTGGCGGGAAACAGCACACGTGTTCAGTTATGTAAAAGTCCAGTTTGAGGTGTAGAACATTACATACAGATTTAGGCGACAAGATTAGGAATTTTGTGTTCATGACCGTGGTTTATTTGTACAGAGAGAATTAGCTCTTGATTGTGAACCGCTATGGCAAGACGAAGGTTAAGTGATCGTGTGAAATGGCAAATCATAGGCATGCATACCACTGGTATGTCATGCAGAGAGATTGGCAGACAGCTGAATATTAACCATACTGTAATCAGTCGTTTGATTGCAAAACATGGGCAAACTAACGAGGTGAAGGACAGGCCTAGATCTGGAAGACCGAAGAAGACTACTGCCCGTGATGATCGAGCCCTAGTACGCCTTGTTAGGAGATCTCCATTCACCAACAGCAGAGTGCTCAGCCAGCAATGGGAAACGCGCAATAGAGTGTCAATGTCTACCGTCAAAAGGAGACTGTATGCTGCTGGCATGAAAGCTAGGAGACCTGTCAGACGTCCTCTCCTCACTGCACACCACAAAGAGGAGCGTCTGAGGTGGTGCAACGAAAGAAGACACTGGAACATGAGATCCTGGAGACGGGTACACTGGTCCGATGAAAGTCGGTTCCTGCTTCATGCCACAGATGGTCGAACTCGTGTGTGGAGGTCCAGACGCACGGCGTACGACCAACGTAACATCATGGAAGAAGTTCCATTTGGTGGAGGTTCCGTTATGATATGGGGGTGCATCTCATTCGATTGTAAGCTGGATCTGTTGACTGTACCTGGAACACTAAATGGACAAAGATATCAAGATTCCATACTGGATAGAGTTGTGGTCCCTCATTTTGTAAATCATGCACCTGGAACCCACCCTATATTCATGGATGACAACGCCCGACCACATCGTGCTAGAGCTGTGCATGAATACCTCCGCCAGAATGCCATCGAAACCCTACCATGGCCAGCAAGGAGCCCTGACATGAACCCTATTGAGCATATCTGGGACATTCTGGGAAACATGGTGAGAAGGAGGGATCCTCCTGTGCAGAACCTACAGGAATTAACAGACGCACTCCATCTTGAATGGCAACGAATACCACAATGGCGTATCAGTCGGTTGGTGACCAGCATGAGACGTCGTGTCCAGGCCGTCATCCAGGCACAAGGTGGATATACCCGGTATTAATAATGACAGTCTCAAACTCGTGCACAGATGTTAAACTTCGTTTTCAGACACCATTAATGACAATCTAGCCACGTGTGTCAACTGTAGGGCAATAGTTGTCAGTTGTGTCAACGTAACCATATTCAGGCCTCGTTTTCAAGTTCAAACAAAAACATACAGTGTTTCCCCACCATCATAATCAGCATTCCTCTAGTTGCATTATTACCTCTTGCACTAAGATGGATGGGTACATAAATGTTTATGCTATTGCTTTCTTCATAGCACATGAATATACCCTCGCATGTGCGTAAAAATAGGGTGGTGCTTAACTTTTGCACAGGTATATATATATATATATATATATATATATATATATATATATATATATATATATATATATATATATATATATATATATATATATATATATATATATATATATATATATTGGATATTTTGGATCTAATTTGACTTGAAGCTGCTGCTTCCTATGGCAGCAACAGCTTCCAGTCATATTAGGTTCAAGATATTTAACAGGTTACCTGTTGTAGCCTATCGTTGTCTTCTAAACAGGTTACCTGTTGTAGCCTATCGTTGTCTTCTAATGTACATGGGGGGGTGGGGTTGTTGGTTTTTTTAAAAGAGCAAACCTAACATTGAAGAGTGCTGATTATTCTGACAGAAAATCACAGGTGTCTCATTCAAATACCACCTTCAGTCAAATAGATCTAAAAATATTTAATATATTCCATAAGAGTCAAAATATTCACTATATTCTATAAATAGTGCGCGATTAGTTCCATCAACTTATGTAAATTCAGAAGGCAGCTGATTAATGACGGAAATAGTCCTGTCAAAAACTCAAGCAGTTTGGCGAGTGCATTCGTTCACACGCTCTACACCACACAACACACACCAATGCATTATAAAGAACATGAGTAATGAGAGATTGCAGACACCACAACCACCACCACCACCACCACTACCACCACCCCACCCCACCAAACACCCTCCCGCCTTTGTAGCATTGCACACATTTTTGGATTTTTCGGATAGTGACTAAAGTGGTAAAATCATGATCTTTCACGTGTTAAGATTTGAGCCTAATCGGACCAGAAGTTACGAGGCATCCATAGATCCGGAATTTGGTCAGGTCCGATTGTTTTTTTCCTGATCACGGCCAAAGTCGGGAGGAAATCCTCGTTCACGGTTTACACCCTTTGTTGTGTTAAAATTTTGCCAAATTGGCAAATCCAATCAGGATTTTTTAATAAGCTTCAGGACCGCACCCACGCAAATAGACAATTAAGAACGCAAAATCCGTTTCCCCATATTGGGCGATAGTAACAATGTCGGGAAGAAAAGAATAAAGCTTATAGAGCCCTAATCAAGGAATACAAGAATTTTCACAATATATAAAATCCTATTAGTTAAATGAATTTGAATAATTCTAAACGGATTATCCAAAAATTGTCGATGTTTAGCTGGAAAATAGCGTAAAATTGGGGAATGGGTCTTGGCTGCCCAACACTGGTTTGAAAATTATGACGTAGGTCTGGACTCGCACATTCAATCACCTCACCCATCACACACCACTCCATCCAAACCCACCTACCCACCCTCAACCTTGGGTGAGCCATGGAACTAGTGAATGACATTCAGAACATTGTTATTGGTGTTGCCCGCAATCAACAACGTTTTACACACCATCATCATCATCATCTAAGAGCTATGTACGCCATTTGCTTAATAGTGCCATACTCGCCACCTCATTTGTGTGCCATTGCGTGGACGACAGACGGCGTAAGCACGTGTCTCTTCATTTGGGTGTAGATTAACCAAAGGTCCTTAGTGCACAATGGGCACTGAATACGCGCTAAAGTACAAACTGGGAACTGATGAATCAAACAAGATTTAACACGGGATTCCGTGACTAGGCCTACTTCACGGCTTTTTCACGTTTGTTATATGTTATTTGTTATATATATGGTCCTTTTATAGTTTAACCCTTTAATGACTAAATTTGGTCAAAAAATTAAAATATTTATTGAGTGAATGTCCATTTGCAGGACAAGAGAAGACTATTTTTGAAAAGTTACCAATGGAATGACTGGCTCGGTTATCGTGGACATTCTCCAAGACCATTGCCGAGGCCGGTTTTGGCAGGCTTCGTCGTGAAAAGGTAAATATATGTCTGTTCAAAGCACAACTAATATGACTCTAGTAGTAAAAATGTCAGCAGAGCAGAAAGCATTACGGCTGCGCATCTATGGAGCAAAGTGGCCAAAGTGAAAATCGCACCAAACTACGCTGGGAGCGCAATAACATTCCGCGCCACATTAGTGAATGCTTAAAAGATCTTGCTATTCAACAAGCAGACTCCCTAGCAGATGAAATCACTGCCACGAATGGCTGTCACAAAATGTTTCGGGCAGCCGGGGCCTTGGGAATTACTGACTACATACCACCACTCACAGTGCACAGCTCTGAAGGACACTTTATCGGGACTGACCAGGGCAAAGCCGAGGGGATTCGAGAATGGTTCAAGGAACAGTTCACTGACCACGATGATGAGCCCTTGCACCCGTTCTCGGGAGACCCCAGGCCATTATTAACACCAATTAAAACAGCAGAAGCTGAGAAGGCACTTAAAGCGCTGAAAAATAGACGTGTATCTGGACCTGATGGCATGAGCAATGAACTATTCAAATATGCAAGTGACATTATCTCAAAACCGATCATGCACCTAATCAATTCAGCTTTTGTGCACCACTTTCCCATCGAAGCTGTAGGCCAAGACACCCTTATCGCACAACCCAAGCCCAAGAAGCCACCTGCGCCCCCCCCCCCACAGCCAATCTGTGGCCCATTGTGTTCCTCAACAGCATACAGAAAGTCCTATCCAATATTATACTATGTCGCATCCGAGACAAGATCGATGACTTCACCGGATCATGTCAAAGTGGCTTCAAACGTGGACGCAGCTGCGCAGACATTGTATGGGCTCAACGCATGCTTGTGTCGGTAGTTATGTCCAAACACTGGAATTTCCCGAGAATTGGCATGTCACGAGCCTTCGACACAATTAAACGCTCAAAGATCCTAGATGTTCTACTCCAGGCCAGTTGCAATGAAGATGAGCTACGACTAGTGAGACTACTGCTAGTAGACACCAAGCTGAGAGTACGAGTCAAGTCAGTGAAGTCTATAGAGTTTGAGGCATCAATCGGCTCCCCACGGGCAGATTGTCTATTTCGGGTGCTTTTCACCTGTTAACTTGCTGCTGCATTGAAATCCGTATGGGAAAGTTCCACAAGACCAAACCCTCCCGTGTCAATACTGGATATGCCGCTAGATATGAAATATGCCGATGATGTGGACTTCATAGATGAGGAAAAGAAACCCCTGGACGAACTTCACCCAATAGCCGCAAGCGAACTAAAAATTGAGAATCTCTTTATGAATGAATCCAAAACAGAGTTCACCCACATAAACCTATCTACAAAGCATGAAACTAAAGATAATGACGATCTGCTTTGTGGCGGCGAACCATTGAGGAAAAGTAAAATCCTGGGCTCACCCCTTTGCAGTGCTGCTGACATAGCTTCACGCTGCGTCATGGGGAACATATATTTCCAGTCCTTCTGAAAGTTATGGATTCGTAGATCAAAGATGCCCTTGATTAAAAGGCTACGTTTATACAATGCAACCTGTGTATCCTTGATGCTGTATAACGGTAACAGCAGGGCAGCTCCAAAGGCAGCTCTAGACAAACTTGATGCCTGCCACTGCAAACACCTACGAAGCATCACTGGACACCGATGGCCAGACAGCATAATTTCCAACGATGCACTATACAAGATGTGTAATACGTCACCGCTGTCTGTAAAAGTCGCCCAGCAAAGATGTTCCATGTTTGGCCGCGTGCTAAGAATGCCAGAAGAGACACCAGCACAGAGAGCCTTGGAATTCGCCCTACTCGGAGCCAGCAAATACAAAGCCAGGAGAGGACGCCATTGCATAAATCTGCTAAGTGTGCTATAAGGTGACCTCAAGAAAGCAGGAGTCGGTACACTCAAGTCAAGAATGGACATGAGGAAACTAAGAATTACGGCTGAGGACAAGACACAGTGGGCAAAAATGAAGGACTGATTCCAACTGTAGGATGTTTCTACTACTACAGCCGGCAGCCGCAGAATACAGTAACCATACATAATATGCCTACTATTGTTTCTGTATTAATAAATAAAACATGCTTTTTGTGCTAAAACCCCCATAGGTGACCTACGCTTGTTCTCCTATTTAGATGTGGCGCTGCGTTGTGTACGTGCCCTGTGTGTTGTAGTACACGGTAAGATTACTTGTGTGAGATCATATACTGTTGTGTTGAACATTTTCCATTAAAATTCCACGTTTCTTGATCCATACCCATAGTGGTTCGTTACCAGGCTGGTTATACTCGTCAATTACTCACCAACTGCAAGGGATACTCAATGTATGGGCAACCGCCAGACGCGACCACAAAAGCGCAAGAAACAGTATTCACTGTAACCCACCCCACCCCCCACCCCACCCACCCCACCCCATCCATATATAGGCATGTGCTTCAGTCCAACTGTCCTAGAACCAACGTGGGCCAGTTCTGCACAGATTTAGTAAGTATATCTTTCTGGAAATTACGTCTGAAACTTCAATTCCAAGATCCACCTCCCAGGCTCAACAATAGTCCTTGGAGACGTCAACAACCATTCTCAGAGTTGGGTGTGTCTCTACCACTCATAAGAGAGATGAGGATGTTGAAAATTAGATGGACGAGAACAATCTAATACTCATGTACAGAGCCAATTGCCACCCAACATTTTATTCCAGACGCTGGCACACTTCAAGTATACCAGCTCTAGCTATCAGCTCAGACTTCAGAGGACCTCCATCAAGGATCAGTCAGGTAAGTAGCTCCTCAGCTAGGAGGAAGTGACTACCGCTCTGTTCTCTGAGTGGACAGGAAGGTGACTATATCTTGTCACATTGAGATCTGCACCACCATTCTAGGAATTAGCTGTAAAGATTCCAATATTCCAGATGTAAACACAGCTCTTACTGAGGACTGCATCCATGAAGAGTATCCAAAATACTGTGGTGGGCCGCCTCTGTCTCGCGCCTGTAACTCCATATAACAAAGCAACCAACCAATTCTCAGTTGAATCCCTTGAAGGAGCGCGAAAGTGTGGGAAAACGGATATTTTTCGTATTTCATGTAGAAATAATGTAGACGTAACTCTCTAAAAATTGACGCAAACTCCTGACACTCGAACTTGGTCCGTAATTTCTCATAACAAAGCAACGTACCAATCACAGAGGTAGTTATGCTAGTATAGATAACTCTATGGTACCAATTCTCTTGAATATCTTGAAAGACTGCGAAAAAAGTGCGGAAAAACTAATATTTTGGGTATTTCATGACAACAGGGGGCATAATTCCATGAAAAATTGACGAAAATGTCTGAAACTCGAACTTCCTCTGTAACACCATATAAGAAAGCAACCTACCAGTTCTCACTTTAATACCTTGAAGGAATGCGAAGAAAAGTGTGGAAAGCTAATATTCTTCGTATTTCTTAAGTCGAAAGGGGCATAACGTCATAAAAAATGTACGCATATGCCTGAAACTCGAACTTGGTCGGTAACTTCTCATAATAAAGCAATGTAGCAATTATCAGTAGAATATCTTTAAAGACTGCGTAAAAAGTGCAGAAAGCTAATATTTTTTGTATTTGCTCTGTACCTCCTTATGTTAAAGTGATGTATCGATTTTCCAGTAAATATCTTGAAGGAATGCAATGCGATGATATGTGCAGAAAGCTGATATTTTTCATATTTCTTAAGTCTAAAGGGAGCATAACTCCATCAAAAATTGATGCGTATACTTAAAACTTGAACTTGGTCTGTAACTTCTCATAACAAAGCAATGTACCAATTCTCAATAGAATATTTGAAAACTGCGAAAAAGGTGCGGAAAACTATTATTTTTCGTATTTCATGTCGAAAGGGGGCATAACTCTATGAAAAATTGAGAAAATAGATCTGAAACTCGAACTTGCTCAGTAACTCCTTATACTAAATCGATGAACCCATTTCCCTTAAATATCTTGGAGTGCGAAAAAAGGTGCGGTAAGTTGATATTTTTCGTATTTCCCAAGTCGAAACGCCATCAAAAATTGACGCATATACCTGAAACGCTGTTTCAGAGGGTCTGTAACTTCTCATAACAAAGCAATGTACTAATTCTCAGTTGAATACCTTGAAGGACTGCCAAAAAGTGCGGAAACCCGCCTGCAGCAGATGGACAGACAGACGGAGTGCAAAACTATACTACCCCCCCCCACCCCACCCCACCCTGGTTTTACTGGTAGGGGCCTAACAGGCCATACCTGGAAATTGGATTAACTTCCAACAGGTTGATTCTAAAAAGGAGATTGTTCAATTTCGTGCTGAATAAAACTAAATCTAATAATATCTCAGACAAGGACCTACTCACAACTTATGGTGATATGTAGTGCAGACATAAGAACTCAATGTAACAAGAGAACCATTATCATTTGAACAGACATACCACTTTATATTCAGTAGCAACAGGGCATAGAATACAAAATTGGGAATTCAGTACAATCGATATTTAATGGAAAATTAATTATGAACGCTGACCAGTCAATCAGATTGAACCATCCAGCCAATAAAAAAAATCCAATATGGCCATCACAGACTTTTGTTTGGTCCGTGACAA
This sequence comes from Chaetoderma sp. LZ-2023a, assembly GCA_034401795.1. NCBI lineage: Eukaryota > Metazoa > Mollusca > Caudofoveata > Chaetodermatida > Chaetodermatidae > Chaetoderma > Chaetoderma sp. LZ-2023a. The sequence goes on from CM067366.1 coordinate 77,802,004, forward strand.
CCATGTTTTATCAAGGATCACGGTCTCTTGGGCTTCAACCTGATCCATACAGCAGTTCCTGAGATGACATTTTGGAAAGCAAGATGACCACTCGAACAAGAGGTTAATGAAGAGTAGCGTTTTAAGCGATTTCCGACCATATTCCAGACAATTGAAGATAGCCGCTGCCCGCTGAACAAATTCAGCAATCAAAATTCTGTATACAAGCTATGAATCACACCACTCTAGGGACCTTCAAGCTGAAATCGTTCAAGTGGCTAATGAGTAGCATTTTAACTGATTTCCCAAAATATTCAGAAGATCCAAGATTGCCACCGGACAACTTTACCAATCCAAATTCTATATACAAATTCTGAACCCTACCAGCCCAGGATCCTTTCAGCCAAGTGCGGTTGAAATTTCCCATGCAGATAATGAGTAGTAGCATTTTAAGTGATTCCCCGCCATTATTTTGGAAAATTCCCAGATAACTCAGATTATTGGGCTGCTGCTTGGCCGATACCATGCGTTATTAGGGATGAAGAGGGCCGCCGAAAAAGATAGACCAATCAAAAATTCTGTATACAAGTTTTGAAGCATACGTCTCTAGGGTCCTCGCAAATGCGTTTGCTTTACACCTGCCAAACGATTAATGAAAAGTAGTCCTTTAACTGATTTCCAGAAATTTCCAGAAAATCCAATCAGCATTCTCGTTATAAGTGTTGAAGCCTACCAGCATAGAATTAGTTCACCCAAGTTTTGTTGAAGACGGGCCATTTATATTTGAAGACTAGTGTTTTAAGTGATTTCCAGAAATCCATGATGGCCGCCAGAAAAATTGACCAATAAAAATTCTAAACAAGTTTTGGAGCCATTTTTGCAAGGACCTGAAGTCAGTGTGCGATATCTGGCACTATTTTCAGAATCTTGGATCTGTTGTCAACAAGCTGTCACATAAACGTAGCATGGTATCTGAGAGTGATATGTGGCCGGGTGGTCCCTCTGGATGTCGGTACTGGGTCGGCTGTCATGTGGAGGAACTTGGTAGTCGATCGTCGCAAACATGTTCCTCACTCTCTTCGTTCCTTCAGTCACCAAGTCGGGGCATTCCAATGTGGTCAGATCGCTGAAGCGAATGCCATCCACGTCCAGGGTTCCTTCTGGGCGGCTCTTGGTTACTGCTGGTCTCGGGGCTTGTGATGCAGTCCCATGGACACATTCTTTGGGCTCCAACACAATTATTTGCTGGCCAGAGTGGCCAACCATCTCCTTGGAACGCGCGGGTCCAGTCGGGTATTCCGAACATGGCAGAGTCCTGTTGGTTGGGCCCGGCTCGGTGGATGATGCATTGTCCTCTTCCTTGCTGCAGTGATCTGGAGACGGCAATCCAGAGTTAGAGGTGGCCATCTTGGTGGTGGTGAGGTAGTTCGTAAGAAGTATTCTCTTCCTCCTCAGTTGGAGCGGTCGTTGGACCTGATGTACACGTTAGTGCCAGAGGTGTCGGCGGCTCTCGAGGCACCTGTGGTGGAGGTGGTAGAGATGGCTCCCCCCCCTCGGAGATGAAGAATGGCCTGAGCAACATCAAAAAGGTTTATAGGAATGGGTTTTCTGAGTTGCAGACGCAGGAACCGGCACGTGTAATTAGTTAAAGGAGGAAACAGTTTAAGGAACCTCTGTCCAATCGTTGACACCTCTAAAGTCTAAAGTGATGTTAGGCAGAAAGTAACACGGGGGACCAAAGAAAGATTCAGGGTGATGCGGCAGTTATACAGTTTGGTCGCCTTTGAATGATGATAATTGCATGATTGCTTAGCTTAAAAGATTTTTATCCTGTCCGTGGGCCAAGCGGTTTCAAAAAGAAAAAGGGAGTCAAGCTGCAGCGTTTTCTTCTTTTGTGACAGGCTTAAGCCGCACTAGTGCAGTGGTGCAGTATTTTTATGCTGCCAGATCTCTAAGAAAAAGTGGAACAATGGTCCTGAGACCCAAAGGAGCAAGTCGAAAGGATGGCGGAGGTTTTCGAAGCCATCGAGAAGAATGTGTCCATGGTGAGCGGTCTTACATAGCGTTAAGAATGTTCGCAACATCGCTGGGAGTTAGCGACGGTATTTCAGGCGCGAGAAGGCAACCTGACAAAACGTGGCGAAGAAGATTTGCTACTCTAAGTTGGCCGAAACAGCTCGATATTAATTTGCCTGAGACATGAAACGGTCGTGGGAGCTTCGAACGATTTTAAGATTTAACGCACAATTTTAATATCTCAGTAGAGTAGTACAAAGTGCACAGTCACAAAAAAGTCCCATGGTAGCGGGGTCTAGGTTTTGCTAATGCGGACATTGTTGGCTTTGAACCAGCCTTGATAGGTATATTCCCGAGGCACAACTTCGTGTGGTGACTTAGTCCAAAGGTGGCCAGATATCACAAAGCCAGGAGGGTGGCACTTCTAGGAGTGGAAGAAAAGGTCTGGGCGAATCTCTTCGCTGAGAAACGGGCACAGCACTGGCGGTGTTGACCAATACGTTGACCTGGCTATGTTGTGTCGAATTCATGGCAGCCCTTTTTATTGAACAACTTGGTGCTGGCCGTTTTCAGAAACCGGGATTCTCAAGCTTCTCAGGAATACTGACCACTCCAAGGGACATTGTGATTATAGGCCATATTTCTGAGAAATAAGTCGTGCAAAGATAATATGTACAATCTAAAGTGTCCACCCAGTCAATGGTATTACGCATGCGTGGCCATGTCCTGCCCTATGTGAAAACCAGGCTACTACGGAGATACTCCTAGTGGCCCGGTGCATGGACTTAGTCGATCCTGTCTGGGTCTGTGCATCAGGGGATTGCCATCCAATGGGCTAGCTGTAGGGTAGCCGTAGCATAGCTCAAGGCAGCGTTTCTACTGCTTCCGGATTGGCTAGTCCTTCCTGTTACCTGACCACAGATATGTGCCATGTGGAGAGGTATTTTGTGCTGCATTTGTCAGATTTCATCATGGAAAAACATCAATGAGTCGACAACATCTGGTGCCTATGGTGATCAGAACACTGCACTAAAAGCTAGAAACCTTGAAGCAACATGTAAAGTGATGTGAATATCAAGACAGCCATGTTTGGGATCAATCACGTATGACAAATCTAACTGTACCATCACTTGGGGAATGGGACAGGATATGAGATTCTTGATGACAGTTGGACCGCCACATGTCTAGCTCTTCCGTAAGCATCCTAGAAGGTTCATATACTACAGAGCAAATCTTCCATATACATAGTTATGTTTATGTCATGGACAATGTTCCATGGACTGAAAACATTGGACTTTCATATTTGAGGTCTGCGAGTTTGATATAGTAGCATGTACATAATTTCTAATCAGGATATATTCTGATCTAGACATATCTCCAGCATCCCATGGTCCACTGCGTTACTGCAATTGGTAAGAAAAGAAGGACTGGTAAAAATGCAAGAAGTATAAGACATTTAAAGCTCAACGTAGTTTAGTGTCACATGGGGACTCGTATACGAGAGAAACATTACTATGTCTCTGTGTGTAATATGGCGTTTAAAGTCAAATTAATTCAGTGTGTTACACCAAGCTTATTCAGCACAGAAACCATACTCCTTTTCTGTGTATAGGCTAATAAGATATTTATAGTTTGAAGTTCCACAACGTTTCTCATACAAGAGAGAACCATTACTCATGCTGTGTGTGCCATGTTCAATGCAATCTAATGTGTCACATTAGGGCGCATACAGCAGAGAAGGCTTGCTTCTGTTTATGTGCATAGTTTACAACATTTCCAGTTAAAATTAATTTAGTGTTCACATTGGGTCTCATACAGGAGAGAAACCACACTCATGCTCTCTGTGTAACAAGACATTAATAGTTCAAAGTATTCCACATTAGTACTCGCACACTAAATAAACCTGAATCCTTCTCTGCATGCAATAAGACATATATGGTTTAATGTGATTAAATAGAACTAGCTCAATGTATGCATTTATTAGCTCCAATTGTCTGCATGTTTTGTGTGCTTGGTATGTCAACTTTGGATACACTTATTCTGGACTACTATGCACTGTGTATGGTTTCTTATGTAGATGGTTAAGTGGGAAATTGTAAAATGAGTAGCCTTCTACGGAACCAGAAATGTGGTTACATTACAACCATGACACTCCTCTGGTTTACATACATCTACCTATTATCATTATTTGCAGGTTACGTTTACCATCAGGTATATAATGATGCAGGTTCTATTGACATAAAATTTAATAAGACATACAATTGAACTTGAGAAAGTGACATAATCCACATGTGACTGCACCTATTTTGCCATGTGGCAGCCATACAGACAGTGGATGCATTGACTGATGCCAGAAACAAGAGTATTCTCCCTAGCTTCATAGCCAATTTATCCATGCAGATTCATCAAGGTACTCCAAGTATAAGTTAAGCTATAGAATAAAAACAAAAAATCTACATGCTCACACGCATGCACACACATGTTTGGCAGGGAGTACAGATAGCCCTCAAAATTAATAGTTTTCATCCTAACTCCATTGCCAACTAACCCATGAAGTTTGATCAACATACTCAAAGGACAAGCTAAGTTAGTAAACAAAAAACAAGTCTGCATGCACCACACATTTCGATAGGCGGTAGAGGTACATATTGAGCAAGATGGGAACCAATCCTGGCGGGCTCGCCACTGAAGAAAACGAGACTCTGGTTTTCCCATTGTCATGGAACCAAATCAGTAAGATGTTTATCAATCATGATAGTCATAATTCTGTATTCATTCATCTCAATGAACTCTATAAAGTATGTAGTCTTGATTACACTGCTGCAATCCCTTAATCTGATTAGCTTTCCATGAGATTCCTACTAGCAATATTCACCCATCATAAGTTCATGTTGGTGCCATGATGATTGATGGTAACCAGCTCAATCTGATTATTTGTCTGGGACGATACCTTTTGACAGCCTTGTCAGTCCATCAACACAGATAGCGGTTAGCTTCAATGGGATTATATGATAACCTTATGGTATGTGATTGTACAAGTTCGCATGAACGATATTTCTATAATTGTATGGCTGATAGGCATATTTGCACAAATCAGAGTGCTATTTATGGCTATTTAATTAGATGGATGACCAAGCAATCCTTTTGATAATGCATGTGTTTCCGCATTGGCTTTGCTCATCAGCACAACAAGCAAACACATACTTTGATTTCAAGCCATTTAACAGTACTGTCTGTGACATATTGTGACAATCATAGGCCAGTAATTATTGTTCAACAGATAAGGTAACTCTTGTTTTTCTTCTGAAACTGATTTTGTATCATGGCATGATGTCAGAGGTAAAAGCCATATGCAAATCTGAGACAACTGGGAGCGACCCTACCACCTCCAAGCCTAAAATATGTATGGATGGATGAACTGACTGAACACAAAATGTAAATATGCTTCTTCCTAGCTTCTTCCGTGTAGTTTCATCAATGGATGCCAAGTAGAAGATCAAGTTTAATTACTGGACATAAAACAGCATTCATGCATACACGCACATACATATGTACACAAGCACATTCACACACGAATGCACATAAGCATGCATGCATATACATGCATGGATGCGCGCACATGCATGCATGCAAAAATGCATGCACATGCACGCACACATGCAGGCAGGCAGGCATGCATGCACACACACACACACACACACACACACATTGTTGCTAAGATGTTTAGATGGATGGACAGACACAGAAATAATACGTCTTCCTAGACAACCTACCCATGAGGTTTGATCAACATGCAGAAGATTAGTTACAAAATGAAAACTAAAAATCTGCATGAAGAGAATGGTGCACTGATAGAAAGTCGAAAAAAAAAAATTTCATGACCAGGAATGCGGTTCCAATGCAACCATGAAGCTCAACTTTACAACAACGTGTTGAGGTAAAAGCAAAAATGTTGCTGTTGAAAAAACCCTTGCGTTTTGTCATTATCACACTGATCTTGACCTTTTGATGTCAAGATGATTGTGTCATGCCATCTGATTATAAGGAAGGATGTGTCTGAATGTGGGCCATGTATGCATAATCAAACATAAGACATAAACTGATAAGGTGAGCTAAACGCAAAAAGTTAGTTTCATAAAAACTGGGTTTTGACATATGACATTCTGACTCCAAACTGTCATCTGTCATTCCCACTCACGGTAAAGAAGCATATGTCCAACCTTGTCTCCAGTACGATTAAGCAAACATGAGATAGAAACAGTTGAGCTAAACACAAAACCTTACTCTTGAAACATTTTTCTCTTATGACCACAATGACTCCAAAGGACATTGTGTCATGCTCTCTCATTATAAGGAAGCATGTGTTTAAGTTTGAGATATGAACTTCTAAGTTGAGCTAAACGCAAAATGTTAATGCTGAAAAAACAGTCATTTACCAATATTACAATATTGGCCTTTGACCTGGTAGCTCAAAGGTCATTGCCTCATGCACACTCCTTTATAAGGAAGTACCCATATGTGTCCAAGTTTTGTGTCCAGGAAGAGTAAGCACACATGAGATATGAACTGCTAAGCTGAGCCTAACACAAAATATTAATGTTGAAAAAACCCAGTTTTTACCAATTTCACAATAATCTTGTCCTTTGCCCTTTTGACCCCAACATCATTGTGTGATGCCGTCCAAATATAAGGAAGTATGTGTCCATGATTGTTCCGGTATACTTAAGTAAAGATGAGATATGAACTGCAAAGTTTTGAGCTAATTGCAAAACGTTAATATTGAAAAAGCAGTTTTTATGAATGTCCTTGCGTCCTTGGATGTGTTGACCCCAAGGTCATTATGTGATATCCCCTCATTATATGGAAGCATGTGTCCAACTTTGGGTCAAGTATGATTAACCACAGTTGAGACCTGAACTGCTAAGTTAAGCTAAACTGAAAATGCTAATATTAAAAAGTATTTACCAAGGTCACAATGACTTTGACCTTTGATTCTAACGTTATTGTGGGATGCCCTGTCATTATAAGGTAGCATATGTTCAAGGTTGTTACCAAGGTCACAGTGAACTTGACAGTTTGACCACAAGGTCATTGTGATGATGTGCCATTAAAACAAAGCATGTGTCCAAGTTTGGGTCCAGTATGATTAATCAAACCTGAGATATAAACAGAAAGGTTGAGGCAAACAAAAAATGTTAATGCTAAAAAACCCAAGGTAACTGTGACCTTGAGTTTTGATCTTTTGACCATAAGAGCATTTTATCATGCTGTGGCTATATAAGTAAGCATGTGTCCAAGATTGGCTCCAGTATGATTAACCATACAGGAGATATAAATAGAAATGTTGAGCTAACGGAAAATGGTAATGTTAAAAAAACATGTTTTTTATCAAGGTCAGTGACCTTGACCTTTGACCTTTTGATACTAACGTCATTGCGTGATGCCATGTCATTATAAGGAAGCATGTGTCCAAGTTTGGTTTCAGTATGATTAAACAAACTTGAGATACAAATATAGAAGTTGAGTTAAACGCAAATTGGACGATGCCACATACGGCGCCGAAATATGTTTTAAAGTATTTCCGGAAATCTTTTCAACATCCATAATGGCTCCTGAAAAAGTGACCAATCAAAATTCTCGTTTGACAAATTGAAGCCTAACAAGATAGAATCATTCAAGTTTCTTAAAAATCAAGCTATTGATCAATGAGTTTCATCTTGGAAAATCCAAGCTGACCTAACTTTGACCAATCAAATTCTTAATAAAAGTTCTGGAGTTTACCACCATAGTATCTTTTTAGCCCAAATTTGGTTAAAATCTGCCAAAGGGGTTTATGAAATACATTTTAAAGCAAAAGGCGTTGAATGACTGAAGGACGATGTATTTCCCATTGCTTTAGTCTGGGAACTTTTTGTGGGAAAATTATCCAAGATGGTCGGTCATGATGCATAAGCACACTTGCCCATTCTGACTACATGATCTAATAAATGCATTGGAGTATGAAGAGAGATGTAGTAATAATGCTACATATAAAGTTTGGTTACCATGCGTCAGTTAGTTCATCTGACACAGAGATAACTACAAAACTAAATCTGTATCCAGCTAAACACAGAACCTAAGCTGAAATGATAGTGGCGAATCTGCAAATACAGGTCAGAATGATATGCATTGATTCTAGTATTGATCCAGATGCAGTAATACCGCTATCTAGAAAGATTCCTGATAGTGGGTCTAATAGTTTAGCCACAGCAGAGCCAAATGGAAGATTTTACCTGAAATGACAAAGTCTGTGCACTGCAAATCCATGTTAGAATGCTGTATGCATTGCAGTACTGATATAGATGGCAGTAACAAAGGTATAAAATTGTGTCACCATGGGACTGATAGCTTTGCCATAGCACACACAAAACTTACCTAAGATCAGATGCCAACACCGTTAATGCCAGGCACTGTACTCAGTATGACATTAGCCCCAGAAGAGCTTTAAAAAATTCACAGATGTACAGTCACCATGGCTGAAGATTGAGATGTGCGAGAAAAAAATTATGACATTAACCTTTGACCTCTTGAAGCCAAAACAATGGGACTGATAGCTTTGCCATAGCACACACAAAACTTACCTAAGATCAGATGCCAACACCGTTAATGCCAGGCACTGTACTCAGTATGACATTAGCCCCAGAAGAGCTTTAAAAAGTTCACAGATGTACAGTCACCATGGCTGAAGATTGAGATGTGCGAGAAAAAAATTATGACATTAACCTTTGACCTCTTGAAGCCAAAACAATAGAGTGGGCATGGAGCTGAAGGGCAACAGCCACACCAAGCTTGCTGAGGATATCTTCAGGTGCCATGCAGAATTGGTAGCACAGTAGACCCATAGACAGTGTCCATTGAACATGTGAAAAACACTATAATAACCAGTTTGGATGGAACGTGGTGCATAATAATAATAATAATAATAATAATAATAATAATAATAATAATAATAATAATATAATAACAACATGTTTCTCTCTAACATTTAATAAATATAAAAATATACATAAAATTACTTCACAGTAAAAAGCATAATATATATTATATATATATATATATATATATATATATATATATATATATATATATATATATATATACATATATATATATCACAGATTGTAGAATGATGAATGGCATTTGCTTTTAACAGCCGTCTGAACCTAATGGCGTCCTTTCAATCTTCACATGGATATAGAAATGAATATTTATCAGTATTTATCTACCATCTTAAACGATCAAGCTAGCTAAACATGGTTTCTCGAGCGGTCTTGCAAAATATTCATTTGAAGAACAAGAGTATTTTTTTGTTAAATCTATCACTGAAATAACTGGCTTGATAATTGAGCCAGTCATTCCAGTGATGACTTTTCAAAAATAATCTCTTACTCTTTTCTTGAAATATACCTAATAGAAGTTGCCACCCTTTCTCAGAGGTTTGGATTTAAAGAATTTACAGCCCTTGTCCTATTAGAAGCTGCGGTAACTTCTAATGAATGTTTTACAGTACCAATTGTCGTTGGTCGGAAAAAGGTTTTGCAATCTTTCTGAACTACGACTGCATGTTATATACCTGTATACAGATTTTGGCTCATATTTTGTCAAATTTTGCCCTGCGTGTTATATATTAGTACGCAATAGACACGAAATTATGGTAACATGTTTCTAAAACAAAATAAAACATGCTGTTGAATATTTTGAACATAATTGGATTGGATGACAGCGCTGCCTAAGGCAGCAATGTCTTCCAATCCAATAATGTTCAAAATATTCAAAAACATTTCTTACTAACTAACATATTTCTGTTTTGGAAAATGTTTTAACTTATTTCTGAGCCGTACTGTAATTATTTTCATTGCCCAATAAAATTGTGGTAGTTCTTTTCAGGAGAATAGACAACCGCAATATACACATACACCATTTGCATAACATTATACGCTAAACCATTCTGATTAATTATTAGTATCCTTAACAATGCAATGCAAAATTTAGCTTGCGCACAAACAAATGATAGGATTGTATGATGGTATGGATGTAATGACAAGAGCCTTTTGTTGTTCAGTACAAGCGTGTCTGTTAGTTATAATCTTTGATATGCGAGGGCTTCAGGTGTGTCGATAAGCAGCAGGTCACCCGGACGATGAATCAGGTCAACCACATACTTCTGAGGCGGGTATTTTGGATTACCAGGCTGAAAGTTATACGAAAAAATGGACCACAAATTAGGAAACACGTTCAAAATTATTATAAAAAACAAGGATCATATGAGATCTATATGCATCATAATGTACTATGTGCCATCAGACCAGCTCCCGACTTCACCTGCGTTTTGCGACCAATAGATGCAGGTTTAATTTATCAAGGCTCTCTCTATTAATCCTTTCATACCCAAGCCCGCCATAAATGCCTCTGTCCATTTGTAGGCCAACAGAAGACTATTTTTCAAAATTTATCACTGGAATGCTTAGAGCTATAATCCAGGCAGTGGTAAATCTTTTTTTAACTAGTTTTCTCTTGGCCTTCAAATGCATATTCACTAAGCATAAGTGTGAATTTTCTTGAGAGATGTTGACCATTAAACGGTTAAAAACCCACCTATAATTGTTGAAAGACCATCTTGCCTTCTATTGCAGCTGACCACCTACATAGGCAGTGAGTAATTTGCTTTGGCTATGCCTGCAGTCCTGTGTGGAGGATTCCAGTTTAAGCTATGCCTTACCCATATTTAGCGAAGCTCCACTCACACCTCACCCATGTTGGGATCCATCAATCCCTGAACTCCCTTACTATCAATTTCCGGACAAGGATTCCGCGGCATTAAATATCTCACCTGTCCCATGTTTGTCACAGTGACATTGACCTGTGACCTTTGTGTTATCATGCTGTTTCCTAACATTATAGGTAACAATGTATTCAAGTTTAGTTCCAATAGGATTAACCAATCCTGAAATATAAATGATTTGCTGAATGGAAAAACTTAAGTTTGAAAAAGCAGAGGTCAAACAGCAATATTAGAATGGCCTTGACCTTTGACCTTCATGTCACCAGCCTGTATCCTCTTGGCACAAGCAACCATGTACCATAGATGTGTTCCAATAGGGTTAAGCAATCCAGAAATAAACCTAAAAGCTTAACATTGAAAAATAACACCTTTTTGTAGAGGTCAGAATGATCTTGACCTTCGATGTTCTGACTTTAATGTCAGCAAGGTGCTTCCTAGCATTATAGGTAACAATGTATCCAAGTTTGGTTCCAATAGGCTTAACCAATCCTGAAAGATAAGCCAAGAGGTTTTGCTAACACACAAAAACTTAACATTGAAAAAACAGTTTTGTATCAATGTCAGTGACCTTTGACCTTGTGATCTCAGTATCTTCATGCTACTTCCTAAGAGTATAGGCAACCACATAGCCAAGTTTAGTTGCAATAGGTTTAATGGATCCTCAAATATAAGCTGAATCTTTCCTAAACTCAAAAACTTAACATTGTTAACACTGTCATCGCTGTCCCAAAAGTGACACATATGTCTCGCTTCCTGCTTCGCAGGGGAGACAAAAACCATGCAGCTAAGCTGTTGAATATTTTGAAACTAATTTGACTGGGTGCTGTTGCTACCAATGGCAGCAACAGCGCCCAGTCAAATTAGTTTCAAAATATTCAACAGCATGTTTATTAAATAGTAAAGACAATTCGTACAACAACGCTTAGTCAGTCATCAATTAAGTGCTCATGACAAATTTAGCAATGTTATTCATGACATAATTGATTATGATATCATCCTACACATCACGTAGTTCATTATGACATCATATGATTGATGGATAAACTGGAAAAGTCCATTATAACAAGACCTGGAAGAGCATCGACTTTCGGGACTATAAGACTTACGCTCTTGATCATAGATGCTCTATAGCTTAGCAATATTTTAACATATTTCATCTACATACCAGCAACTGATAATTATATTTAATGGTGGTCATGGAAGACCTACTGATTAGAGAACTATGTTTCATTTAAAAGTATAAGCATAGACAGAGACAATACTAACTTGAGGAAACCAGTTTCTCAGTCAATTATATGATGTCATAATCAACTACGTGTAAGCTGACATCATAATCAATTACGTCATGAATGACTCGATTTAGTCCATCTTAAATGCTTAATAGTCGGTGAGGTTGTACAAATTGAATGTCTTACTAGTTAATAAACATTCTGTTGTAAACATTTTGAAACTATATTTGACTAGGCACTAGGCAGCAACAGCACCCAATGAAATTAGTTTCAAAATATTCAACAGGTTACCTGTATAGTTTTCTGGTAATTGAGATCCAGGACGTGCAGGGACCGATCGCTCCCAGTTCAGGAAAAGCGAGGGTGGAGCTTACCTTAAAAATTTGACTAAAGGACACAGGTTTTTGTCAAATTACATGTTCTAGGAAGGGGGGTGCGTCCTATAATCGAGAACATTCCTTGAGCACATTTTTGGGTCGAAATTTTGCTTAAAATGTCGAAGATTATACCACGGAAATTGAACTAAATGTTACCCTAGACAATACACGCCGTCTGACGACTATGTTTAATGTATACTCCAAAAACACCAAGCGGAAGTGAAATTATTAAATTGGGGCGCCTAAATATTGCTTATTCTTTAATAAATATCACTTATTTCATCAAAATTAATCCAGAATTTGACATAAAATGGCGCCGAGAAAAGATACATGTATAAATCTCGTGATTCGCCTCCAATCGCAAAAGATCTTTATTCTAATTAGAGTGAGTACTCGGATCTAAATATTCTGGACTTGGAAATTGCTATATATCATAATTGTGCAATAGGAACTGAATGTTCCTGTACCCATTTGATAACCAACTCCCGTTAGCGCATAAGTTTACACAGCGCCTCCAATCGCAAAAGAGCCAGATAACCAACTCCCGTTAGCACATAAGATCACACAGCGCTTTCAAACGCAAAAGAGGCATTACATTCTGTTTCTGTCACGTGATTTCTATATTTTCAAGGAGACATTTTATGCCAAAATTAGATTGATTTTGATGTAATAAATGATCTTTATTGAAGATACACGATATCTAGGCGGTCCTATTTAATAATTTCTCTTCCACCATGATAATTTTTAGTCATACATTAAACACAGCGCTGAATGATATTTTTTATACCAATTTTCGATTTTTAAAGGTACGTTTTTCTAAATTTAACAGTGTCTTATACTTGAATACAACAGTTTTTTGGGCAGACTTTGGTCAAATTTGGGACAGCATTCTATATTCGAGGGCAGCCTTTAGTCGAGAAATCACGGTAGCTAAAGATGGGCGGGGGGACATCGATAAAACTGGATTCCTCAATTCTGTTTTAGTGACTGAGAAGATGTTTTTCAAGTCAAATGATTTAACTGCTTCCATCTGTCAATCAGGAGATGCCTATTTGGGAAATGAGATAGCTTTAAACTGTTTTAAAATGCTTACCCGACAAAATACTTCAGCATAACCACAATTTGAAGACTCCCAATCTGTTTGCGGTAGTTACACATTAAATGACTCAACTGAAGAACTTTTGTGGCAATGGTTCTGATGAATTTACTCAAATGCTCGGCTTAAGACATTAAACATTGCAACACTAGTATTTCTTACTTAGAAATATTAACTACCATTGACAATCACCCTGATAATTGACTTACATTATCATGTGTGTTGGTGAGCAGGACTGTGTTCCATGCCCGATTGTACTCGCCTCTTGTCAGCGTCGATGAGACAGCGATACGGTCAGCTAATGTCTGTAATACAAATATATCCTAAATATTACAACTACACTACTCAGTAATAATCTTTCTCTTGCTACAAGTGAAAGCCAGTCATTCCATTTGTACATTTTCAAAAACCTCTTTGCCCGTAAATGGACATGTGAAAGCATTCAGATTTGGTAGCAACCCATGGAAGATTTAATCAACACTTTAACAGTCAGGAAGACCAATGATGGCTTCTAGTCATCTTTACAAATATCCATTTGCAGGACAAGATAACCGAGCCAATCAATCCATTTATACATTTTCAAAATATAACCTCTTTGCCTGTAAATGGACATTCAAATCAGCAAAAATTATCTGTTTTCAAGACCAGACTTTACCATTGAAGGTTAGTTTTGTGCTTAAATGGAAAATATTCCTGAAAATCATCACTCGCCATTATTACTGATCTCAAGTGAAATCAAACTGGCCAAAAAAAATGAGCGATTTCCAAAGACAGAATACGTGTTATTATTATTCTTAAACCATATTCAGCTGAAAAACCTCTAGAGAAGCCTGATTCTAACAATTTCAAACTAGAACAAACAAAATCTCAATTTCAAAAGTCATCATAAGATGTTCAATATTTTGAAACTAAGTTGACTGGAATTAAGCTGCTATATGTCCCAGTCAAATTATATTCAAAATAATCAGAGAAATATTTAACAAGAGGCCCAAAGGCCTGTGGCGCTCACCTGGACCATTGGCATTTAAACCATTTGCATTTAAATAGACATGATGGATGATTTTCGCAAAATCCAAGATGGCCACCAAAAAATTGACCAATCAAGATTCTTGTTTAACATGTTGAAGTCTACCATCATAGGATCGTTCCACCCAAGTTTTGTTGAAATCGGGCTATTGATTGATTAAGGAGTACCTTTTTTAAATGGTTCCGAAAAACTTTCAGAAAATCAGAGATGGCTGCCAAAACATTGACTTATTTAAATTCTGAATAGAAATTCTAGAGGCTACAACAATAGGATCCTATCAGTCAAATTTGGTTGAAATTGACCATGCGATTAATGAGTAGTAGCATTTTATACACATTCCCATTTTTTAGAAAATCCAAGATGACCACGATCAAAATCAAGAGGTCAAAATTCTGTATACATGTTCTGAAATGTACCAGCCTAGTGTTCTTCCAGCTGAGTTTTGTTGAAATAGGCCAAGTGGTTAATGATAAGTAGCCATATAACTGATTTGCCAAAATGTTCAGAAAATCCAAGATGGCCACCGGAAGAATTGACCAATCAAAACTCTGGATACAAGTTCTGAAGATTACCGCCCTAGGCTCATTCCAACCAGTCTGGTTGAAATCGTCCAAGCAGTTAATGAGCGTTTTAAACGATTTTCAGGCATTTTTTGTAAAATTCAACATGGACAACAAACAAATTGACCAATAAAAATTCTGTATACAAGCTCTGAAGCATATCACTTTAGGATTCTTCCAGCCAAGTTCAAGCGGTTAATGAGTAGTAGCCTTTTAACTGATTTACAAATATTTTCAGAAAACCCAAGATGGCCACCTGAAAAATTGACCACTCAAAATTCTGTATACAAGTTCTGAAATGTACCAGTCTAGTATCCTTCCAGCCAAGTCTGGTTGAAATTGCAAGCAGTTAATGCGTAGTAGCGTTTTAAACGATTTCCCACCATTTTTCGGAAAATTCAAGATGGCCATCGAAAATAATGACCAATCAAAATTATGTGTAAAAGTTCTGAAGCATCCTATGATAGGGTTCTTCCATCTGAGTTTGATTGAAATCGGCCAAGTGGTTATCGAGGAGTAGGCTTTTAAGTGATTTCCACAAATTTTGAGCAAATCCAAGATGGCCGCCAGAAAACTTGACCAATCAAAATTCTGTATGCAAGCTTTGAAACCTACCAGCCTAGTATCCTTCCAGACATGTCTGGTTGAAATTGCTCAAGCAGTTAATGAGGAGTAGCATTTTAAACGATTTCCCGCCATTTTCCGGAAAATTTGAAATCTGCCAAGCGGTTAATGAGTAGCGTTTTCAAGCAAAAGTTGACGGGCGGACGGATGCCAGACAGATGGACGGTCGCCATGCCATAAGCTCACTTGGCCATTCTGGCCAGGTGAGCTAATAATTTTCAAAAGAATTTTCACTTTTGGTTTTTCGGAGTCAAATATTACAGGATGGAAATCCATCATTATTCGATTAGATCCTCCAAGCAGTCTGAGCAGCCCATTGGCCAATCAGCCTTTCCGGTTTTAGCTATCCCCTGCCCATCTCTAGCTAAGCTCCACCCACACCTCGCTCATGTTGGGATCGATCAATCGATCTCTGAACACCCTGACTATTAATTTGAAAAAAAATACACAGGTAAGCTGTTGAATATTTTGAAACTAATTTGACTGGGTGCTGTTGCTGCCATTAGTTTCAATACATTCAACAGCATGTTTATTATATAGCAAAGAATTAGAAAGACATACAATTCATACAACGTGTCAGACTGTTTGAGATTTGATGATGGTCTATATGGAACCCTTTGTGATGTAATGATTGTGACGTCATCATACACACACTGAGCTGATTATGATGTCATACGAGGTCAGATGATGGATGGATACTCTGGAAAGGTGAATTAATAAACATTGAAAGAAATCCCAAGATTGAAAACTGAAATTGTGTTTGACTAACACATTCTTCACACATAATGGAGGAATCCAGTTTATCCATCAATTCCATCAATCCTATGACATGTAGGCTGACGTCATAATCAATTACATCATGAATGACTCAATTTAGTCGGTCTTAAACTCTTATAGCCCGTCAGGTTGTACGACTTGATTTAATAAACATGCTGATGAATATTTTGAGACTAATTTGACTGGGCGCTATTGCTGCCATGAAATTAGTTTTAAAATATTCAACAGCTTACCTGTATAGTTTTCTGGAAAGTGAGATTCAGAGAGTGCATGGATCGATCCCAACATGGGCAAAGCATGGGGGGAGCTTAGCTAGATATGGGCGGGCATAGCTAAAACGGGATTCAAGTTTATTTGGCAGAAAGCTTTCCTATGGCATACAGATCAGTTTGTTCAAAGGAAGCCGATCGGCCAATTTGGCTCGCAGCCATCTTGGATTTTGGTTGATTTTTAGAAATATTTATAAAAATCTGCGAAACTCATGAAATATCATCTAGGGTAAGAGCTGATCCAACTTTGTTCAAGGGAACTTTATTCGACAAATACTTCGGCGGCCATCTTGGATGACCTAGTTTTCGCGAAAGCGACCTCTTCTCCAGAACCATTGAACGACCGCATCAAAATTTTGCAGATATGATTAGGGAGAAAGGGCCACTAAAGTTTGCTCAAGGGAAGGTGATACATCAAAAATGGCTGCAGTGGCCAATCACAATGTAGTGTGTTCGGTGGCCATATTGGATTTTTTTATTTTAAGAATTTTGAAGCCAAATTGATTTTATATACGTTTTCGTATATTTTTATTACAAATTTGCCATTTTCAAAACAGTTGAATAAATGGTTAGGTGGCCATCTTGAATCTTCATCATCTAGGGCAACAGCTGAACCACCAAGTCTGTGCGATGAAACTCGATTGGTCTGTATACAGCGTTAGCTACAATACAATAAAAGCTTTATTTAACCCTTTAACACTCAAGTTGGACAAAAATGGCTTCTGCCGGGGGTCTTGAGAAATGTCCTTTAGCAGGAGCAAAAGAAGACAATTTTTGAAAATTTACCACTGGAATGAATGGCTCGATAACTGAGCCAGTCATTCCAGTGGTAAATTTTCAAAAATAATATCTTGATGTGCAAATTGACATTTTCTCTGAGAAAATTTTAATTTTCTTGGAACAAATGTGAGAGTTAAAGGGTTAAAAGCATTTGCACATTTTGAAGTGCCTTACCTTAAACAACAAAGCACGGTGCAGATGAATGCCAGCTTTGATTCTTCCAATAGGTATGACATTGTTCTTCAGTTCATACTTAATCTGACTAAGTGGAAGCTCCCAACTAAAGTTCACCAACTGCCCTTGCTCAATCGGTCCACCCATCTTCTCAGCCACATACCTAGGCACAAACATGTTGATATTAGTCATTGAATCGAGTCAAAAGCAGTAACTGTTTTCAGAAACACCATTTTCAAAATAAGCAAAGGATTTACTTAACATCTTTCCCAAAAAATCTTTGTGCTTAAATATCTATCTGGATGTGCTATAATAAAAAACAAAGCTTGATTTTTTTCAACGAATAATTTCACACAATGATCAAATATTGTGATATGTAGCCAGTTGCACCCTCTGCATTTTCAATAAACTTTGGACTCAAAAGTATAGGATATGCTACCATCAGGGATCTACTACAGAGCAAGAACACGCTGTCATTGTCATAGCATACAACAATTTAACTATTATTACAGCATATACACAGTTATTTGTGTCATTTTCAGCCACAAAATTTAACTGGTATTTGTGTCAGTTTCTTACATAACGTTATTTAATTAATTAATTTATTTATTTAAAGCATTCTGCAGATTAACTTTGCTAATGCTGTGACCTAATAGTGCATTTTATTTCCTGTGATAATGCTTTGGCCTGACTGCATGTAATTCACTTACTCTGCTAATGCAGTCACCTGATGTGTATTTCACTTACTGTGCTGATGCAATCACCTAATGTGTATTTCACTTACTGCGCTGATGCAGTCGCCAGACTGTATTTCACTTACTGTGCTAATGCAGTCACCTGACTACGTGTATTTCACTTAATGTGCTGATGCAGTCAACTGACTGTATTTCACTTACTGTGCTAATGCAGTCACATGACTGAGTGTATTTCACTTACTGCGCCGATGCAGTCACCAGACTGTATTTCACTTACTGCGCCGATGCAGTCACCAGACTGTATTTCACTTACTGTGCTGATGCAGTCACCAGACTGTATTTCACTTACTATGCTAATGCAATCACCTGACTGCGTGTATTTCACTTACTGTGCTAATGCAGTCACCTGATGTGTAATTCACTTACTGTGCTGATGCAGTCACCAGACTGTATTTAACTTACTGTGCTGATGCAGTCACCTGATTGTATTTCACTTACTGTGCTGATGCAGTCACCTGACTGTATTTCACTTACTGTGCTGATGCAGTCACCTGACTGTATATCACTTACTGTGCTGATGCAGTCACCAGACTGTATGTCACTTACTGTGCTGATGCAATCACCAGACTGTATTTCACTTACTGTGCTGATGCAGTCACCAGACTGTATTTCACTTACTGTGCTAATGCAGTCACCTGACTACGTGTAGTCGGCATTGATAGGATTTTCTCAGCCACTTCCTCTAGATACCTCATCAGAGTGGGATCACCGGGTAAGACAACTACTTTGTCCCCTGCTGCATCTTCCAACTCTTTCTGTAGCTGAGCCTGTAGCTCGTCCTCACGTTGTTTTTCCTGGTCTCTCTGTGCTCGGCTCTTCCTAATAACAACAATAACACATTTTTAGCTTACAAGTTAGGAATTCTTACATTTCTTTCGGCAGATAAAAGCAAGCTAAAATAAGAAGTTTTCAGGAGCAGTATTTGGAAAATAATTGCAGTGTTCAATGGAGGAATACAGTTTTAGCTCTTTCCCTCCCATCTTTAGCTAAGCACAACACAGACTTTGACCATGTTGGGATCGATCGATCCCTGCACTCTCTGAATCTCATGTCAGGAAACTATACAGGTCAACTGACGAATATTTTGAACCTAATTTGACTGGGTGCTGTAGGCAGCAACAGCACCCAGTTAAATTAATTTTTAAAATATTCAACAGCATGCTTATTAAATAGACTTACTATACCATTCATACAACCTGACAGACTATTAAGCTTTTAACACAGACTAAATTGAGTCATTCATGACATAGTTGATTATGATGTCATCCTACACATCACATAGTTGATTATGACATCATATGATTGACTGAGAAACAGAGTTCATGAACTCGCTTGTATATTATTATTTAATTATCTTGTATTCAGAGAAGATGAAATCAATGCTTACCCTTTAGAGTCGCGTCCAGTACGGGATGACTTCCCTGACACGCTGGTCTTGGATGAGTCTTGTTTAACATCAGATTCAATACAGGCATTAGATTCTGAAGCCAGCCTATACCAACAAATACAGCACATGAATAGATTTAACATAGAATGGTTATGCCATTATATATCTGAAATGAAATCGTGGCATACAGTACAGCTCAGAAATAAGGTTAATATTTCCAAAACATAATAAAACACTTAAATATTTTGAACAAAGTTGGATTGGAAGGCTGCCTTTCAATCCGATTATGTTCAAGCCATTCAACCGCACATTTGTTACTAACTACCATGTTTCTGTTTTAGTTTCGGAAACATTTAAACTTATTTCTGAGATGTACTGTACATGACAAATGCATTTGTATCGAAATTTTAAATACTTCACTGAGGTATCCCAATATTTAGCTATATAAACATGGCAGCGAAATGTCTGGCGGCTCTGGCCATACAACAAATACATCTATATTTTCTATTATATCAATGTGGTGTCCTAGCTTTATTCCGGACTCACAACTAGTAAAAGTAGGTCTGTCAGTCAGTCAATCCATTGTTATCTATTTGTCTGATGCTTTACCAGGCTGAATACGTCAGAATAAATATCTCCCAATAGTTGGCTATATGAACAAGAGTTCAAAATTTTTGGTCATAAACCAGAAGATTTAACAAGAGCTCCGCAAACAGTGCCTAATACCTGACCATGATAATACACCAATGAATGAGAGCTATCAGAAGGTAACTATTTCTTCCTCAAGACAGTATCCAGTCATCCTATGAATTATCAATGTGATCCAATAAACAATAGCGGAATTATCATCCAGAAATGGAGTTATCATCCCCAAAACAATTTTCAAGATGGCCACTGGTGCCTAGCAGCCATATTGGATTTCAGAGTCGTCGATTTTGATAGGTTTCTTCCTCAGACCAAATCCAGTCATCATATGAAATGTCAAAGTGATCCGATAAACAGCAGAGGCATCGTCCGAAAAGCAATTTTCATGAGGCCGGTGGCCAAACTGGATTTCGGATCATCGTTGATTTTGATCTAGGTTTCTTCCTGTAGCCTAGTCCAGTCATCTTATGAAGTCTCACATGATACAATAAACAGCAGCGGAGTTACTGTCCAGAAACCAATGTTGAAGATGGCTACAAATGGCTGGCTGGATTTCGGATCAGCGTGGATTTCAATAGGTTTCTTTCTCAGACCATGTCCAGTCATCCTATGAAATTTTAACGTGATCAAATCAAGGGTAGTGGAATCAGCATCCGGAAATGGACTTATCATCTGCAAACCAATTTTCAAGATGGCCACCAGTTGGTGGCAGCCATTTTGGATTTTGGATCATCATCAATTTCAATAGGCATCTTCCTCAAACCAAATCATATGAAGTTTCAACGTTATCCGATCAACAGTAGCATTTATCATCTGGGAACGATTTTCAAGATGGCCACGTTATCAATGGCTAGTGGTCATATTGGATTTCAGATCATCGTCGATTTCGATAGGTTTCTCCCTCAGATTAAGTCTATTAATCATCCTATGAAGTTTCAATGTGATCAGATAAATGGTAGTGGAATTATCATCCGGAAATGGAGTAATCATCTACAAACCAATTTACAAGATGGCTACCGGTGACTGGCGGCCATATTGGACATTGGATCATCATCAATTTTCGATAGGCTTCTTCTTCAGACATAGTTCAGTCATCCTATAAGTTTCAAAGCAATCCGATAAACTATGATCTGATAATTATTGGGCATATAAGCAAAGTATCTACATTTTCTCATACACAGTTAGATACCTGGGCCTGTTATGTCGAACCTTGCAACATTAAAAAATTTTTTAACATTATACCTTATGTAGGGATCTGTTCCGTCACTTAAGTATACAAAGTCATAATCAATGGAGGAATCCAGTTTCTCAGTCAATCATATCACATCATAATCAACAATGTCATGTGTAGGCGGAAGTCGTAATCAATTACGTCATGAATGACGTGATTTATTCCTACTTAGACGCTTAATAGTCCGTCAGGTTGTACAAATTGAATGGCTTTACCATTTAATAAACATGCTGTTGAATATTTTGAAACTAATTTGACTGGGCGCTGCTGCAACAGAACCTAGTCAAATTAGTTTCAAAGTACTCAACAGCTTACCTGTATATTTTTCTGGAAATTGAGATTCAGGGAGTGCATGGATTGATCGATCACAACACGGGCAAAGTGTGGGTGAAGCTTAGCTGGAGATGGGCGGGGCGTAGCTAAAACTGGATTCCTACATTATGTCATCAAGTAGCTGGTGTCACGAGAAACGTGGGTGGTTTTGTACAAGAGCTTATAAAACTAATTAGTATATAACAATCATACACAATTTCTAGGGGTCCCATGGGACCCATTGCCAAAGATTTTCAGAGTCCCAAGCGGCAGTTTTTGGGGTAACCCTTTAACACTCATATCAGCCAAAAACGGCTTCTGCAGTGGTCTTGAGAATTGTCCATTTTCAGACCAAGGGGAGACTATCTTTGAAAATTTACCACTGGAATGACTGGCTCGATAACCGAGCCAGTCATTCCAGTGGTAAATTTTCAGAAATAGTCTTCTCTTGGTCTGTAAATGGACATTTTCTATAAGAAAATTGAAATTTTTTGGAATAAATTTGAGGGTTTAAAGGGTTAATAGATGAGTTTTGGATGATCTCGAAACAGGTCATTTGAGACACGTTTGAATGAACAAAGACCTCATTCTAATTAAAACTCACAGAAATATTTATCCATTATTGTTCAAATCTTTCACTATATTTTGCTAAATCTTATTAACCCTTTTAATACAAAAGCACAAATATATGAAAAACCATTTACAATGTAAGAAATGTGATGTTGGATATTTTTTAAGATAATTTGACTGGAAGCTGTTGCTGCCTAAAGCAGCAAAGCTTCCAGTTAAATTATTTTCAAAATGTTCAGAGCTTCCCTGTATGCTTATCTTAAATCAAAATACAAAGATTTCAGGGTTCAAAGGATTAATACAAACATGGTATCTGATTATTTTGAAAACAATTTGACTGATATATGCTGGATATGCTTATCTTAAAACATTTTGGAAATGATTCAGATGTTTATAGTATCAAGGTGAAACTTACTCCGCTTTAGCATTGATGAGGAGTATGGGTCGTTTGTCATTCAGCGGTTGTCTGTAGTAGTCTTCCAGTGATAGAAACTTAGCACCCGGCCGCATCTGGCCTGCGTCGAAGAAACCATCAGTGATCATATTGCTGGAGTCTGAGTGAAAAAATAAATATAAACACAACTGAATTCCTTGTTCCCACCTTGTGCTATCAAAGATAAGAAAATGTCGGTTACAGAAAATGGTAATTTATGGCCATGAAAATTTGTGACAAAATTGAATCATTTTAAGCAGTATAGAGTCATCGCACAGCGAGTTGATGGATTAGTGCTGAAATAAAACAATCAGTTACATCCACACAATGATATTGTATTGTTGATAAATGTTACTGTTGCTACTGTAGAATGTTAAATGGCCAAGTATGAACACACACGCATGTGCATGTGTACTCACGCACGCACACACATTACCAACATATTCTTTTTGTCGAGGCGAGAGTTAAAAGGTTAACTGGAAACTGATGCTGACAACTTACAGTTAACTTAGTTTCATTATGCAATGTATTCATTTCTTATATTGGTGCAGTGCAACCATGCAGCTCGCCTGTTTCATATCTTTGTACATATGATGATTGTTGACAGAAGGCTAACTAGAGTGTGTTCCTTTGACATAAATGCAGTAAGAAAGCTATATATGAAGTCTGGTTACCATATTGATAGATTAGATGTAGCAGAGCTAAAGAGAAAGGTTTTACAGTATGGACTAAGTCAAACTAACACAAAACATAACCACAAATAACAAAGAACCAGAGTTAGAAATATAGGGAAGAATGGGGGGTAAATGCATTATACTAATGATAGAAATGCAGTAATAACGCTATAGATGAAATGTTTGGTTACAATAACCCTGACAGTTTAGCTGTAACTGACATAAACAGAAAAGTTAACCGGTATGAACTAATTCAAGGAAAATTCAAAACGTAACCAGAAATAAAGTCCCTGAGCTGAAAATATATAAATGAATGGGATAAATGCATTGTACTATTGTTAGAAATTCAGTAATAACGTTATAAATGAAGTTTGGTTACCATAGGCCTGATAGTTTAGCTGTAACTGAGATAAACAGAAAGGTTAACCAAAACTGCCAATGATGCAGACACTGTAGTCATGACAAATAAGCTTGCGAGCTAAAACCTGTTATGTTTGATTTTTATTATCATACATATTTTAGCTTGTATTAGATCAAGGCTAACATGAATGGAGGATTGCAGTTTATCCGTCAATCGTATGATGTCAAAATCAACTACGTGACATGTAGGATGATGTCATAATCAACTACGTCATAAATGACGTAGATAAGTTCATCACGAACACTTAATTGATGATGGCCTAAGTGCTGTTCTACGGACTGTATGTCTTTACTATTTAATAAACATTCAAAACTAATTTGACTTGGCACTCAATAGCATCCAGTCAATTTAGTTTCAAAATATTCAACAGCTTACTTGTATATAGAAATTGATAGTCAGTGAGCTCAGGGATTGATCGATCGCAATATGGGCAAAATGTGGGTGGAGCTTAGCTAGAGATGGGCGGGGCATAGGTAAAACTGGATTGCTCCATTCATGCAGGGTTTCTCTGATGTAGTCTGAACTACTCACCAAGCTGACCAATGATCGCATACTTTGCAGAG
Source organism: Chaetoderma sp. LZ-2023a (assembly GCA_034401795.1). Classification (NCBI taxonomy): domain Eukaryota; kingdom Metazoa; phylum Mollusca; class Caudofoveata; order Chaetodermatida; family Chaetodermatidae; genus Chaetoderma; species Chaetoderma sp. LZ-2023a. The sequence goes on from CM067366.1 coordinate 77,826,724, forward strand.
AGGTTGCTGTCCAAGACTTTATTCATGGCTGCCTTGGCAAAGATGTTCTGTTTCTGACCAGACAGCTGAATCGTCTGTAACACCTCCAGACCTCTAAGAAAACAAACACAACATATACTCATCATGATCAATCTCTAATGAAATATACACAACATGTACTCATTATCATCATCGTCATGATGATAATCATCGTCATTGTATTTTCATCATTGTTTATTCAATTGCCATCATACTTAAATAAACCTCATTGCCACCACCATAACACTATCAACCACCACATCACCATCACAATTATGCTCATCATTGTCCTTATCATCATCATCATCATCATCATCATCAGCAACATGACAATCATCATCATCATCATCATCATAAACCACAATGACTATCATCATCGGCATCATCATCATTGTCATCATCGTCCTTTGTCGTCAAAAAATCAAAACCTATTATCAGCCCTGCCAGTTTAACATAAAATGATGAGCTCAGTACTATATTGCTATTACTGCATTACCCAAGTCTGGATATCTCATTGGCTGACTGTTCATCCCTGGCACACACAGTCAAAGCCCACGCAGCATTCCTCCGCACAGTGTCTGTATTAGAGTTCAACAGATCTAGCAAGGGAACGATGCCACCACCATTACGGAACTGTGAAAGGCAGAAACAAATAATAATTCAATAGTATTTCCCATTAAAGAACGCATGACACTTAATTAACCTGTAATGGCAAAATTTTGTCAATAATATTAAAAAATTTGCCTATTGAATGTCCATTTGCAGGCCAAGGGAAGACTAATTTTGAAATTTTACCACTCAAATGACTGGCTCAGTTATCGAGCCAGTCATTTCAGTTGTAAATTTTTCAAAATTTCAAAAATAGTCTTCTCTTGACTTGCAGATGGACACGCCTCAAGACCACTACAGACACTGGTTTTGGCTGGCTTCACCATGAAAGGGTGTGTGTGCTAACCAGGAATTCTAATCGTATTTCACTGAAATCAGATTATCTAGTTCCTGTGTAGCACTCGGAATGATGATAAAGTGTCATATGTTCTAAGATGAAGTTAAAATTTTTCAATGGAACTAACTCTGATGAATATGAATGGATGTTACACAATCTCAAATAAGGTCTTGTCACACAGTATCCATGTGCCAGATTGGATCTAGAGTCATGCTGTCAGGCTCCTTAAAAAATAAGTTTATTTTTTTCAGCGAAGCTAGCTCTGATGTAAGCAGATTGAATTTGTGGAAATGCAATCCTAAGTGAGAGTTTATCCCATGGGATCCATATACCACATTTGACATGAATCCATGCATGCTAAAGCAACAACAGCTTCCAGTTAAATTAATTTCAACATATTCAACAATTTTCCTGTAAGTTTGCCTTGTTAATAAGATATGGGGGAATTCATCAGTGAAAGGGTTAAAAGTGGGTTATCTTACCTCAGACCTACTATCCACATCACAGAGATACATGGACAGTGCCAAAGCGGCCTTGCTCTGCAGTAGTGTACTACTGAGAATGAAGAAGTATATATACCAAATATTTAATTATCGCTATGTATCTCTTTAGTGGTCAAATTTGGTCAAGAAAATCCAAATACTTCTTTATCAAATGTCCATTTACAGATCAAGAGCAAGAGAAAGTATATTTTTTAATATTTACCACAGGAATGACTGGCTCGTTTATTGACCCATGCATTCCTGTGGTAAATTTTCAAAATAGTCTTCTCTAGGCCTGCAAATCGACCCTTCTCAAGATGACTGCATAAGCCGGGTCTGGTTCTGGTTATGCCCTGTCCATTTCTAAATAAGCTCCACCATACTTGAGCAACAGATCAGATCCATCCATTATCTACAAGTAGCCCAGCCAAATGTGACCTTAACATGAACATTAACCATTGAACGGTTAAGCTGGCCAAAAATGGACTCTGCACTGGTCTTTTGAAATATACATTTGTGGGCCAAATGAAAACTACTTTTGAAAATTTTTAATGAATGACTGGCTAAGCAAATTGAGTGTCAATACTTGTCCAATCATATTTATTTTCTTAAACTTTATAGAATTACAGAAACTAGCACAATGTAGTATGTTCTAGAATGAGCTCCATTTTGAGTCATCAGTTGTAAACAAAACAGACTGGTGTGAGCAGAAATTGTCATAAGGGACCTTTTGAGGGTATATGCACCCAAAAAGCAGCTTGGAACCCCAAAACTAGTGGGAGTGGGTCCCCTGAAGATTGTTAAATACTTTAAATAAGTATTTTCATAGGCTTTTGAACAAACAATACCTACAGAATCTAGAATGTGACCACCAAAAATTCATACTGAGTCTATGGTACCATCTAATTTTAGCATGGATGGGAAGTACTGCTTAGGAACACCAGGGGTCCATTCAGGAGAACGAACATTTTCCGTTCGCTGAACAATTGTTAGGTCACGTGGTACGTTCGCCCTCCTGAACAGGCTGTTTGCCGAATGTTCACGGCGAACGTTTTGTGGCTCGGCGAACAACTTTATAGGTGACGCGCCATGATTTGCTGCAAAAACAAAGATGGCGGCAAAATATACAGCATCGTCAATTGAGACACATTGATTGTCAATGTAGCCATAAATAATGCATACCAATGCATTCTTAGCGATCGTAGTATTGTGTTAGTCTTCAACAAATATGTGTATGCTTGTTGATTGCTTCCTGATATTCATTATGACGTAATAAATATGACATCATAATGCATCGGATCTGACAAAACGCTAACCCTCATAACTATCACGTGACGTCGTAAAAGAATGCTCGTCGAAGTTATGCATGACAACTCGTTCAGGAAGGTGAATATAGTTTATGACGAACAGCGAACATAAATAGGCGAACGTTCGCCGAACATTTTCCTTCCTGAACTCACCCCAGATTTCAGTTTGGCACCTCCAGATTTCAGCCAAACTGCCCCAGATTTCAGGGTGTGTGGTCCTTGGGACCTCCAAAATTTAATGGATGCCATGAGAAACACTGGCTGTAAGACTTATGACATCAGTGTGGACATACATAGAAGATTGTGATATCATGAAAAGAAGAATGAGTGAGAGTTTTTTGTCACTGGTGATCATTTATAGTTTAGTAAGATTGTCTCAAAAGCCAAAAATAATATCAGCAAATGGTAAAATGGAACATTCGTGTTGTGAAGACTTAGTACAGAGAAATCAGGCTTGACAACGACTCGTTCTGAAGAAGAACTGTGAAAATACGCTCTGGACAATTAGAAAGTGACTACATGCAAGGCAAACTGTGAATAGAGGAATCCAGTTTTAGCTATGCCCCGCCCATCTCTAGCTAAGCTACACCCACACTTTGCCCATGTTGGGATCGATCCCTAAACTATCTGACGATCAATTTTCAGAAAACTATACAGTTAAGCTGTTGAATATTTTGAAACTAATTCGACAGCGTGCTGTGAACAGTATATTTATTAAATAGTAAAGACATACAATTCGTACAACGATGCTTTAATCCGTCACCAACTATGCATTCATATCAAACTTAATTACGTCATTCATGATGTCAATGTTGATTATGACGTCATCCTCAATGTAATGTAGTTGATTATGACATGATATGATGGATGGATAAACTGGAAAGGTCCATTACAAAACACTGATAAAGTTCTAAACACTAACTTAAAGCTTAACCATGTGTTAAAAACTGTGATACAAGGGAGGCATGATGGCTTGGGTCATATCAGTAAAAGAAAATTAGGACATTGATATACTTGCTTGATTTCTTGTAGCATAAATACTGAAATGCTGATAAATATATACATCATCGAATTATAAATTAATGCCTTTTTAAATGTAACCGTGTCACCCTATAATTCATCATATATTTGGTTTTAGTAATTGTTACTTGAACTTAATACAGTTTGATATCTTTTCGGTTTAAAGACTGTATGTTATATAGTATAGTATATATTATAGAATTATTATTTACACCCAGAATGATGCACAGCGAGTCTTAACTCTCAATTTCAAGGTCAGGAAAACCATTGAATATCTGTTGAATACACGGAAACTATTGAATATGTTGACACTAATTTGACTTCCATAGACAGCAACAGCACCCAGTCAAATTAGTTTCGAAATATTCAACAGAATATTCCCTACATCATAAGGAATTTGTCGTGTCTGGTGTGTGGTACTGAATGGCTAAGTTAAGTGTAATAAGATTATCATCATAGTGCTTTGAACTGTTCTTACCTTGCTTTGAGTGGTCCAATAAGCGAGGTAATAACATTTTTAGACTGGGCCTCACTTCGCAATGACTCCTCCTGTGCGATGTTTGTAAGAATTACAGCACAATTAGATGCGGTTTCCGCTTGATCGCTAGATAGTAGGCTTATCAGGATGTCAAATCCATTTAAATTCAGCAATTCACTGTGAGCATAGAATGAGATACAGATATATATCCATGGAAGAAATAAATATGCTAAAATTGTAGATAATTTTAACCCTTTAACAATCAAGCTGGCCAGAAAATGGCTTCTGCAGTCGTCATGACAAATGTTCAGTTGTAGACCAAGAGAAGGCTATTTTTTAAATTTTACCAGTGGAAAGACTGGCTCGATTAAGACTGGCTCAATAATCGAGCCAGTCATTCCAGTGGTAAATTTTTTTTAATAGTCTTCTCCTGTTCTGCAAATGAACATTCTGTATGAAAAAATTAGTTTAAAGGGTTTTAAATAAGTATGTTGTAGCATTAGAATGCCTTTCCACATGCTGTGCATTATAGAACAAAGAGTATATAATGGGTGAATTCTTTCACATGAAATTAATTAGATCTTTATTGGATATAGTCAATTGAAAAGGCCAACCATTTTAGTTTTTCTAGCATTACAACTGATAGATGGACAAATACATAGTATAGGTGATTGCTGGAAAGATTGAAACGTCAATAAGAGAGAATTGAAGGATGGCGGTTTAACGTAAAATGCACCACAAGCATTCAATCCTGTTACCATCATGACTAGACTAACACAACTGTACTACTTTAACCAACACACATCAGATACGATAAATTCTTCATGATGTTAGGAATATTCTGTTGAATATTTTGAAAAGTAATTTGACTGGGCCCTGTTGTTGCCGTAAAATTAATTTCAAAATATTAGACAAAATATTTCTTATATCAAAGATTTTGTCCTTTTATGCTGTAAGGATTATTGGTTTACTAAAATGGGTGAGACTAAATTTATCTGTGTTTAGTTCATGCCCCACTAGAGCCTTGCCTTACCTGCAGTTATTTGTGTTATCTGTACTGAGATTAGCCAGTGCAAGAGAAGCAGCTTGCTTTAGACCGTCATTGTCACTATGTAACAACTTCAGCAACGGTGGAATCCCCTCTACAAATAAAGCATGCAAACAAATTAACTCAATATTAAGAACAAAATAAACACTAGTGGCCTTAGCATGACGGACACCAGGACACAATTTGGATCACTAAACCGTGCCATCCTCAACTTCCATGCATTGCTTGATAATAATGCAGGATTTCAGTTTATCCATCAATCATATGACGTCATAATCAACTGTGTGAAGTGCAGGATGATGTCATAATAATCAATTACGTCATGAATGACGTAGATAAATTTGTCATGAATGCTTAATTGATGACGGACTAAGCGCTGTTGTACGAATTGTTTGTCTTTATTATTTAATAATAATGCTATTGAATATCTTGAAACTAATTTGACTTGGTGCTGTTGCTGCCTATGGCAATACTTTGAAACTAATTTGACTGGGTGCTGTAGGCAGCAACCGCACCAAGTAAAATTAGTTTCGAAATATTCTACATCTACCTGTATAGTTTTCTGGAAATTGATAGTCGATCGATCCCAACACGGGTGAAGTGTAGGTGGAGCTTAGCTAAAGATGTGCGGGGCATAGCTAAAATTGGATTCCTCCATTGTCCTCACATCCGCTTATAGTATAAGTAATTCAAGGGAGGTAACTTCTAAAAGTTTATAATACTCAGATTTATAACTTCCCTTATTGTTGTTATTTGTATGTTGCACGTAAACACTGATCAAGGGAGACAATTCATATAAGATGCTATTACAGCGACACTAATTTCCCTTTATTCCACCACTATACTGCTTATTCCAGTTACCTATTACCCACATTTCTTAAGCCTTTAATTGTTAAAATTCACCTTTCCAAAGTACCCACCCATCATATGACGTCATAATGAACTGCGTGATGTGTACAATGACATCATAATGAATGACGTCATGAATTACGTCGATAAGTACGTCACGAACGCATATTTGAAGACGGTCTATGCGTTGTTGTACAAATTGTTTGCTTTTACTATTTAATAAATATTCTGTTGAATATTTTGAAACTAATTTGACTGGGCGCTGTTGTAGGCAGCAACAGCACCCAGTCAAATTAGCTACAAAATATTCAACAGCTTCCCTGTATAGTTTTCAGGATATTGATAGCTAGGGCATTCGGGGATCGATCAATCCCAACATGGCGAGGTGTGGATGGAGCTTAGCTAGTGATGGGCAGGGCATAGCTAAAAATGGAAAGGTCCATTGGTCACTAAAATTGCAGTTTTAACCTAATTAGTGAATGACCATTTCAAGGCCAGGATACTATTTTTGAAAATTTACCACTGCAATGACCGACTTTAATTAAGTCAGTCATTCGAGTGGTGAAATTTAAACTAGATGGGCATGTCTCACGTGTCGAGGCCTTGGTTTTATCTGCATATCACACATCATGTGTGGCAATGTAAGAAAATAAGGATTTCTTAAAATAGTATAACCCCTTGATAAATCAAGTAAATGGAAAAAAATTTCAAATCATTTTAATTTTGATGCAAACTGAATGCAATGATGATATAGAAGAAATCTGTAAAGTTTCATTGGGACCAGATAAGCCCTTATTAAATTAAGACATTTGAAAAATTCACTTTAATTCAGGGCTTAAGCAGGAGATAAATCACAGACAAATCAACTAAGTCCAAACCAGGTAAAAATGTTTTAAAAATTTTACAAATATTCATTATCATGTGGATTGAATGCACTGATGGTATAAAACAGAATTGCAAAGTCATAATGGGAGTCCTTGATTGATTAAATGTCAACTGGAAAACATTAACTTTCTTCTAATTCTTGGCCTAGGCAGGATATAAATCACACAAAAATATTCTAAGTTCAAACCCTGTAAAAGTATGGAAAATTAAAAAATTAACAATCATTACGATGGAGACTGGATGGCATTATGGCATACAACAAATTTGTTAAGTTTTATTGAGATCAGATAAGTCCTTGATGAATTAAATGGCCATTGAAAAACTTTAACATTTATCTAATTCTTGGTGCAAAATAAGCTAAGTACAAATCCTTTAAAAATATGGACAATATTTGAAAATCATTTCAATTATGATGGAGACTGGATGCAATGATGGTATAGATCAAATCTGTAAAGTTTTATTAAGATTGGCTAAGTCCTTGATGAATTAAATGGCCATTGAAAAACATTAACATTGGACACTGAGCGCCGAACACCGCACATCATTTGGATTGCTATGTCGAGGTCCTACTCTTCACTATGGCCTGATGGCCTGATAGCCTGCAAATGGGCATTTTACTAGATCATTACAAAGACTGACATAATCATTAAAGAGATAAAGAACTGCCACCATCTTTGTACTGTAAAAAAGGTAATGGCTGAGCTTACCCCACTCTCTGATTGAATCTCTGCTGAGCAATAACTCAGACATGACACCTAGTGCCTGCGCCGCACATGCTTGCACGTCTACATTCTCATGGCCTAGCAGCTGTATCATCATCTTCTCTACTTCCTGCTCATGAAGAATCTTACGATTCTCTTCTGAAATTTGCAATGAAACACGTTAAGCAAGATTCTTAGATTCAACATTATTACAATATATTACTATCTCTAACGTGGGAAAATTGAAAAATATTGAAATATATATTTCTAATATTATTCTTATTCGCATTGTAAAGTTGTTGGCAAAAGGTGAAATTATGATGTACAAATGGCCCGAAGTGAGAAAGAGGAATACGCTTAAAAGAATTAACCCTTTCACCGACAAATCCCGGAAAAAGTAAATACTCTATGACATAAAACATATTCTGTTGAATATTCTGAAAATAATTTGACTGGAAGCTGTTGCTGCCTAAGGCAGCAACATCTTCCAGTCAAATTAATTTCAAAATATTCAACAGTTTTCCTGTATGGTTGCCTTGAAAATGAAGTATGGGGAATTCATCGGTGAAAGGGGTAAGTTAATTGAATCAGTACACGGTGCAAATTAGAATACGCCCATGTATATGACAATCATCTCACCATGTTTAGCAGATCTTGCAATGGCTTTAGCCGCACACACTTTGACATCAGGAAGTGTTGGTATAATGCCATCAGCATATGATGGCTCATCCTTCTCTTCTTCCTTCTTCTTATCTGAGGATAATAACACACACAAGATAGTCATTCTCTATACACCACAGCTCAGAAATAACGTGTTTTAAAAACAAAATAAAAAGTATTTTTGAATATCGGGACTTAATTTGCCTGGAAGCCATTCAAATTAGGTCCAAAATATTCAATAGAACATTTCTTAAATCGCGTTCAAAATTGTACTAGCTAGCATGTTTCTGTTTTTGCTTTAGTAACATGTTAACATCTTTATGAGCTGTACTGTAAATTAGCTATAAAACATAGACTATTCATGCTTAATCAGATTCAGCATAAAAAGAAGAATGTGTTTTCGTATATGCTATGGAGTTGTGGTAGAAATGTTAGTGTGGTAATGTCGATTTATAACAGAAATCAAAGATGGTATCTTATAAGACTAGCATTGGATGAATCGCGTTTTAGCTATCCTCCACCCATTCTTAGCTAAGCTCCGTCCAGCCTTTGACCATGTTGGGATCAATCGATGTCCCTGAATTCGATTTTCAGAAAAGTACAATATACAGGTAAGTTGTTGAATATTTTGAAACTAATTTGACTGGGTTCTGTTGCTGCCTATGGCATCGCACAGATAAATTAGTTTCAAATTATTTAACAGAATGTTTATTAAGTAGTAAAGATATACTATTCGTACAACCTGACAGACTATTAAGCGTTTATGACGAGCTAAGACATACCATTCATGATGTATTTGATTGTGATGTCAGCCTACCTGTGTCGAAATTGATTATAACATCATATACTTGACTAAAAGACTGGATTTGAATACTGATGTTGCAGGTGAGAAGTACAGATCCTTACGTGCTTATGATGAAGCTGTCGTAATAGAGGGATCTATTTCTAGCTATTCTCCACCCATTTCTGGCTATACCCCACCCATTTCTAGCTATGCCCGCCCATTTATAGCTATACCCCACCCAATTCTAGCTATGCCCTGCCCATTTATAGCTATGTCCCAGTCAATTCTAGCTATGCCAACCCATTCTAGTTATGCCCCCACCCATTTCTAACTAAACTCTGCCCATGTTTTGCGCATGTCTGAATAGACCTACATACTCTGAAACGTGAATTCCCAGAATCCCAATTTCAAGGTAGCTATATATGTAAGGTGCTGCATATTTTGAAACAAACTTACCTGGGTGCTGTTCCTACCCATGAATGGAATATTTATTAAACAGTAGCGTACACTTGACAGACTTTTCAATGTTCATGGAGGTAGCGTCATCACTATTTATTGTGACATCAGCCTACATACATATGAGGAAATTGAGTATGAAGTCAGATAGTTGAGTGATTATTTCTTTCAGTAATCATGATTAATTATTTAATAATAATCACGATTACTCGATTAATCAGCTTGAGTACAAATTACCCAGTTATAACAGCAAAAAAGCATATCAATGACGAAAGCTGCAATGGTGTTGAGAAAGGTCGATTTGCAGGCCAAGAGCAGACCATTTTTGAAAATGTGTCACTGGAATGCCTGGCTCGATTCTCGAGCCAGTCATTCCAGTGATACATTTTCAAAAATAGTCCTCTTGGCCTGCAAATGGTCATGCATTGGCTGAACAAAATGTAAATTTCTGTGACCGATCATATTAAAGAGTAATCAAAAGGTAGGTTTTGAAATATTTTATGCTGTAGAATTATTCACGATTATTCGATTATTTAACTTTTAATCATATAAATTCACGATTTAAAAAATAACCGCAATTTTCGATTTAATCACATAATCGCACAAGTCTAAGTGAGAGATCGGTTCCCTTGATTAACAGTTAGTTCTAAAAACTATAACCTTTGAATTGTGTTCTCAATATATAGGCTTTCAAAAATGTTGCTAATATAGTCAGTTCTGGTCACTGCTCGCAGTGTAATAATGCGTAGTTGACTAAAGAGTTACCAAAATGCTCCCACAGCAAATAACAATCTTAGCGTACATTTTCAGCACTTAAAAACAATGTATATATACATTTTATCAGAAAACTTACCTTTAGCACTTTTCTTTCCTGTGCGAGAGCCAGACTTTTTCTCTCCTTTTCCACCTTTCTCTTCCTCGGGTGGACTTTGGTCAGTAATGAGAGCCACTAATCTCTTCAAACCTCCGCTCTCCTTGATTTGCTGTCAAAGAACAGAACATATCTGGTATATAACAATTAACCATTTAACACTTACACATCAGAAATGACCAATTCTTTATGATGTAACAAACATTCTGTTGAATACATTGAAACTGATTTGACTGGGAGCTGTTGCTGTCTATAGGCTCACGCTTATTAAATAGGGCATGTGTACACGCAATAGCTTCAGAATTTCTTTAAACACTGTAATAACATGGCATATGTATATCTCTTCACACACAGATCTAACAAGTTAGGGTTGACTCTAAATGATGTACATCATTTAATCCCCCCTCATACACCCCCACACAAATGGCAGGCATTCATGAAACCTTGTTTGCCATAGGGATTGACAGATGGATCGTACTGGCATGCAAAATAGACAAACAAATGAAATGAATCCATCCATTATAGTGATTATTGAGCGGAGACCAAATACAGATATTTTTGATGAATCTTAAGTATTTCAAGGGAGATAGCTACAGTGTGACTGGACGAGTTTCGTTGATACAAAATCCCGACCACGGGCATATCATCAGATGGGTTACCAAATTTGAAATGACTCCAGCTGTTATAAGTGAAGTTATTGAGCAGAAAACAAATGCATGTACATTTTTTACAAATTGTAAGTATTTCAAGGGAGATAAATACGGTGAATCTAGACAGGGTTGCTGACACACAAGCTTCACTGACGACATGCCATCAGGAGTTGACATAACAAATTTGAAATGAATCCATCTATTATAAGTCAAGTTATTTAGTGGAAACCAAATGCACCTACATACAGAAGCGCGAAAGCATAATCAATCACACACCCCACACCCAGCTTTGAGGGGGGGGGGGGGATAATTAACCCTTCCATAGTCAAGTCCGCCAAAATGAGCCCATCATTCGAGTAGTAAATTTTCAAACAGTTATCTCTTCGCTTGTAAATTAACATTCACATCAAATTTTCTTGACCAGTCTTGACCATTAAAGGGTTACATTGCAGATAGTATGATCATTGGTATTCAAGATGTTGTCGAAAGCTCCTACGTAACTTTGACATTTTTGTGCTGTAAGATGTCAGAAATCCCACTTTTAAGGCATCAATAGAAGAAGGGATGGTGTACATGTTGAAAAACAAGGTTTCTGAAATGTACTGCTGTCTGCAAAAGTTCATGAACACGCATTATCAGATCAAAAGTGACTGAATCTAGAAATGTAACAATTCAGGTCTCTAAAGAGCTAAGTCAACAACATGTATTCAACCTGCTTCTATTAACACCTTAATGGCCATGCAAGCAAAAACCAGCCTCTGCAATAGCCTTGAGGAATGTCCATTTGCAGGCCAAAAGAACACTATTTTTGTAGATATATCACTGGAACAACTCCCTCGGTAGCAATAAATTTACAAAAATCATCTTCTTTTGGCCTGCAAATGGCCATTCACTAAGCACAAATCTAAATTTCCTTGAGAAGTGTTGATCATTAAGTCGTTAAGCGACTTACAGACAGTGCAAGTTTACATAAAATAAACAGGATGATTTATTGTTATTCTTTGTTACCTCCAAGCTTTCCGTGTCCTCGAGGAGGTTAGATAGGACCAGGATTGTCTGTACATGAAGGTCAGAAAACTCAGGATGACCAATAAAGTCAATCAAGCGAGAGATGGAATCCAGTTCACGCAGAACACCACGATTGTCAGCTAAACAGAAACATATAATAGCCATCCATCAATATCGGACAAATTATGTGTAAATGATGTCACAATATCTTGGTTCAGATATCACTCAGTGAGAATTTCATGTTTGATTTTCAATTTAAATTCATTATTATTAATCTACATCATGTACAAATATTTTAAAATAAATATTTTTTAAATTTTTAATCAAACATGAAATTTTCACTCGGTGACCATTAAAAGGTAAATGGAACAATATCAAAATTGACAGAAAGTAGTATGCTACTTATGTGCAATTCTTTGCATGCAAGTCAGGTGGTGATAGGTTTAAAAGTAATTCTACACTGGCAGACAATATCCCTTTCAGGGTGAAGGCACCAGAAAATGGCTTCTGCACTGGTCTTGAGAAATGTTCATTTGCAAAACAAGAAGCCTATTTATGAAAATTTACCACTACAATGACTGGCTCGATAACAAAGTGGTAAATTTTAAAAAACAGTCTTCTCTTGGCCTGCAAATGGACATTCAATAAGAAAACAATTTGATATTCTTGATCAAATTTAACCATTAAAAAATTAAGTTAGTATAATTCCCTTATTTGCTAAATAAACAGAGCATCATTGAGACATACCATCTTGTGCTGCTCTCTCCAGCGCTAACAGTGCCATCTGCTGAATGATGGCATATTCAGACTTCATCAGTTCCAGCAGGTTCTTTATCACATCTGTCTCCTTTAAGCCCGCACGCACCTGATAATCCTACAATAATGCAATATATTATAAGCTCTTAACCCTTTAACTCTCGAATTAGCTCAAGAAAATCTCAATTTTCTCATTTAAAATGCCTGTTTGCAGACCAAGAGACTATTTTTGAAAATTTACCACTGGAAAGACTGGCTCGGTTATTGAGCAAGTTATGCCAGTCGTAAATTTTCAAAAATAGTCTGCAAATGGTTATTTCTCACGACCAATGAAGAAGGCATTTTTGGCTGATATGTGTGCGAAAGGGTTATGAGATTTATATATTTTATGAATAATAAGTAGAAAGGTAACAAACACTGTGCCTGTTGGGCCCTTTTGTTTTCTGCACAGTGCACATGACATGACACACATCATACGCCGCACATGACACGACACACATCATACGCCACACATTACATGCTGCACACCAATTACGTCCATCCTCTGCTTCATGTCGCCCTCAACAGTAAAACTATATGATCCGCAATGACGATTACTTTAAAACAAAGTTCTTTACAAAGGAATGAAGGAAATTTCAATTTCCCTTTCTCCGAGATCTAACAATACTCACCATTCTATTACTTCTGATACAAGCTATCCTGAATAGCTGGCCCTAGCCTTAGTAAGCTTTACCAACTCCTGGAACCGGGTACTCGGCTCCCAACTGTTGAGTACCCATTTGCCATGAAGCTCTATTGTTTGAATAGCCACCAAACAAGAGATACCCATGGCTTGCCTAAGTGGGGCTGGGAGGCCGTAATAGAATGGTGAGTATTGTTAGATCTTTGAGAAAGGGAATGAAGGAAATTTTGATTTCCCTTTCTCCAAGATCTAACAATACTCACCATTCTATTACTTCTGATATACAGCTGGCGATGACAGCTGGCTCTAGGACTATAGACTTAAAAAGCTTTACCGACGCCTTGGAACCGGGTGCCAACTGCCGAGTACCTGTCTACCATGAAGCTCATATTGTTTGCATAGCCACCAAACAAGAGAAACTCATGGCTTGCCTCCGTGGGGCTGGGAGGCTGGGTCCGTAATAGAATGGTGAGTATTGTTAGATCTCGGAGAAAGGGAAATTGAAATTTCCTTCATTCTCCTTCGATCAATACTCACCATTCTATTACTTCTGATATACACCAGATTTGGTCAGTAACCTGGTGGGAAGGGGCAAGCCATAACTGCTACCTTTGCCCCTCCTAAGAAAAGGGAGAGAACTCACGAACATACATCTCGCCTGAAAACACAAATATGACAAGAGGGTTAACTGCTCTTTGCATATATTAGCCTGGGAATGAGCATGAATATATACACCTGTGCAAAAGTTAAGCACCAGCAAAAACAATAGAACGTAGAAACATGATGGTACAACTAGGCTGCCATACTTTTTGTCCCCGCGTTAGCTGACATAATTCCAAGTACGAAATGCACATGCATGCATGACTTCACGCCGCTTGATGTCCGTGCGTGGCGGGAAACAGCACACGTGTTCAGTTATGTAAAAGTCCAGTTTGAGGTGTAGAACATTACATACAGATTTAGGCGACAAGATTAGGAATTTTGTGTTCATGACCGTGGTTTATTTGTACAGAGAGAATTAGCTCTTGATTGTGAACCGCTATGGCAAGACGAAGGTTAAGTGATCATGTGAAATGGCAAATCATAGGCATGCATACCACTGGTATGTCATGCAGAGAGATTGGCAGACAGCTGAACATTAACCATACTGTAATCAGTCGTTTGATTGCAAAACATGGGCAAACTAACGAGGTGAAGGACAGGCCTAGATCTGGAAGACCGAAGAAGACTACTGCCCGTGATGATCGAGCCCTAGTACGCCTTGTTAGGAGATCTCCATTCACCAACAGCAGAGTGCTCAGCCAGCAATGGGAAACGCGCAATAGAGTGTCAATGTCTACCATCAAAAGGAGACTGTATGCTGCTGGCATGAAAGCTAGGAGACCTGTCAGACGTCCTCTCCTCACTGCACACCACAAAGAGGAGCGTCTGAGGTGGTGCAACGAAAGAAGACACTGGAACATGAGATCCTGGAGACGGGTACACTGGTCCGATGAAAGTCGGTTCCTGCTTCATGCCACAGATGGTCGAACTCGTGTATGGAGGTCCAGACGCACGGCGTACGACCAACGTAACATCATGGAAGAAGTTCCATTTGGTGGAGGTTCCGTTATGATATGGGGGTGCATCTCATTTGATTGTAAGCTGGATCTGTTGACTGTACCTGGAACACTAAATGGACAAAGATATCAAGATTCCATACAGGATAGAGTTGTGGTCCCTCATTTTGTAAATCATGCACCTGGAACCCACCCTATATTCATGGATGACAACGCCCGACCACATCGTGCTAGAGCTGTGCATGAATACCTCCGCCAGAATGCCATCGAAACCCTACCATGGCCAGCAAGGAGCCCTGACATGAACCCTATTGAGCATATCTGGGACATTCTGGGAAACATGGTGAGAAGGAGGGATCCTCCTGTGCAGAACCTACAGGAATTAACAGACGCACTCCATCTTGAATGGCAACGAATACCACAATGGCGTATCAGTCGGTTGGTGACCAGCATGAGACGTCGTGTCCAGGCCGTCATCCAGGCACAAGGTGGATATACCCGGTATTAATAATGACAGTCTCAAACTCGTGCACAGATGTTAAACTTCGTTTTCAGACACCATTAATGACAATCTAGCCACGTGTGTCAACTGTAGGGCAATAGTTGTCAGTTGTGTCAATGTAACCATATTCAGGCCTCGTTTTCAAGTTCAAACAAAAACATACAGTGTTTCCCCACCATCATAATCAGCATTCCTCTAGTTGCATTATTACCTCTTTCACTAAGATGGATGGGTACATAAATGTTTATGCTATTGCTTTCTTCATAGCACATGAATATACCCTCGCATGTGCGTAAAAATAGGGTGGTGCTTAACTTTTGCACAGGTGTATATAAGATGAATGATCATGATATATAGACATTATACAAAACACTCTCAATCCTGAATTACCTCATGATATTTTGATTTCAGACCTGGAGCCTCCAACCATTCACTTGTCCAGCCATCAGTGACACAATCTGGTTGACATCCTCTCGCTCGACCATGTCTGCTTCTTAATTCTTTCTTACAAATGCCAAAAAAGGAAGAAGAGCAGTGTGGTCGTATAACTATCGTTTCAAAACAGCTAAAGCGAATGGATTGGCGGAGTCTGACACATCCCTTATATAGTAATCCGTGAAAGAGGACTCACAGTGCAATTGTGCAACGGCCATGATGTCCTCTAACGGAACACCATTGTAAAGGGCGGAAGAGGCGGCTATTTCACTAACATCGTGCCCTTGCGCATTGCACCTGGTGCCCAGTCGTAATCTCACGGGTAGTCTGAATGCATTCGACTACCCAACGAGAGATAGAATCCACGGATGCGGCGCCATATGGCTCCTTATGGCAGATCCACAGATGTCTATCATTCAACCATAACGAGTCTGTCCGTTTTCTACTTAGTCACGGACTGGGCACCAGACACTGGCATCACGATCAAACCTACTTAGTTTCGGCTTAATGATCGGTTTGCCGGGATATCTCAAAGATTGAATCTTTGACATAAACTCTGCTCTTGGCAGTAGACGCAGACCCTCTCTGGAGACAATAAATCGGTCCCTCTCTGCTGAAAGTGCATGGATCACACTGCGCCTTCTAGCTGAGGAAGCTGCCAATTGAAAAACCGCCTTTAGAGTCAAATGCTTTAGACTAGCCGAACGCAATGGTTCGAAAGGGTGCTTGGCCAGTACATTAAGCACTAAAGATAGACTCCAGGCTGGAATGACTACCGGTTGTCTCAGTCGGAGATTGCTCATTCCCTTCACCATCACACTCAACTGGGCCACCTCTGGACTATCCCTGTTGGCTAGACAAGGGATAACTGATGCCAAAGCTGACTTGTATCCAGCAATTGTGACAGGAGCTAGTCCTGAAAAGAACAGCTCACTACCCTTTTCTTCACACCAGTCTGCAAATCCGTTAACCTTGTTGTTATATGACTTGAAGGTTGACCTCCCTCTCGCAGCTGCGATGAAATCTGCAGCATGTCGAGAAAAGCCCTCCGACGTGGAACGTTGTTTGACAACAACCACGCAGTCAATAACATTTCTGGACGCTCGTGTAAGAAGCGTCCCTTGGCCTGGGAGATTATGTTCGGAATCTCAGGTAACTGCACTGGATTTTCCACCCGCAGACCTCGAAGATCCGTGAACCACGCCCTGCTGGGCCAAATGGCGATATAGCAGGACCAGGCACGGTTCCTCCCTGATCTTCACCAATATCTTCGGCAGAAGAATGGTGGGTGGGTACGCGTAAGCGTGCATCCATCTCCAGCTTAACGCCAGAGCATCTGTATCGACGGCATTAGGATCTGGAATTGGCGAGACATAAGTCATGATTTGAGCATTTTTCCTTGTGGCGAACAAGTCCACGTTGGGTTTGACCCAATGCTCGAAGATCCTTTGAAGAACTGGAGGGTTGAGAGACCATCCTGTTGGCAGAATTCTCTGTCTGCGAGACAAAGCATCCGCCAGAATGTTCAATCGCCCGGGAATGTGAGCTGCTTTCAAAACAACCGAGTAATTCCTGCACCATTGAATCAAGTTCCACACTTTGATACACAGTGTGGGTGACCTGGTCCCGCCTTGGCGATTTATGTATGATACTACCGTCGAGTTGTCCGACCATATCAATATCACCTTGCCCCTGATCATCGGAAGAAACTCTTCCAACACCAATTCTACTGCCATCATATCCAACAGATTGATATGCAGCTGGCTCCCTTGGAGAGTCCATGTGCCCGAGACCTGGTGTTCTCCCAGGTAGGCCCACCATCCCTCCAGCGATGCATCCATGTACACGGACAGCTGGGGGTGGGGTAGGTGCAGCGAAAACTCCTACTAGGAGATTCTGACGCTTTTTCCCACCATACAAGATGCGACATTATTGGCTCCAAAACTGGCATCAGTTTTGACAGGGGTTCTATTCTCTGTTTCCACAGAGACATCAGATACAACTGGATAGGTCTTCGCATCCGAGCAGTGCACGGGTTCACCTGCTCCATGGAGACCATCATGCCCAGCATCTGAAGAAACCGCCTCGCCTGAATGTGGTTTCCCAATCGAAACTCTTGAGGATGGCTAACAGAGACACCACTCTGGGCTCTGACGGGTAAAAAACCCTGCCCTCCTCGAGATCGAATCGCATCCTTAAATAAATGAAATGTTGAGTGGTGTGTCAACTCAGATTTCTCCTTGTTGACCATCCAGCCTAGATCTGAAAGCAACTTCAGAGTCAGAGCAGTATCCACCTCTAACCTGGCTGATGATCAGCCAATCGTCTATGTAGGTGTGAAGCACCACGGTCTCTTTTCTGAGAAACGTTGTCACCACACGGACCACTCTGGTGAAAACCCCTTGGAGCTGTCGACAGGCCGAATGGGAGGATTTAAACTCCCATACTTGATTCTGAAACGCAACTCTCAGAAACCTGTGACAACTCCTGTTCATAGGAATGTGGAAACATGCATCTCTCAGATCGATTGATACACACCACACCCACTTCCTCTATCCTGCCATTACCGACCTCGGCGTTTCCATCTGAAACCGAGGCGTATGGATAAACCAATTCAATGGCCTGAGACTGAGTATGGGTCTCCATCCCCCTGTGCTCTTAGGGACAAGGAACATGTTTGAACAGAAGCCTGGAGTGTTCCGGTTTGCTGGTTTATTGCTCCCTTCAGAAGCTAACCTGACACTTCGTTTTGAATAGCTTCTAACTTGTCTGGTTCCATTGAACGGGTGTCCAGACAGGTGCCAAAGACAGATTCTGTGGTGGAAAGTCCCACCACTCTGGTATGTACCCCTGGGATAACCATCCCAGGACCAGACTGTCTGACGTCACACCTCGCCAAACCTCGACGAAAACGCATGAGCCTTCCAGCCACTATAGATGCCTCAACGCCTAATGGGGGTGTCTGGCTCGCGTATCTGCTCCCCCCCCCCTCTCTTGATGCGAGAGAGAGAGAGAGAGAGAGAACCATATTGGTCTTGGCTTGGCCGGTCTAACTGGCACCGCTGTTCCTGTCGCACAGGTGCGGTCCAGGCAGATGCGAAGGGAGCCCTCGTACCCTCGGGTACGATCCGCTCCCTTCTGTCCGCCCTTTGAGGACTTACCCCTCCCCTTCCCCTTCCCACCTCTCGGCCGATCAGGAGCAACATTGGGGAGGGTAGAGGCCCCCACAGCCTTCCTGGCTTTCTTTGCCGAGGCAGCTGAGAAAACCCAGCAGAAAACAGAAGCAGCACTGTGCTTTTGCCATTTCTCAGTTTCTTGAAGGTTGCCCGGTCAGCGGCCTGACTACAGTCAGATTAACCGCCAACCGATTCTGCGCAATGCTAGCCGTGTCTTCCAAGATGGCCAGCGCCTGGCCACCAAAGATGCTAAGGCCTGTGAGGGGCGTCCCAAGAAGACGCTCCCTGACGGCAGTAGCCGGACGCATATGGTCAAGAACCATCTGCCTCCTGGACATAGTCACACGCGTCTGCACCCTTGCCAATGCGTCCATAGACAGCACCAGGCCGTCATTAATGCACGAAAGCGCCACAGGTGGCACAGGGTGGCCTGCCCCCACTTCAGCCCACACCAGCTGAAGACGATAACAGTGGTTGACAGCACTCAGTGATGTCCTCACACCCCCATCACATAGGGACAGGACTTCATTATGGTGTACCTGAGCTTTGTCCACCAGTGCCGGGGCAGGGGCCACCCGCTCCAGCACTCTGGGCACCCAGTACCCAGCGGTCATCCTCGGTGACTGACGGGACAACACCATACCTGTCGTATTCCCTCCATGGAATATGACCCCTCGCCCGCACCTCCATGGAGGCCACAAGAAGCTGGCCCATGATCATGCATTGTTTGCTATAAATAGCATCAAGCAACACCATAAACCATGGATCCATTCCAACAGACTGGATCAGGGCTGCGGGCAAGATCCCCGTCCTAATCGATGCCACCGATGGACGGGGTACATCCTCCTCGGCCATGGTCGAAACCACAGATGGGTCCACCCTGGCTAGCCAAGCCAGAGCCCAGACCAATCCGTCTCCGAGAAGGACACGCCCGTGAACACGTCACCCGTTGACATGTTCACAGCACTACCAGCAATGGCCTCCCGGCTAGGAGCCATTGCTGATATGCCAGGAACTCTGGTACCGTACGGTTCCACTGCCACCCCATGGAACACACCAGTCCATGGAGTAGGCCTGCACGGAAAACCGTGCGGACCCGTAGCAGTTGAGGAACCATGGCCAAACACGGGCGCCAACGGCGCACCCCATGTCTGACCGCCGAACCAGGCGAGATAGGTGAGTACCATGCCTGGCTGGCCACACCCGTCACCGTGTTGGTTGGCGGCAAACCAACCATCACGGGACTGGTGCCCGGTACCGGAGTGGCCTTAACAACGGGCAGAGCCGCTGCCCTGGCTTGCGCCAGGCAGACAGATGGAGGACGGTTTCATCAGGATGGAATCGACCTCCATGCTCTCCACCTGCGGCATCACAGGCTGCAGCAACCTCTCCTCCTCGGCCTCCTCATCTTCAGACCCTCAAGAGTCGTCACTAGACAAGGAAAACTGTGGAGTCATCCTCGCGGACGGCTCCCATGCCTGATGGACTGGCTACTGCTACTGGACCACCCGGAGGTGGCCGCAGAGAGACAGAACCCATCAGGCCGGAGCCCGACGGGACTGCCAGGGGGCCGTACGAGATGGCTCCCTCGGTGGCCAGTCCAGAACCCTGTCCAAGGACAGGGTCTGAATCAAACATGGGGAGAGACTGCACTACAACTTTTGGCAGCAGGGACGACACCAGTGTGGGCAGAACGCTATGCAAGAAACCTTGCCTAGCCGGACCAAACCACGCCGGCGGTGCCATCTCCGCCACCTCCGGTTGCAGACTTGGAACGCCCCCACGGGCCGAACGGACGCTCCATGATTTACTTTCGGACCGCCTGACCCCGCGTCAGACCCTGCCAAGTCCTTCTGGCAAGGAACTTCAGCATCATATCGACCGACCACACAGCGCAAACATTACACCTACTGTCAAGACTACACTAGTACAGTGGAAACAGACATGGTCCTTGCATAGAACCCGTACGATATGTGGCACTCGACACATGATGGCTGGGCTGGCTTGGCCTATAAAAAGCCAAACCTACAATAAACCAGCGGAACGAAACAAAAATGGAAGGCAGACAATTAATTTTCAAATATTTTGACCATAAATTAACTGTCACC
The DNA here is from genome assembly GCA_034401795.1 of Chaetoderma sp. LZ-2023a. Taxonomy (NCBI): domain Eukaryota; kingdom Metazoa; phylum Mollusca; class Caudofoveata; order Chaetodermatida; family Chaetodermatidae; genus Chaetoderma; species Chaetoderma sp. LZ-2023a. The sequence goes on from CM067366.1 coordinate 77,848,105, forward strand.
CTCCCGCACCGTTACAGCAAAGATCGCATTGATTATGACGACAAGAACGAAGCGGGCAATAATACACCCATACACTGATCCTCAAGGATGTATAACGGAACCAGGAATCATATCGCATAGCATTCGGGGTATATTTACTAATAAATATAAATTATGCTCCTAACGAAGGCCAAAACGATATGTGAAGAAACAACAAAATGTAAACAAACTGCTGTAGCACACGGTAAAACCACAGACCACACATCTAAATCAAGAATTTTGAAACCACTGATCATTGCAAACAGATCGTGATAACACGCAAAACTTGAAAATTCCAAAGTTTTTCTGGTACCAATTAAAGTACGCAGCACCCAGAATCAGATGCACGAATTAATGAAACATTTTCTTCACATAAACATCCGAGAAACACGGGTGTGACGACACCCGCTCGGATCTTACGGAGAACGACGTCAGCCGATAATCATGTTAAAACACTGATAAGCCAACACCTAACTTCATATCTGCCGATCGCCTGTTGGGGATTTTAAGGAAGGCGATCATCTGGCATATTTCGTTGTTAACACACGTCCCAGATTCTTTGGGGTTAGAAATTGGAACACGCGACACAGACGAAATTTTAGAGACCTAAGTCTTTTAACTATGGAATAACATGGAAATATACGACCTGGTTATCATCGGAAGCATCCATATTAATCCAAATATCCTTTTGAGAACGCACAAGCTATCACAATTAATCACAGTAAAAAGACTTAGGCGTAAACAATCCTAAGACTTTCCAACTGCAAAAAGCATGTATTCTCTTGTCGCTATGCAAACAAGAATGAGCTTCATGGTAGACGGGTACTCGGCAGTTGGGAGCCGGGTACCCGGTTCCAAGGAGTCGGTAAAGCTTTCTAAGTCTATAGTCCTAGAGCCAGCTGTCAGGGCCAGCTGTATATCAGAAGTAATAGAATGGTGAGTATTGATCGAAGGAGAATGGGGTACCCATATCTCCTACATTATACTGACATCATGTCCAGGGGTGCATACTAATTGTTCGTTCACGTGGTAAGTTCGCCCATAGATATCTATCGGCCAACCTACCACGTGAAGTAACAAAATGTTCGACGAACTGAAAATATTTGCACTCCTGAACCTGGTTGCTTATAAATTAAACGAAATCTAGGATTTCGTTTTTCACGAGAGAGTTGATACTTACCTCCCTAATACTTTTGATATTGCTAAATATTGGCTTTCACTCAATAAAACACTCAGATTAAAAACAGTTAGGTGCCCCTACTGGGCAGGGAGTCAGAGGTAGTCCGGCGGATGCTCGCCCCACCACCGCGCATGCGCCGACTACTACTTCCTCTGGCTCATTTATTGGCTAACACATGCAACTACCAAGAGCCTGAAGACCGAGCCTCTGTGGGGCGGAGAGGCCGGGTCAGTATCTAGGGAGGTAAGTATCAACTCTCTCGTGAAAAAAGAAATCCTAGATTTCGTTTATTTCACATCAAGAGTATACTTACCTCCCTAATACTTTTGATATTGCCAGAATTCGAAAGTGAATCTGGCGGGAGGGAGGCGAGGTCAAAAGACCAGCTCTTCCCTATACGCTTTCAAGCGTTTAAGGCACTTATGACGTCTGAAACTGTGTGAAAACACAGTCAGGATTTGATAAACCATCGGATAACACAACCGATGCCTGAGAGATGACCGATTTGTCATATGCGCTCCCCCCCCCTCCCTTGGGAGGAAGATTAAATGACCTCAATGTCCTACACGCTCTCTTCGTACTAGTGCTAAGTACTATAGGACAGAGACGAAAAGGCTCCATTTTCGTATACTCTCTCTAAAGAACCACAACCCACATAAACCATCACCATATTAATAACACTGGGTAACGTGACAATACAAAACTATGAACAACACATGAACAAGACTGACCTTGTTGTACTAGGAAGCTGTCATCATGAATCCAGTAGAGAAGGATGATACAGTCCCGACAAGTGGTTGTCACCGTCGCTGAATGGCGAAGTATATAAGCAATACGGAGGCACTCTTCACAAACATAAAGCGGTTATTGTTTCAAAATCGACAAGGCGAGAGGGTTAGAGGTGTCACGGAGGTAATGGTCTGTAAAACTTGACTCACAGTGCCACTGAGCCACTGACATAATATCATCCACAGGAACCCCACTAAACAGGGCAGTGGATGCCACGACACCGCGGACACTGTGAGCCTTGGCCACGTCAACCTGTCGCCCGGTGGCGGATTTGTGACAAAATTGAACACATTCCACAATCCACCTAGAAATGGTGTCCTTAGACGCCCTACCATGGGGTTCAATATATGACAACCATAACGCTGACTGGTCGGTACGCCACTCCGAAGTACGCTGTTTGTACCGGAGCAGCGCCCGTACGGGGCACCATACTTTAGAATTAGGATCACATCTAGTTAAAGATGGCAAAAAAATAGGCTGACCTGGATATTTCAATGACTGATTTTTAGACAAGAAATTAATCCTAGATAGAAGCTTAAGGCCTTCCCCTGTAACCACAAAACGGTCAACCTCGGCTGATAAGGCGTGAATTTCACTCCTACGCCTCGCCGAGGCCGCAGCAATTAAAAATACAGTTTTAAGAGTTAACATTTTCATAGAAATGGAACTAAGTGGTTCAAAAGGCTTATCACCTAGTACCTGGAGCACCAGTGATAAACTCCAAGACGGAATCAGTGGAGGATTCCTTGGTCTTAGATTGCCCATGCCTTTAATTAATACATCTAATGTACTTACTTCATCACTCCCCCTATTAGCCAAGCAAGGAATAACAGTCATTAAAGCTGACTTATAACCAGCAATAGAGTTAGGCTTGAGGCTATAGGCATCATATAGGTGACAGAGGAAATCAGCCACTACCTGAATAGATGATTCCATTGGATCAATACATCTTTTTGAGCACCATTCTGCAAATCTGTTGATTTTATAATTATATGCTCTGGAGGTTGACCCCCTCCTGGCTTTGGCCATAAACATGGCCGCTTGCTCAGAAAAGCCCTCCTTAATTCTAGATTCCTTGACAACATCCACGCAGTCAATCGGAACATTGACGGATTGTCGTGAAGGGCCTTGCCCTGGAAGATAAGGTTGTCCATCAGAGGCAGCGGAACCGGATTGCAGACCAGAAGGTCCAGCAGATCCGTATACCACGATCGGCTTGGCCAATCCGGGGCGATCAGAAGCACTTGGCACTCCTGCTGCCTGATTTTCTGAAGCACCTTTGGAATCAGGATTGCTGGGGGGAATGCGTATGCATACATTCCCTCCCAGCTAATAGCTAACGCATCTGTTGCGAAAGCGCTCGGGTCTGGAATCGGAGAGACGTACGTCGTCATCTTCGCATTCTTCTTCATTGCGAACAAATCTATGTTGGGTTTCCCCCAATGGTCGAACAGACGATCCGCCACACATTGATTTAGTTGCCATTCCGTGGGTAAAACACTCATCCTTCGGCTCAATGAGTCTGCTAGCAGATCTAACCTCCCCGGAATATGAACTGCTTTCAAGGTGATCCCATGATCCAGGCACCAACAAAGCAGTTTCCATGTCATCATACAGAGACTGGGCGACTTCGTTCCGCCCTGGCGGTTTATGTAAGTCACTACTGTCGAGTTGTCTGAACGAATCAGAACAATCTTGCCCTGAACATTCTTTAAGAAATGTTCCAGGCCCAGGACTACTGCTCTTAGCTCTAGTAGATTGATATGTTCCTTGGACTGATCCAGATCCCAAAGCCCTGATACTGTGGACTCTTCCAGACAAGCTCCCCACCCCTCCATCGATGCATCTGTATACACAGTCACCTGAGGGTGGGGAGGGGTTAGCAAAACCCCCGGCAAGAGATTCTCTGTATTCAACCACCATTGCAGGTGGTGAATCAGAGGCGCCAACACTGACACGTTCGAGTCCAGCGAACCTGAACTCTGGGTCCACTGTGTCATGAGAAACAACTGGATCGGGCGCCTGCGCAAGGCGGCCTGCGGAATGACTGGTTCCAAAGAAACCATCAAGCCCAGCATTCTCAAGTAAACCCGTGCCAGGACATGACGACTGTCGCACACCGACTGTATTACCGAGATGAGTATTTGAACCCTCTCCTGAGTGGGGTACACATACCCCGTCTCCAGATCGAAGAACATGCCCAGGTAAACAAACTTCTGGGATGGAGTTAGCTCTGATTTCGGGAAATTGATCATCCAGCCCAAGTCCGAGAGAGTTTTCAAAACAATCTCCAGATTGGCTGACAACGATTCCCGGGTGTGTGCTTTCAACAGCCAGTCGTCTATGTACGTGTGGACTGCTATGCTTCTCCTGCGGAGGTATGCAGTGATCGCGAGAACCACACGGGTGAAGACCCGAGGAGCCGTGGAAATTCCGAAGGGTAACACCCTGAATTCCCACCGCCGGCCCTGAAATGCAAATCTCAGGAAGCGACGGAAACTCCTCTCTATGGGAATGTGGAAATAAGCATCCTTCAAATCTATTGACGCTGTCCACATTCCTCGCTCTAACCCCGCCAACACCGAGCGCACAGTCTCCATCTTGAAACTGGGCGTCTCGATGAACTTGTTCAATGGCTTGAGGTTGAGAATCGGCCTCCACCCTCCGGTGTTTTTTGTTACTAAGAACAGGGTTGAATAGAAGCCCGGGCACCTCTGTGCCGGCTGAATGGCTTCTTTTAGTATGAGGGAATTTATTTCCTCCTCTATACACAACCTCTGATCCGGATCCCGTGGAATAGGAGTCCAGATCGGCGTGAGAGACAGTCGCGATGGCGGGCCTGTCACCCAGTCGGGACGATACCCAACTGAAAGCCATCGCAAGACTAAACGGTCCTGAGTCAACCGCTTCCACTCTGGCAAGTGGGCGGCCAAACGGCCGCCCACCGGTCCACCTAGGGATAGAGGTGGACATAAGGAGGGCCAGAGTGGCACTGTTCTCTCGGCCTGAAACACCGGAGTGGTTCCCACCGCGGTAACCAGGCCATCAGGCCCGATTACCGCGACCAGATCCCCGCGCGCCCCGCCCAGCGCCGCGCGCATCACGGTGCGCGGGCGGCTGTCTGGCTGGGTGCGGCTGGGGAGCCTGCGCCCCCCTCGCTGCTGGCCGAATCGCCCGTGGCCTAGGCCTACGTTGCGACGGTGGCTGGCCTCTGACCTGGCCAGCACCACCTCGAGCCTGCAGAGGACGATACGCAGGGGGGCGCCGCGCGAACACGCTCCCGCCGGAGCACCTCAAATTGTTCCCGCAGCGCCCTCTGGTTGTTAACCAGAGTGACCGTCTCCTGGAGGTGCCTGCATCCCTCACCTCCAAAGAGACCAGGACCTGTCATAGGCGTCCGCAGCAGCCTATTATACAGGTCCTGGGACGGGCACAGATTGTCAAGCGCAAACGTGCGCCTCGCCCGGACACTTCTGGTCACCGCCCGCGTCAAACAGTCCAAAGCCAGGTTGATACCATCCTGGATGGCTCTCTGGACTGTTACCGGGCTTGGCTGGCATGATGCGGAGGCCGCTACCACCCCCTGTAGCAGCTGGGAGACGTGGGACAGAGCGGCAATCGACGCCCTCCCACTCTCCTCCGCATCACGCAGCGCGGCATTCGCCGAACGCAACGCGTTCGAGCACAAGACTCCCGTGTCAGAACGGGAGCCCGGCCGCGCATCTTCGCCTAAAGCCGCGCGATCATCAACGCTTGGCTTCGGCACCACACCGTACCGCTGGTAATCCAGGGGCACGATGCGGCAACGCTTCGCCACCTCGCGAGGGGCCTTCGCGAGACGTCCATTAACCTTAATGGACGCCTCCGCCGCTTCGAACATGTCCACGACATGCTCAGCCAGCGGCAGAGATGGCATAGCGGTAGCCGCCGGCCTACCAGCTAACCACGGCCTATGGTCACGCTGGCTAGCCGGCAGCTCCACGGGTAGATCGGGCCGAACACTTACCAGCCACTGGCAAGCGTCCGACCAATCCTCCTCTGTGGCTAACTGCGAGCGCTCTACTAGACGAGGGCCTTCGTCTTCCTCCAGAGCACTCGCAGTTGACGTCGACGGCGGATAAGCTGATACCCCTGGCAAGCCTGGAAAAGCATGCGGGCCCGAGAGAGCAGGCATGCTAAACTCCGCGGCTTGACCAGGAGCAGGCGCCGTGGCAGAGCGTGGGGTAAACACCGCTCTACCACGGGTCTGACCAGCACCAGCAACACCATCGGCAAGCCGAGGTATGCGGTATCCGTGGTCAACAGCACCGCCCGGGGACACCTTCTGGACCGTGAAATCTACTCCTGCGTGAGTAGAACCATAGAACACGTCGCCTGCATTCCCCGCGAGGGGTGCACAGACGTCGTATTCCATGGCCACGTCCTCAGAAGGCGACCCTAGCAGGAGATCCTCTTCTTCCTGGCCAGAAAGATTAGACTCCGGGTCAGCAAAGAGAGCTAACCCGGACTGGCCAGGAAAGGTGCCATAGGAGGCTTTGACACCCTCGGCGCGCGGATACCCGGGGTCTGATGAGCAGACCGCGGGTCCCAGCAACAACCGTTGTCCACGGCCCCTCGGCGCGGCGCCATGCCTGCTGCCAGGGCCTTGGACTGCCCCCAACAAAGGGGTCACCTCTGAATCCACAAACGGACCGGACCTAAAGAGACCGGATTCAGAGGCGGGGATCACCTGCTCGCAAGCAGATGCCGAGGACAACAAAGGAGCTGGCCCAGGGAGCATGCCGCGAAGCAACTCTGGGACCAGATCCTTTATTGTCCTCTGCATCTCTTGCAACATTTCGGACCTGAAGGCCTCCATATCCACCGCGGATGAGGCCTTCTTCTTACCCTTCTTACAACCTTTCTCCTTCTTCTTCCTCTCTTCCTCCATCACCTTCTCCCTTGCCTGCAATGAGAGAAAATCAGACATTAGATCTCCCCCCCACTGCTTACATACGTCGCACTTCAGCAACGGTCCACAGGGACTGCAGCTGAAGCACAAGTGCGGAACGAAGCGGTTTTTCAAAAACCTCCCGCAGGACGGGCAACCAGGTCTCTGAAACAGGACAAAGGACAGGGACAATGAGCAAGATAGTTAAGGTTAGCGAACTCAAAACCAACTAAAAAGAGAGGGACAGGATCCTCAAGATCGCAAGTCAAGAAGAACCAGCCGTGGACAAAACGTTAATTGTTAATAAAGGCCAAGGCCGATTATGACGTCATCACTCCCGTGACCAAAATAATCGATCCGCAACAAGCACCAAGTGCAAGAACGAATTGTATAAGAAAACCGGAACATTCCCGTTGAATTGGCATTTCGAGTACACAACAATCAGATATACAGAGATAACTCCTTCCAATTCTAGCATTGGCAAAAAAGGAAATTATCTCCCTTTTTGTTTATCAATAATTAGATACCTGACACTTGTACAGACAAACCATCCAACGTGATGAACCGGAGAACTCCACCATAGTACGCCTCTACATTCTCTCCACCTAAGGGGAAGGAATTGGATCAAGAGGGCAAAGTGAGAAGACCTTTATAATAGGCCTCCAACTCACTGAACATAGATTTTTGGTTAGATAACCTAACAGTATTAGTAGGAAATGGAACCGTGGTGGAGAGAAAACATATCCTCTTGTGCCGAGAAGTCCATCAAAGCTTCTATGTGATACCTGTGGACAAAAACACAAAGAGAAATGAGACTTATGAAGCACCATGTTGTAAAAAACCAACATAAACAGGCGCTAATCACGGTAAGCGCGAGTCCCGGAAATACATTAAACCGGGACAAAACACGCTAGCATATCAAAGAAATCACCTGATAAAGAGATCCCGCTCCTTCCAAAGGCGAATCCTCCCTTTCCGACATGCTTCCAACGTACAAGAATCGTCAAATTTGAGTAAAAAACAAGGTAACGCGCAGAAAAGTATAGGTAACACAAAACCGCATGTAACCCTTTGCCAATAAATGAGCAAAGAGGAAGTAGTAGTCGGCGCATGCGCGGTGGTGGGGCGAGCATCCGCCGGACTACCTCTGACTCCCTGCCCAGTAGGGGCACCTAACTGTTTTTAATCTGAGTGTTTTATTGAGTGAAAGCCAATATTTAGCAATATCAAAAGTATTAGGGAGGTAAGTATACTCTTGATGTGAAATGCTGAAACTACATTACATGCTCCGGCCAACACACTAACATAGTGCAGCACATGCCAGTGTGCATGCAGACAATAATACTCACCAGTAACATCTGTGCAATAGTCTCCACAGCATTCTTCTGCACATCTGGGTCTGTGCTTATCAGACATCGTGCAAGTGGTTCCAAACCACCATTCTCATAAATATTCACCTTACTGCTGAACTCCTGTGCCATAAACGACAAACACATGGCAGCAAACTCATTCACCACGGTATCCTCTGCGTAATCAAGAGAAAATATTGTTAAAATGTGGTGCACTCATACACTTGCTATAAAACTATATGACATACTTTTTCCTGAACTATCTTAGTAATTTCCAGATACATTTAACCATTACCACTCTGATGTCAATATTTTATTCTTTACTATGTCAATAACAAAGAAACTGGTGTACATTTTTCAACAATTTTGGTGGCAGATGTTGCTGTCTACAACAGCAACATCTCCCACCAAATTTGTTGACAAATGAACACCAACTCATCTTTTAATTTAATTTTGAAAATTAAAAATTTTGACATTAAAGCAGGGTTAGCAATAAGCAACGTGTTCTACATGCAAATTGTGGATCTAACATTGAGATTTTACCTGCACAGCAAAGTATCTACATGCACATAAATGGGCATCATAGCGCAATCGTATCAGTCACACAAGTACATATGCACCCTGTGCACCCAGGATTATAAAGGCACATGCTGCAGCCATTTTTAAACTGCATTGTGCATGTAAAAAGGCCTTATTTCAATCCCTGATTTAAAGAGTGTCAGTTTCATAATTTCAGGATAAAAAAAAGTCGATATTATTATACAACATCTTCCTAGCAAAGCAAATTAGTTTCAACATATTCAACAGATTATTTCTTAAATCATACATAATTTCTCATATTTTGTCTGTGTGGATAACAGTAATTACTGTATTGACTGCCATGTCTGTATGTAAAGACTGGCTTTTAAAGCATCATCTAAACCTCATGACATTTATATCGTGCATTAGTAGAGATTGTCTCTCCTGCAGAGCAGAAAATGAGATATATGATGGGGGTGGGGGGTGTCACAAATACAGGTGCCGATAGTTGCACCATCAAATTTTATATTCATTAATTTAACTTTCTATGATACTTTACAGGATTGTTCTATGCAACGCAATGATGCAATCTGGATCATAACTGGTACAAAATTTGGAAATCTTCCTTTTTCTTCAATTTCTTCGCAGGTTGGACTTGGGCGAAGCATTCTTTTAGTTATTATTAAGTTTATCTATACCTTTCTAAGTATCAAGTATATTTCATTCTAGGTGCCCAGTATATTTGCTAAGGGTTACATCTACCAGTATACACATCTTAGGGTTAAGTTTATAGTTGTGAAATTGTCAAGTTTATATGTTTCTACACATTGCTCGACTCTCGACATTTCTTAAATTACTTACCTTCAGGTGACAATAACTGTATGATGGACGGAGTGGCTTCTTCACGCTTCCTCAATGCCTTCCTCACATCAGCTAAATTATACAATAGAGTGCCTTATTACACAACATTATAGGTTATCCATTTCAATCTGTATATGTATATGTATGATTACTGTATTCTGCGGCTGTAGTAGTAGAAACATCATACAGCTGCAATCAGTCATTCTTCGCTTTTGCCCACTGTGTCTTGTCCTCAGCCAAAATCCGTAGCTTCCTCAGGTCCATTCTTGACTTGAGTGCGCTTAGCGGATTTATGCAATGACATCCTCTCCTGGCTCTGTATTTGCTGGCTCCGAGTAGGGCAAATTCCAAGGCTCCCTGTGCTGGTGTGTCTTCTGGCATCCTTAGCACATGGCCAAACATGGACCATCTTTTCTGGGCAACTTTCACAGACAGCGGCGGCATATTACACATCTTGTATAGTGCATTGTTGGAAACTATGCTCTCTGGCCATCAGTGTCCATTGATGATGCGTAGGTGTTTGCGGTGGAAGGCATCAAGTTTGTCTAGAGCTGTCTTTGGAGCTGCCCAGCTGTTACAGTTATACATCATCAAGGATACGCAGGTTGCATTGTATAAATGTAGTCTTTTTACCAAGGGCATCTTTGAGCTACGAATCCATAGCTTCCAGAAGGACTGGAAAGCTATGTTCCCCATGATGCAGGATGCAGCAATGTCAACAGTACTGCAAAGCAGTGAGCCCAGGAACTTTCCTCCATGGTTCGCCGCCACGGAGTGGATCATCATTTTCTTTAGTTTCATGCTTTGTAGATAGGTATATGTGGGTGAACTCTGTTTTGGATTCATTCATAGAGATTTTCAATTTTTAATTTGCTTGCAGCTATTGGGAGAAGTTCGTCAAGGGGTATCTTTTCCTCATCTATAAAGTCCACATCGTAGGCATATTCCATCTCTAGCGGCGTGCCCAGTATTGACAGCGGTGGGTTTGGTCTTGGAGTTTTCCCACACAGATTTCAATGCAGCAGTCAGGAACAGGTGAAGCGCACAGGAGATAGACCCTCTCTCCCTGTGGGGAGCCGATTGATGTCTCAAACTCTACAGACTTCACTGACTTGACTCGTACTCTCAGCTTGGTGTCTGCAAGCAGTAGTCTCACTAGTCCTAGCTCATCCTCATTGCAACTGGCCTGGCGTAGTACATCTATGATCTTTGAGCGCCTAGTTGTGTAGAAGGCTCGTGACATGTCAATGCCCATTTTGTGGAAATCCCAGTGTTTGGACATGACTACCGACACAAGCATGCGTTGCGCCCATACAATGTCTGCGCAGCTGCGTCCACATTTGAAGCCACTTTGGCATGATCTGGCAGTCGTCGATCTTGTCTCGGATGCGGCATAGTGTAACATTGGATAGGATTTTCCGTATGCTGTTAAGGAGCACAATGGGCCACAGATTTGGTGGGGGGAGGGGGGGGGGGGGGGGGGCCAGGTGGCTTCTTGGGCTTGGGTAGCATGATAAGGATGCCTTGGCCTACAGCGTCGATGGGAAGGTGGTGCATAAAAGCGGAATTGATTATGTGCGTGATCGGTTTTGAGATAATGTCACTTGCATATTTGAATAGTTCATTGCTCATGCCATCAGGTCCAGATGCACGTCCATTTTTCAGGGATTTAAGTGCCTTCTCAACCTCTGCTGTATTAATTGGTGTTAGTAATGGCCTGGGGTCTCCTGAGAATGGGTGCAAGGGCTCATCATCGTGGTCAGTGAACTGTTCATTGAACCATTCTCGAATTGCCTCGGCATTGCCCTGGTCAGTCCCGATAAAGTCTCCTTCAGAGTTGTGCACAGTTAGTGGTGGTATGTAGTCAGCAATTCTCACGGCTCGGGCTGCCCGAAACATTTTGTGGCAGTCATCCGTGGCAGTGATTTCATCTGCTAGGGCGTCTGCTTGTTGGATAGCAAGATCTTTTAAGCATTCGCTAATGTGGCACAGAATGTTACTGCATTCCTGGCGTAGTTTGGTGCGATCTTCAGGTGACAATCTGTATACATACCATTGACATCAACCACATGCAATATAATCTTAACATTATAGGTAAGCATGTGTTCAAGTTTAGTTCCAATAGGATCAACCAATCATGAAATATAAGCTGAAATGTTTTGTATTAAGATCACAGTGCCCTTGACCATTGACCATGTGACCTCATTATCATCATGCTGCTTCCAAATAGAATAGGCAGCCATGTATCCAAGGTTAGTTACAATAGGACTAATCAATTGTGAAAAATAGGCTGAGAATTTTTGCAAAACGCAAAGATTTAATATTGTTGACGTTATCGTTGCAGGTGAGACAAAAACCATATGCAATATGAACTCTATAAAACAATAATGCAATATGAAATGTATGAGTCGCCTCTAATAACAGTTATTAATTCTATAATCTCGGAAAAAGCATATTCTTTACAAAATAAAACTTATTCTGTTGAATATTTTGAACTTAATTTGACTGTAAGCCGATACTGCCAAAGACAATAATGGCTTCCAGTCTAATTAATTTCAAAATATTCATCAGTTTTCCAGTATAGTTACCTTAAAAATATGGTGAATTCATCAGTGAAAGGGTTAAATCAGCGTTTGCAGTGGTCTTGAGCAATGCCAATTTGCAGGTCATGAGAATATTTTTTTAATTTACCACTGGAATTCCTGGCTCAATAAGCGAGTCAGTCATTCCAGTGGTAAATTATTAAAAAATATTCTTCTAAAGTAGTCTTCTCTTGGCCTGCAAATTCCCATTCAATAAGGAAATATTATGATTTTTTTTTACAATTTGTACGTTTGCAGCCGTGTAAAAAGTGCAAAAAGTTTGTCAATGTTAGCAAAATAAATGCATACCTGTGCTAGAAATAAATTTATATTTGCATTATATATACCTACCATTTGCAGCCATGATTCCAATAGCTGAGCATGCGTTCCTTCTAACCAGCCTGTCCTCATTACTAATCAGTCGCAGTAGACTATCAATCACACCAAGTTCCAACAAGCCCTTCTTGTTGTCATCACCTGCACGAGAAATTTAGCAAGATTTATACTTTTTAACATTTATATTATATTTCTTATGTCACCATTTATATACTTATAGTGAGAGTGGGAAAGTCATGGGAATTCCTGTTGACATCTGATAGCATAACATGACCATCTGGTTTGTTATTCTTTATGACATAAAACTTATTCTGTTGAATATTTTGGAATTAATTTGACTGGAAGTCACTGCTGCCTAAGGCAACAAGGGAAGGCAGCAATGGATTCCAGTTAAATTAAGTTCAAACCAGATTGTGCAGTTGATGGCACACCATCGCAAACCCTCGGTGCCCCACCCTCATCAGCACATTAACCCACCCCACAATGGTGGCAGAGCCTAATGTAAACATTGTCTCGCAATCCGCAATCATATGGGTAACGAGCATTACCAGATTTGTTTCAATTCCTCCCCTCTGTCCCCTGCTAATAAATTTGATTGATTTCCAGTATACCACAAAATGGTTTCGGAGATATCCAGATGGACAGACGGATGGAAGTGATTGCAAAATCCCCTCAATTTTATCAAAACATGTGGGGATGAGTATACAACAGTTTTTACATATGGTTGCCTTAGAAATGAGATCTGAAGAATTCATCAGTGAAAGGGCTAAGTATACGTTGTACAGGAAACATCCAGGCAAGATGGCATTTTAAACCTTAACACTTATATAAGCCAAAAATGCCTTCTGCAGTGGTCATGAGAAATGTCCATGTGCAGACCAAGAGAAGACTATTTTGAAATTTTACAACTGAGATGACTGGCTACCGGTATGATAAAATTTCAAAAATGGTTATCTCTTGGCCTTCAAATGGACATTGACTTAGGGAACAAGTTTAGACTCTCTTGACCAATTTTAACCATTAAAGTTAAAATAGCTGTTATTGGTTACAAAAGAGAGATAAGCGGTCTCACAGGAAGGTTAGATAGCAGACAGAATCAAGCACTAACATTTATCCGCATGCTTGTAGATGGCCTCGCATGCTTTAGCCAGTACTTCCTCTTCAGGACTGTCCAACATCAATGCCGCAGTTGTTGCATTGTGACTCTCCACTTGTAATGGGTCAAACTGCGAATACACACATTAAACATAATTATACAAATTGGCGATGTAATATATGATTACTAAAACTGTGTAAGGCCGGTATTAATACTCACAGTCAGTGACACCTGTCTCTTTGATTTTGTCTATTTATCCTTCGCATATCATCTGAATGCAAGAAGGTAGACTTCACCAAAATTGGGCAAATCCATTAATATTGAGGCTTCACATCAAAAGATAAAATATCTATGTCACAGAGTCACAAACCGCATACCGCAAAATACATTTTTGGACATAACTCTGGAATACACGATGGTGGAATGACCAAATTTTACACACTCCATCCCAACCTCTCTCTCTCTCTCTCTCTCTCTCTCTCTCTCTCCCTCTCTCTACTTCCCTCTCTCCCTACCCCCCTCCCCCTCTCCCTCTCTCTCTCTCCCTCTCTCTCTCACATTATGCACACACACGCGCCAATACGTACGCACACACGCACATATTCACGTACATATACGTAAGCGTGCGAACTAGACAATTGTAATCAGTGGTTGATATAAATTATCATTTAACTAGTTATACATACGTTACTATTTAATTATGTTTTATTATACCCCATCTTGATGTATTTATTAATGTATTGTATTTGTATGTATGGGAGACACGTGTATAAGATTTTTGTCTTACTGTGCTCCCATTGAACAAAATAAAATCCTGTTTAAACCATATTTTACACACCCTTTCATATTTTGGCTGGAAAAAAGGTTTCGAGTCTCAAAAGCTAAACATCTAGGTCATGGGAATCATTACATGTGCATGCATGGTGGAACACACACATTTTTTAAATCACCAAATTTGACACATCCATCCATACTGTGGCTGACTAGGATTTTTAGTTTCAGGTCAAACGGTCAAATATGTAGGTCACAGGGTCACTAAGTGGCAGTAGTGCATACCAAAATACACATTTTTGGTCAATAGGCCGGAAGGCTAGAAGGGAAAATCCCCATATCTGGTGACGTCATTCATATTTAAGCGGTCTCTAAGTAATTTGAGTTTCAGGTGAAACGATTAGTGTGAAATGTATAGGTCACAGCATCACTAAGTCACTAAGCACATTGACACAGTTTAGACAGTCTAACACTGTCTGAGTATGGTCTACCTTACAGTTCAGAAATGGTACCAAAACAAAATAAAATGTACCGTTGAATATTTTTAATATAATGGACCTTTCCAGTTTATCCAATCATATGACATCATAATCAATTTTGTGATGTGTAGGATGACATCATAATCAATTATGTCATGAATGATGCAGATAAATTCGTCATGAACCCTTAATTGATGATGGACTAAGCATTGTTGTACGAATTGTATGTCCTTACTAATTAAAAAAGATGCTGTTGAAAATTTTGAAACTAATTTGACTGGGTGCTGTTGCTGCCATAGCACCCAGTCACATAGTTTCAAAACATTCAACAGTTTACCTGCGTAGTTTTATGGAAATTGAGTCAGGGAGTCCAGGGATCGATCGATCCCAACACGGGTGAAGTGTGGGTGGAGCTTAGCTTTAGATGGCCGAGGCATAGCTAAAACATTGATTCCTCCATTGGATTGGAAGACCTTGCTGCCTAACATATTTCTTTTTTTATATTTTGGAAACATTTAACTTATTTATGAGCTGTACTGTAGGTGCATCTAACAGTCAATGGTATCAGTTTTGATGACTTGATGAACACTGTAGTATAATAGATAGATTTCAAGGAATCTATTGTTCTGGTTGAAAACGAAGAACTTATATTAAAATGTTTCCTATTGTTGTTAATCATTAGTGCAGAACAATCACAGAAATTAAACATGTTTTTTATGGATTCCCAGCTGCTACTGACAAGATTAAACATGCATGTTACATGCTCTATAACTACCATCTATCTAACTTTGTCTATTTGTCATCTTCAGCATATCTCTGTAACATTTGTCAAAATTATTAACAATTTGACAAGCAAATCGCACCTAAAAACACGGAATTGAACAAGAGTTCCACAAACAGTGCATAATACCCTGCCATGATGGCAAACCAATGAATGAGAGATATCAGAAAATAGTGATTTCTTCCTCAGACATAGACCAGTCATCCTCAGAAGTGATACACTAAATGGTCGTGGAGTTATCATATGGAAAAAAGTTTGATCTATGATAATAAATTAAAGTTAATATTTTATAGATTCTTACCACATCTTCTGCCGCTGGCTTCTCATCCTTCTTCACTTTCTTTCCCATGATTCCTAGGAAACAAATATTTAAATTACGTCAATGTAATAATGTCCATATCACTGATTATATCTAATTCGCGCCATCGCTAAAACAATGCTGATTACCACATATGTAAGGGGTCCATCATCTCATAGGCTCTGTCTTTGATGGCCACTCATGTCGGTCATAAGGGAGCTAAAGGGCCTTAGCTATGAAGAGCGTCTGGCGAAACTGAGGCCACCAACATAAACTTACCATGTAGACTGAGAGGCGACATGAAAGAGGACTTTAAGATGCGGTGGGGGTGTATGACAGAGAATGGATTGCAGAGTCATGGAACATCCTACCTGAATCAGTAGTGAGTGTTCCAACATTAAAAGCCTTCAAAGCACAGCTGGACCAACACTGGGAGCAGCAACAGATGGTGTACAAGTTTGATGCAGAACCCAGTATCCACCCCTCGAGACACAGCTCATCAGTTATGATAGAGAAACGTGAAGGCCAGGATCTGGACGCATAGGACAATCCTTTCGTCCAGTAATCACTTACTTATGTTTACTTATGTTGTTTCTAACTGCAGGCACCTTTTCTGTAATGTGTCTCTCGATGTTTACTGGTTCATATGTTTGACAACTCCAATGACCTTTTCTTCTTTGGATTGCAAGATTTGATGAAACATGGTTCTTTCCATCGGCGACGATATGGCAGTTACTTGCTCCTGCCCTTGACTGCCCAAAACTCATTTTGACACTTGTCTGGATGGAAGCGAAGAAGTCAGGTATTTGAACACTCTGCTAACTCATTCATGTCTACCTGTACAGGGCTTCACCTAACTTCTAAACATAGGAAGTCTGTCACCTCCTGAGTAATTAGTACTCCTGGACTTCCACTAGTGGAAGCCTAAAAAGATATGCGTCGGAGATCACTTGTCCAGGCAAGTCATTTACATGTATGTAAATTACAAAGAGCAATGGGCCCAATATGCTCCCCTGAGGAATTCCACTAACAACATCCATCAAGCTAGACTGCCCACCGTTTACGGCTACTTGTTGAACACAGTCACTAAGGAATGACTTAATCCATCCATAAGCCCTAGACTGTATCAAAGGCCTTTTTTAATGTAGTGTTGTTGACCTGCCACTAATAAATCTGAGCTTGTTTTTCTTACTAAAGACCTTATTCTCAGTCATGTAGCACATAATGAGGTCCCTAACATAGAATGCCGGTCTGAGTTTACATGAGGTCTATGGATTAAATGCTGGAAGTTGGATATAATTGAGATGTAGGATGGAGCAACCAAACTCATGTGGCATTTAGCCTAAACTTATACTTTTATTAGGCCAATCACTGAACTCATACCAACAAGAGAAAAAATATATGCATAGATATCTTATTTTAAGTATTCTCTGGCGGCCTAAATCAGTTTGGTAGTGAATTTATATAAACTCTTGCTAATATCTGGTAATAAATTTGGATACACCATCAAAATTTACAAGCTATCAAGGCAAGTCAAGACTGTGGCAATACACAAAATAGTATACTGAAAACCTAAAACAGTAATAAATGAAACAAATCATGCATTTCACAGTTGTTTAGTCTTCTTTTACAGTTGGGGCACAGAAGCTGTTTGATTATGAAACAGTGATAAATTAGAGCCATATTTAAAATGCGACCAGTTTTGGAAATACTCAGACTGACCATTCAACAAAAATAAGCTTCAACCTGTTATTTAATTTTACAATATGCAATCTGCAATACCACGGAATTAGGTCACAATTTAATATAATTTTTGGGAGTAGGGTGGTTGTGACTGAAACGATGCTGAGAAGCCATCCAAGCAGCCAGCACTCCCAAAATTTCTATCTGGTTACTAGATAATTTGACCTAGATGCTAGGATAATAGTAGGAATGGATGCTGACTATAAAAGTGAAAATTTCCTTTAAAATATCAGTCAGCATTTTCAAGCATTTTTCACGAACAGCCATTTTTACTATGAATTCACACCGGGCTATGCAATCTTGTGTAATTAAAAGTAACAAATTGTGTATTTGAGCTGGTTCTGGTATAATTAGATTTGTCAGATAAGAAGCTTCAAAATATAAACAAATCATTATTATTATGTGTGATATATTACTATTGCTTGAAGACGAGGCCTTGCCACAGAGTTTGGTATATAGCACAGAGTTTTGATCACTGACCATATTTAGCTGGGCTGGCACAGAAATTCATGATGATCTGGAACTGTACACCATCTTAATATTAGTTATTATAATAGACGTTTGTCACGAAATGAAGGAAATTTCAATTTCCCTTTCTCCGAGATCTAACAATACTCACCATTCTATTACTTCTGATAACAAGCTATACTGATAGCTGGCTCTAGGAATCTAGACGTAGTAAGCTTTACCGGCTCCGGGAACAGAGTACCCGGTCCCAACAAATGGGTACCCTTCCGCCAGTGAGACTCATTGTTTGCAATAGCTACTAAACAAGAGAATACCTATGGCTTGCCTCCGTGGGGCTGGGAGGCAGGGTCCATAATAGAACGGTAAGTATTGTTAGATCTCGGAGAAAGGGAAATTGAAATTTGCTTCATTCTCCTTCAATCAATACTCACCATTCTATTACTTCTGATAACACCAGATTTAAACAGTAACCTGGTTGGAAGGGGCACGCCATCAATTGGTTCTTTTGCCACTGGAGAAAGATCTTAGACTTAAACTTGACACATGGGGACCTAAAAGGACCATCAAGTTTAGAGACCGAAACACATTCGCATCACCCCCCCCCCCCACCCCACACCCTTTTTTCTCCAAAGAAAAGGGAGAGAACTCACGAACATGCATCTCGCCTGAAA
This sequence comes from Chaetoderma sp. LZ-2023a, assembly GCA_034401795.1. Classification (NCBI taxonomy): domain Eukaryota; kingdom Metazoa; phylum Mollusca; class Caudofoveata; order Chaetodermatida; family Chaetodermatidae; genus Chaetoderma; species Chaetoderma sp. LZ-2023a. The sequence goes on from CM067366.1 coordinate 77,866,976, forward strand.
CACAAAAATGCCAAGATGGTTAACTGCACTTTGCATATATTAGCCTGGGAATGAGCATGAATATATAATATGAATGATCATGATATATAAACATGATACAAAAAACTCTCAAACTTGAATTACCTTATGATTATTGGATTTCAGAGGTGGAGCCTTAAACCAAGCACTTGTTCGACCATCCGTGACACAATTTGGTTGTAATCTTCTCGCCAGACCATGTCTGTTCCTTAAATTTTGCTTTTTCAAGTACCAAAAAGGGAACAGATCAGTGTGGCCATTTTTAAACCATCATTTCAAAACAGCTAAGGCGAGTGGATTGGCAGAGTCTGACACATCCCTCATATAGTAATCCATGAATGAGGACTCACAGTGCCATTGTGTAATGGCCATGATGTCCTTTAACGGAACACCATTGTAAAGAGGCTATTCCTCTGACATCGTGTGCCCTTGCCCATTGCACCTGGTGCCCAGTCGCAATTTCGTGGGTAGTTTGGATGCATTCCACCACCCAACGAGAGATAAAATCCATGGATGAGGCGCCATAAGGCTTTTTATGGCAGATCCACAGATGTCTATCATTCGACTGTAACGAGTCTGTCCGTTTTTTGCACTTAGTCAAAGCACAGACTGGGTACCAGACACTGGCATCACGATCAAACCTAGATAGTTTCGGTATAATGATCGGTTTGCCGGGATATTTCAAAGACTGATTCTTTGACATAAACTCTGCTCTTGGCAGTAGATGCAGACCCTCTCTGGAGACAATAAATCGGCCCCTCTCTGCTGAATGTGCATGGGTCACACTGCGCCTTCTTGCTGAGGAAGAGCCTGTCAATAGAAAGGCCACCTTTAGAGTCAAATGCTTTAGACTGCAGGAAATGTCAATTTCCCTTTCTCCGAGATCTAACAATACTCACCATTCTGTTACTTCTGATATACAGCTGGCCTTGACAGCGGCTCTAGGATTATAGACTTAGAAAGCTTTACCGACTCCTGGGAACCGGGTACCCGGCTCCCCACTGCCGAGTACCCGTTTACCATAGAGCTCATATTGTTTGCATAGCCACCAAACAAGAGAAAACTATGGCTTGCCTCCGTGGGGCTGGGAGGCTGGGTCCGTAACAGAATGGTGAGTATTGTTAGATCTCGGAGAAAGGGAAATTGACATTTCCTGCATTCTCCTTCGATCAATACTCACCATTCTGTTACTTCTGATATACACCAGATTTGATCAGTAACCTGGTGGGAAGGGGCAAGCCATACATGCTAATTTTGCCCCTTGGAGAAAGATTTTAGACTTCAAACTTGACTAACGGAGACCTAAAAGGACCGTCAAGTTCACGGAACCGAATCACATTCGCGTCACAGGCCCCCCCCTTTTTCCTCCTAAGAAAAGGGAGAGAACTAACGAACATGTATCTCGCCGGAAACACCAATATGCCAAGAGGGTTAACTACTCCCTGCATATCGCTTGTATTAGCCTGGGAATGAGCATGAATATATAAGATGAATGAACATGATACATATCCATAATACAAAAAACTCTCACTATTGAATTACCTTATGATAATTGGACTTCAGACGTACCGCCTCCAACCATTCACCGGTTCGGCCATCAGTGACACAATCTGGTTGACATCCTCTCGCCTGACCATGCCTGCTTTAGGTTCTTTTCTTACCGAAGTGAGAAAAGGGTGAAAAGCAGTGTGGTCACTAACTATCGTTTCAAAACAGCTAAAGCGAGTGGATTGGCTGAGTCTGACACATCCCTCATATAGTAATCCGTGAATGAGGACTCACAGTGCCATTGTGGAATGACCATGATGTCCTATAACGGAACACCATTGTAAAGGGCGGTCGAGGCGGCTATTCCTCTGACATTGTCTGCCCTTACCCCTCGCACCTGGTGCCCAGTCGCCATCTCGTGAGTAGTCTGAATGCATTCGACCACCCAACGAGAGATAGTATCCATGGATGCGGCGCCATAAGACTTTTTATGGCAGATCCACAGATGTCTATCGTTCGACCGTAACGAGTCAGTCCGTTTCTTGTACTTAGTCAAAGCACGGACCGGGCACCAAACACTGGCATCACGATCAAACCTGGTTAACTTCGGTATAATGATCGGTTTGCCGGGATATCTCAAAGATTGGTTCTTTGACATAACCTCTGCTCTTGGCAGAAGACGCAGACCTTCTCCAGAAACAATAAATCGGTTCCTCTCTGCCGAAAGCGCATGGATCTCACTGCGCCTTCTAGCTGAGGAAGCTGCCAATAGAAAGACCGCCTTTAGAGTCAAATGCTTTAGACTAGCCGAACGCAACGGTTCGAAAGGGTGCTTGGCCAGTACATTAAGCACTAAAGATAGACTCCAGGCTGGAATGACTACCGGTTGTCTCGGTCGGAGATTGCTCATTCCCTTCAACATCACATTTAACTGGGCCACCTCTGGACTATCCCTGTTGGCTAGACAAGGGATAACTGATGCCAAAGCTGACTTGTATCCAGCAACTGTGACGGGAGCTAGTCCTCAAAAGAACAGCTCACAGAGAAAGTCTGCTATTTGCTGATAGTGGATTGAAAGGTATCAATACCCTTTTCTTCACACCAGTCTGCAAATCTGTTAACCTTGTTGTTATATGACTTGAAGGTTGACCTCCTTCTCGCAGCCGCGATGAAATCAGCAGCCCGTCGAGAAAAGCCTTCCGACGTGGAACGTTGTTTGATAACATCCACGCAGTCATTGAACATTTCGGGACGCTCGTGTAGGAAGCGTCCCTTGGCCTGGGAGATTATGTTCGGAATCTCGGGCAACTGCACAGGATTTTCCACCAGCAGATCTAGAAGATCCGTGAACCACGCCCTGCTCGGCAAATACGGCGCTATTACCAGGACCAGACACGGTTCCTCCCTGACCTTCACCAAAACCTTCGGTAGAAGAATGGTGGGTGGGTACGCGTAAGCGTGCATCCCTCTCCAGCTTATCGCCAGAGCGTCTGTATCGACGGCATTTGGATCTGTAATCGGCGAGACATATGTCATGATTTGAGCATTTTCCTTTGTGGCGAACAAGTCCACGTTGGGTTTGCCCCAATGCTCGAAGATCCGTCGCAGAACTGGAGGGTTGAGGGACCATTCTGTTGGCAGGATTCTCTGTCTGCGAGACAAAGCATCCGCCAGAATGTTCAATCGGCCAGGAATACGAGCTGCTTTCAAAACAACCGAGTAATTCCTTCACCATTGAATCAAGTGCCACACCCTGATACACAGAGTGGGCGACCTGGTCCCGCCTTGGCGATTTATATATGATACTACTGTCGAATCGACCGGCCGTATCAATATCACCCTGCCCCTGATCATCGGAAGGAACTCTTCCAACGCCAGTTCCACTGCCATCATTTCCAACAGATTGATATGCAGCTGACTCTCCGGGAGAGTCCATGTGCCCGAGACCTGGTTCTCCCAGGCAGGCACCCCACCCTTCCAGCGATGCATCCGTGTAGACGGAGAGCTGGGGGCGGGGTAGGTGCAGCGAAACCCCTAATAGGAGATTCTGACGCTGTTTCCACCATAGAAGATGCGATATTATCGGCTCCAAAACTGGCAACAGTTTTGACAGGGGTTCTGTTCTCTGTTTCCACAGAGACATCAGATACAACTGGATAGGCCTTCGCATTAGAGCATCGTACGGGATAACCTGCTCCATGGAGACCATCATGCCCAGCATCTGAAGGAACCGCCTCGCCTTGAATGTGGTTTCCCACTCGAAAACTCTTGAGGATGGCTTATAGAGACACCACTCTGGGCTCTGACGGGTAAACCCTGCCCTCCTCAAGGTCGAATCGCATCCCCAAATAAACGAAACGTTGAGTGGGCATCAACTCGGATTTCTCCTCGTTGACTATGCAGCGTAGATCTGAAAGTAACTTCAGAGTCAGAGCAGTATCCACGTTCAACCTGGCTGCCGAGTCTGCCTTAAGCAGCCAGTCGTCTATGTAGGTGTGTAGCGCCACGTTCTCTTTTCTGAGAAACGCTGTCACCGCAAGGACCACTCTTGTGAAAACCCTCGGAGCTGTCGACAGGCCAAACGGGAGACTGTAAACTCCCATACTTGATTCTGAAACGCAAATCTCAGAAACCTGTGCCAACTCCGATTCATAGGAATGTGGAAATATGCATTTTTCAGATCGATCGATACACACCACATTCCTTTCCTCAATCCTGCATTACCGACCTCGGCGTTTCCATCTGGAACCGAGGCGTATGGATAAACCAATTTAATGGCCTGAGATTGAGTATGGGTCTCCATCCCCCTGTGCTCTTGGGGACAAGGAACATGTTTGAATAGAAGCCTGGAGTGTTTCGATTTGCTGGTTTTATTGCTCCCTTCAGAAGCAAACCCGACACTTCCTTTTGAACGGCTTCTAACTTGTCTGGCTCCCTTGGTACGGGTGTCCAGACAGGTGCCAAAGACAGATTTTGTGGTGGAAAGTCCCACCACTCCGGCATGTAACCCTGGGATAACCATCCCAGGACCAGACTGTCTGACGTCACACCTTGCCAGGCCTCGACGACGTCTAACGGGGTTGTCCGGCTCGCAGTCCGCCCCCCCCCCCCCCCACTCTTTCTTAACGAGAGAGAGAGAGAACCATTTCGTTCTAGGCACGACGGGTATAACTGGCACCGCTGTTCCTGTCGCACAGGCGCGGTCCAGGCGGATATGAAGGGAGCTTTCGTACCCTCAGGTACGCTTTGGCCCCTTCTGTCCGCCCTTTGAGGCCTTACCCGTACCCTTCCCCTTCCCGCCTCTAGGGCGGTCAGGAGCAACATTGGGGAGGGTAGGCGCCTCTACAACCTTCCTGGGCTTCTTCGCCGGCGGCGGCTCTGAAACCCCAGCTGAAGCAGAAGTCGCAACAGGCCTAGCTTTCGCCTTGCCCTTATGCTTCTTCTGCTCCTTTGAAGGTTGTCCCGTTAGCGGTTTCCCCACAGGCCCTAGTGCATGCGCTTGCCGCACTAGCTCTAGCTGTAGGTTTACCGCTAACCGATTCTGCGCGATACTGACGGTATCCTCTAAGATGGCCCACGCTTGGCCACCGAAGATGCTAGGCCCTGTCAGGGGTGTCCCAAGGAGACGCTCCCTGACTGCCGTAGCCGGACGCATATGGTCAATGACCATTTGCCTCCTGGATTCCGTCACACGCGCTTGCACCCTTGCCAATGCGTCCATCGACAGCACCAGGCCGTCATTGACACATGAAAGCGCCACAGGTGGCACAGGGTGGCCTGCCCCGCTTCAGCCCACACCGACTGAAGGAGACGATAAGAGTGGTTGACAGCGCTCATCGCTGCCCTCACACCCTCATCGCATAGGGACAGGACTTCTTCCTGGTGTACCTGAGACTTGTCCACAAGTGCCGGACCGGGGTGACCCGGCACGGCACTCTGGACGCCCAGTACCCATCGGTCATCCTCCGTGACCGACGGGACTACACCATACCTGTCGTATTCCCCCCGCGGAATACGACATCTTGCCCGCACCTCCCTGGAGGCCGCAGGGAGCTGACCCTTGGTCATCAGTTGTTTGCTATAAATAGCATCCAACCATTCTATGAACCGTGGATCCAGTCCCACTGACTGGATCCGGGCCGCGGGCAAAATCCCCGTCCTGATCGACGCAACCGACGGACGGGGCGCATCTTCATCGGCCGTGGCCGAAACCACAGACGGGTCAACCCTGGCTAGCCACGCCAGAGCATCTGACCAATCTACCTCCGATGAAGACACCCCCGCAAACACGTCACCCGTTGACGTGCTCACGGGTCTGCCAGCCACGGCCTCCCAGCAAGGAGCCACGGCTGACACGCCAGGCACTCCGGTACCACACGGTTCCGCCGCCACCCCATGAAACACTCCGGTCCATGGGGTAGGTCCGCACGGAAACCGTACGGACCCGTAGCAGTCGCGGCACCATAGCCGGACACGGGCGCCCACGGCACCCCACGTCCGACTGCCGGACCAGGCGGGATAGGTGAGTACCACGCCCGGCCCGGCACACCCGTTCTCGTGACGGCTGGTGCCAAACGAAGCCGCACGGAACCGGTGCACGGTAACGGATTTGCCTCAGCCACAGGCGGACCCGCTGACCTGGCTTGCGCCAAACCAGACAAATGGAGGCCGGTTCCGTCTAGGACGGAATCAACCTCCATATTCTCCACCTGCGGCTTCACGGGCCGCAGCAACCTCTCCTCCTCGGCCTCCTCGTCTTCAGACTCCGAAGAGTCGTCACTAGACGAGTCAACCGTGGAACCGTCGTGGCGGACGGCTCCCACACCTGACGGACAGGCCACCGCTACTGGACCACCCGGAGGTGGCCGCAGAGAAACAGAAACCCGTCTGGCCGAAGCCAGACGGGACTGCCAGGGGGCCGTACGAGACGGCCCCCTCGGTAACCAGTCCAGAATCCTGTCCGAGGACAGGATCCGTACCAGGCATGGGGAGAAACTGCCCCCCAACCTTTGGTAGCAGGGACGACACCAGCGTGGTCAGAACGCTATGCAGAAAAACCCTGCAGAGCCGGACCAAACCACGCCGGCGGTGCCATCTCCGCCACCTCCAGCTGGGGACGTGGAGCACCCGCACCGGCCGAACCGGGCGCTCCACGATTTACTCTCGGACCGCCTGACCCCGCGTCAGACCCAGCCAAGTCCTTCTGGGCAAGGAACTTAACCATCGTTTCGACGGACCACACTGCACAAACATTACACCTATGATCTATATTACACAGGGCACACATAAAACAGACATGGTCCTTGAACATTACACGGACAAACTTATGGCAGTCGTCACATGATGGCAGGGCTGGCTTGGCCTATAAAATAAGCACAAACCTACAATAAACAAGCGGAACGAGACCCGGATGGAAGGCAGACAATTAATTTTCAAATAATTTGACTCATAAATTAACCGTAACCTCCCCGCACCCCACCCCGCCACGTTACAACAACGATCGCATTGATTATGACGACAAGTACGCGGCGGGCACAACACACCCATAATAGATCCTCCAGGATGTGTAACGGCTCCAGGAATCATATCGCATAGCATTCAGGGTATATTTACTAATCAATATAAATTATACTCCTAACGAACGCAGCACGATATGTGAAGAAAACAACAAAATGTATAACAAAACTGCTGTCTCACACGGTAAAACCGCAGACCACACATCTACTCAAGAATTTTGAAACCACCGATCATTGCAAACCGATCGTGATCGCACATAAACTTGATCATTCTAAAGTTTCCGGTACCATTTTTAGTACGCAGCACCCAGAATAAGATGCGCGAATTAATGAAAAAATTTTCTTCACATAAACATCCGAGCGACCGGGTGTGACGTCACCCGCTCGGATTCTACGGAGAACGACGTCAGCCGATATTCGTGTTAGAAATACCGTAGCAAACACCTATTTTCATATCTGCCGATCGCCTGTTGGGGTTTAAAGAAGGCGATCGTCTGGCATATATCGTTGTTAGCACACGTCCCAGATTCTATGGGGACAGAAATTGGAACATGCGACACAACGAAATTTAGAGACCTAAGTCTTTTAACTATGGATAATAAAGAACAATACAACCTGGTTGTCTTGGGCGGTATTCTCCATAGTCCTTAGTTAATCCTTTCAGAACACACAAACTATCACTGATTAAAGACTTAGATTATTTTAAAACACTAAAATCCTTAATGCAAAAAGCATGTATTGCTCTTGTCGCTATGCAAACAAGAATGAGCTCTATGGTAAACGGGTACACGGCAGTGGGGAGCCGGGTACCCGGTTCCCAGGAGTCGGTAAAGCTTTCTAAGTCTATAATCCTAGAGCCGCTGTCAAGGCCAGCTGTATATCAGAAGTAACAGAATGGTGAGTATTGATCGAAGGAGAATAGCCGAATACAATGGTTCGAAAGGGTGCTTGGCCAGTACATTAAGCACTAAATATAGACTCCAGGCTGGAATGACTACCGGTTGTCTCGGTCGGAGATTGCTCATTCCCATCACCATCACATTTAACTGGGCCACCTCTGGACTATCCCTGCTGGCTAGACAAGGGATAACTGATGCCAAAGCTGACATGTATCCAGAAATTGTGACAGGGGCTAATCCTGAATAGAATAGTTCACAGAGAAAGTCTGCTATTTGCTGAATAGTGGATTGAAAGGTATCAATACCATTTCCTTCACACCAGTCTGCAAATTTGTGGTTATATGACTTGAAGGTTGACCTCCTTCTCGCAGCTGCGATGAATTTAGCAGCTTGTCAAGAAAACCTTCCAATATGGAACGTTGTTCGATAGTATCCACGCAGTCAATTTGAACATTTCGGGACACTCGTGTAGGAATCGTCCCTTGGCCTGGGAGATTATGTTCGGAATCTCGGGTAACTGCACTGGATTGTCCACCAGCAGATTCAGAAGATCTGTGAACCACGACCTGCTGGGCCAATACAGCGCTATTAGCAGGACCAGACACGGTTCCTCCCTGACCTTCACCAATACCTTCGCTAGAAGAATAGCGGGTGGATACGCGTAAGCGTGCATCCCTCTCCAGCTTATCGCCAGAGCGTCTGTATCGACGGCATTTGGATCTGGAATCGGCGAGACATAAGTCATGATTTGAGCATTTTCCTTTGTGGCGAACAAGTCAACATTGGGTTTGCCCCAATGCTCGAAGATCCTGTGAAGAACTGTAGGGTTGAGAGACCATTCTGTTGGCAGAATTCTCTGTCTCCGAGACAAAGCATCCACCAGAATGTTCAATCGCCCAGGAATGTGAGCTGCTTTCAAAACAACCGAGTAATTCCTGCACCATTGAATCAAGTGCCACACTTTCATACATAGTGTGGGTGACTTGGTCCCGCCTTGGCGATTTATGTATGATACTACCGTCAAATTGTCCGACCGTATCAATATCACCTTGCCCCTGATCATCGGAAGAAACTCTTCCAATGCCAGTTCCACTGCCATCATTTCCAACAGATTGATATGCAGCTGACTCTCCAGGAGAGTCTATGTGCCCGAGACCTGGTGTTCTCCCAGGCAGGCACCCCACCCTTCCAGCGACGCATCCGTGTACACGGACAGCTGGGGGCGAGGTAGGTGCAGCGAAACCCCTACTAGGAGATTCTGACGCTGTTTCCACCATACAAGATGCGATATTATCGGCTCCAAAACTGGCACCAGTTTTGACAGGGGTTCTGTTCTCTGTTTCCACAGAGACATCAGATACAACTGGATAGGTCTTCTCATTAGAGCAGCGAACGGGATCACTTGATCCATGGAGACCATCATGCCCAGCATCTGAAGAAACCGCCTCGCCTGAATGTGGTTTCCCACTCGAAAACTCTTGAGGATGGCTAACAGAGACACCACTCTGGGCTCTGACGGGTAAACCCTGCCCTCATCCCCAAATAAACGAAATGTTGAGTGGGTGTCAACTCGGATTTCTCCTTGTTGACTATCCAGCCTAGATCTGAAAGTAACTTCAGAGTCAGAGCAGTATCCACGTACAATCTGGCTGCAGAGTCTGCCTTGAGCAGCCAGTCGTCTATGTAGGTGTGTAGCGCCACGTTCTCTTTTCTGAGAAACGCTGTCACCGCAAGGACCACTCTTGTGAAAACCCTCGGAGCTGTCGACAGGCCAAACGCGAGAACAGTAAACTCCCATACTTGATTCTGAAACGCAAATCTCAGAAACCTGGCCCAACTCCAGTTCATAGGAATGTGGAAGTATGCATCTTTCAGATCGATCGACACACACCACATTCCCTTCCTCAATCTCGCCATTACCGATCTTGGTGTTTCCATCTGGAACCGAGGCGTATGGATAAACCAATTTAATGGCCTGAGATTGAGTATGGGTCTCTATCCCCCCGTGCTCTTGGGGACAAGGAACATGTTTGAATAGAAGCCTGGAGTGTTCCAGTTTGCTGGTTTTATTGCTCCCTTCAGAAGCAAACCCGACACTTCCTTTTGAACGGCTTCTAACTTGTCTGGCTCCCTTGGTATGGGTGTCCAGACAGGTGCCAAAGACAGATTTTGTGGCGGAAAGTCCCACCACTCCGGCATGTACCCCTGGGATAACCATCCCAGGACCAGACTGTCTGACGTCACACCTCGCCAGGCCTCGACGAAACGCATGAGCCCTCCACCCACCATAGATGCCTCGATGTCTAACGGGGTTGTCCGGCTCGCGGTCCGCTCCCCCCCCCCCCCCTCTCTTAACAAGAGAGAGAGAGAGAGAGAACCATTTTGGTCTTGCCACGGCGGGTATAACTGGCACCGCTGTTCCTGTCACACAGATGCGGTCCAGGCGGATATGAAGGGAGCTCTCGTACCCTCAGGTACGATCCGCCCCCTTCTGTCCGCCCTTGGAGGACTTACCCTTACCCTTCCCCTTCCCACCTCTAGGGTGGTCAGGAGCAACCTTGGGGAGGGTAGGAGCCTCAACAACCTTCCTGGCTTTCTTAGCTGGCGGCGGCTGAGAAAAACCAGCTGAAGCAGAAGTCGCAGCAGGCTTAGCTTTCGCCTTGCCCTTATGCTTCTTCTGCTTCTTTGGAGGTTGTCCAGCTAGCGGTTTCCCTACAGCCCCTAGTGCGTGCGCTTGCCGCACCAGCTCTAGCTGTAGGATGACCGCCAACCGATTCTGCGCGATACTGGCCGTATCCTCTAGGATGGCCCGCGCTTGGCCACCGAAGATGCTAGGCCCTGTCAGGGGTGTCCCAAGAAGACGCTCCCTGACTGTCATAGCCGGATGCATATGGTCAATAACCATTTGCCTCCTGGATTTGGTCACACGCGCCTGCACCCTTGCCAATGCATCCATAGACAGCACCAAGCCGTCATCCGAGGAGGAAACACCCGCAAACACGTCACCCGTTGACGCGCTCACGGGTCTGCCAGCCACGGCCTTCCGGCAAGGAGCCGCGGCTGACACACCAGGCACTCCGGTACGACTCGGTTCCGCCGCCACCCCATGACCCATACCAGTCCATGAGATAGGTCTGCACGAAAAACCGTACTGACCCGTAGCGGACGCAGAACCGTGGCCAAACACAGGCGCCAACGGCACCCCATGTCCGACCGCCGGACCGGGCGAGATAGGTGAGTACCACGCCCGGCCCTGCACACCGGTCACCGCGCCAGCTGGTGCCAAACAAACCGACACGGAACCGGTGCCCGGTACCAGATTGGCCTCAACCACAGGCGGAGCCGCTGCCCTGGCTTGCGCCAAGCCAGACAGATGGAGGGCAGTTCCGTCCAGGACGGAATCGACCTCCATATGCTCCACCCGTGGCATCACAGGCCGCAGCAATAACTCCTCTTCGGCCTCCTCGTCTTCAGACTCCTGACGGACCGGCCACCGCTACTGAACCACCCAGAGGTGGCCGCAGAGAGACAGAACCCGCCAGGCCGGAGCCAGACGGGACTGCCAGGGGGCCGTACGAGACGGCCCCCTCGGTAACCAGTCCAGAACCCTGTCCAAGGACAGGGTCCGTACCAGGCATGGAGAGAAACTGCCCCCCAACCTTCGGAAGCAGTGATGACACCAGCGTGGGCAGAACGCTATGCAGAAAACCCTGCATAGCCGGACCGAACCACGCAGGCGGTGCCATCTCCGCCACCTCCAGTTGGGGACGTGGAGCGGCCCCACCGGCCGAACCGGACGCTCCACGATTTAACCTCGGACCGCCTGACCCCGCGTCAGACCCAGCCACATCCTTCTGGGCAAGGAACTTTACCATCATATCGCCGGACCACACTGCGCACACATTACAAGGATTATCAAGGTTACAGGACGTACACCTAAAACAGACATGGTCCTTAAACACGACGCGTACAAACTTATGGCACTCGTCACATGATGGTGGGGCTGGCTTGGCCTATAAAATAAGCACAAACCTACAATAAGCAAGCGGAACGAGACACGGATGGAAGGCAGACAATTAATTTTCAAATAATTTGACTCATAAATTAAATGCAACCCTCCCGCACCCCACCCCGCAACGTTACAGCAAAGATCGCATTGATTATGACGACAAGAACGAAGCGGGCATAATACACCCATAATTGATCCTCCAGGATGTATCACGGCTCCAGGAATCATATCGCATAGCATTCGGGGTATATTTACCAATCAATATAAATTATACTCCTAACGAAAGCCGACACGATATGTGAAGAAACAACAAAATGTAAACAAACTGCTGTAGCACACGGTAAAACCGCAGTCCACGCATCTCACAAGAATTTTGAAACCACCGATCATTGCAAACTGATCGTGATCACACCTAAATTTGACCATTCCAAAGTTTCCTGGTACCATTTTTAGTACGCAGCACCCAGAACAGATGCGCGAATTAATGAAAACATTTTCTTCACATAAACATCCGAGCCTCACGGGTGTGACGTCACCCGCTCGGACCTTACGGAAAACGACGTCAGCCGATATTCGTGTTAGAAATACCGTAGCAAACACCTATTTTCATATCTGCCGATCACCTGTTGGGGTTTAAAGAAGGCGATCGTCCGGCATATCTCGTTGTTAGCACACGTCCCAGATTCTATGGGGTCAGAAATTGGAACATGCGACACAACGAATTTTAGAGACCTAAGTCTTTTAACTATGGATAATAAGGAATTATACAACCTGGTCTTCATTGGCGGTATTCGCCATTTTATCCAGTTATATCCTTTTACGTACGCACACTATCAAATCACAGACAAGACTTAGATTTCCTTCACAAAAGAAAGTAAAATCTTTCCTGCAAGAAAAAACAAAACAAAAAACATGGCCAGCTCTTGTTGCTACGCAAACAAGAATGAGCTCTATGGTAGACGGGTACTCGGCGGTTGGGATCCGGGTACTCGGCGGTTGGGAGCCGGGTACCCGGTTCCAAGGAGTCGGTAAAGCTTTCTAAGTCTATAGTCCTAGAGCCAGCTGTCAAGGCCAGCTGTGTATCAGAAAGTAACAGAATGGTGAGTATTGATCGAAAGAGAAGGGTACTCAGCAGTTGGGAGCCGAGTACCCGGTTCCAAGGAGTCGGTAAAGCTTTCTAAGTCTATAGTCCTAGAGCCAGCTGTCAGGGCCAGCTGTATATCCGAAGTAACAGAATGGTGAGTATTGATCGAAGAAGAATAAGCTATGCTCCCTTTTTAGCGGCATTCGTATCATTATTTTTGCTGACAAACTCTCCTGTTGTCATATCATAGACAATGATATCATATCACCATCTTGTCGCTATATAAATAACAAATTTACATCCCTGTTAGAAACTGGTACCTAAAAGTACACAAAAACTCTCTGAAAACCGATATTGGATATTTACATGTAGTAAATTTATTTTGAGGAATTAAAAATATTTAATGCATGTATTATTTCCCTGAACAGTTGCTAATTACTAATTAGAAGTCATTTCTTGACAAAGTTTTACATTCATATGAAATTGACAAAACTGTCTCTATACCCCTGTCTCATATTCTCGCGGATTCCATATTCTCGAGGCAATATTTTTTTCGCAAATATCACTCAATGCTCCCTACCCACTGTTTCTCATGGCAACACCGTAACCAGGAAGTCAAAGATGATTGCAAACAACTTTCTTCCAAAAATGTCCCGCTTATTAGTGAGTAAAATAGAAAGCTACAATGTACAAAAATCTGTCAATATTATAATATACGTGCCTGAACCCTACTTCTTAAACCCATCACCAACTCACAAAAATCTAATATATAAAACTTCTAGCTGACTGAAACACATCGTCTGCTAATTTATATATGTCAGCGATGCTATCAAGTCCCGTGACCAGTGACTCCACTTCGCTATGGAACGATTAAAGTGTATCATACATGAAAGTGACTTCACCAAGCAGGGTATGAAATTAAGTCATAATCCCCCTTGTTAAATTAAAATTAATGCAGATTTGAATGTTTCAGAGCGAATAAAGACCATTTCATTTTACAAAGATTTAATGACAGGGTAGGAATTTGTATCATAGGCTGATCGCTCTCAAGTATGGTGTATGGAAAAAATAAGTTTCTTGAGTTATAAAAGGTTCAGAAAGTTGCTACGTCATTGCATGTTATCGTGTAATAATTTTAGGGCTTTCCCAAACACATTTTGGCATGACCTACTGCATACGACATGAGAGGATCAGGATTTTGACTGATTTTCAAATAAATAATAGAGATTTATAGAAGACAGTTAACCTGGAAAGCTTTCTTGATATTTTCTTTGTGCTTTGACTACGCTCATCCACTGTAGATAATATTCTAAATTTACCGCGAGAATACGGCAAGCCTCTCTGAAATATGACCACCTATCCTGGTGTTTTCCTGAGGTGATATAAAACCTTTCCTCTGCACAAAATTGGATTCGATTCTGTGAACAATTGGGGAAATAGGACTGACATTTAAATCCCAACAACATTTCAATCAGGTAAGATTAATTTATATTATTGTGATGTCGATTGTCGTAACTACCGCGAAAATACGGAACACCATAATACTGGTGTTAGAAACCGGTTCTCGGACCATACATGTATTTAACCAGATTTCGTGGCAAACAAAAAGCACATGTTTACCTATGGGATGGGGTAGAATCAAGATACAGCAAATCGTTTGCAGCTTTTTTCGTCAAACGAATAAAAAGCGATACAAGTACATAGCAGAAATAAACCCAAAGTTACCAGTTTTCATGAGGGGAGAGGGACGATATTAGCACCTAGCGAGCTATATCTTGATTCTAACCCCTCCCATAGTTTTATCATGGGTTTTCGGTTTGTCATGAAATCTGGTTAAAACACTATAAATAAAATTATCTATAATGTTTCAATGTCTATAACATTCTAATAAGTAGCCGAGCGGACACATAGCGTATCAATGTTGAAGTGACATAATTTCAACGGTGAAACAACATCATGTGCCCGCTGGGAAGGCAATACTTCTATGATGCTTTTTTCGCCATGCGAAGAGTGGCAAAATTAAATAACACAAATAAACGTGAGTTACCACTTTTCATGAGGGACAAGAATAAGGATATAGCAAAGGTACATAGCCAATGTTACAAAAGCCTCGTTCGACCTATTCTCGAATATGCATCCACTGTATGGAGCCCCCACCAACAAGATGCCATCAATGATTTGGAGATGGTCCCGCAACGGTCAGCCCGAAGAATTTGTCACAACATCAGTCGTACCAGCAATGCCATGACTCTAGTCACACAACTCACACTTGATCCATTGAAAGCACGCAGGGATGTCAACGAAGCCTCTATTATGTACAAGATCATGAATGGCCTAGTAGACGTGCAACCTCATGGAAGCACAATCCCAACAAGCAGCGCAAAACTAGAATCCACCACAGGCTGTTGATCCCGCACAGTCGTACGAATATCAAACTTCACTCCTTCTTCCCATCCGCAATTCGGGTGTGGAATAGTTTACCAGCAGATGCCGTGTCAGCACTTTCAATAGAGGCTTTCAAATCATCACTGCATGGGTGGAGTTTCGAGTAAAACAACACCGCACAAAACATGTTTTAGACTGTAAATACTAAATACCAGCTGTCACTTTACAAACACGTGATTAGCTCTTAACTTTGATACCTGCTTATTTTGTTCACGCACTGCGTTACCCGTTGTGGGACAATACTCAACCAATTGCATCATCCACATTATTTTGAAGAAGAATCACCATTTGCATCTTGCAAACAGAGTCAATCTAATCTCAGGAATCGATTTTATGTGGAATTTTATTCCCGGAAATAGATGACAGTGTGTTCGAAAACTGGTAATCTGGGAAATAAACTGAAATTATAATTAAACGGAGGCCAATATTTAAAAAGCCATTTTGATTTAAGGTAAGATAGGATATAACTATACTTTTAATACCGTAACAAAGTTCCTAGTTCAATATTTTAACAAGAACTTGCTTCAACTTTAGATTTGGTTTACGCGTTGCTATACAACGTCACCGAAATACGTGCACATAAATTAATGACGCTTGTTTTTATGCGGCGTAAATCGCGGGAAAAGTAGAGCTAATCACGTGTTTATAAAGCGACAGCTGGTGTCCCAACTGCCACACACTGACACTGTTTTAAAATTAATGGCAATATCAGAAGAGGAAACGAGATCATGGTGTTGAAATTGAGTTTTAATAATCCTATCAGACTTAATTGTTTAATTGACTCTCTGAACTTGAAAACTCGTACGGTAGTGGTAGAAAGATAGAATTTTGTATATGATATTAACCCTTTAGGGGGCATCTTCATAATCATCATCATCATCATCATATCCACAGAACATAAGCCTATGGCTTGTTATTGTTCTGAATTTATGTAGATTCTAGTCATAGTTATGGATTATTTCCCTATAGTGATTGTCTACTTTTATTTTAAATACTTCAAGAGTATGTGCCCCTACAGCCTCAACTGTTAGTGAGTTCCAATATGGTACTACTCGGTTGGAAAAGAAACATTTACGAACATCCTTAATGCTACGCTGTGTGTATAACTTAAGGTTGTGTCCCTTAGTCTGAGTATTGGTGGAGCGTGTGAAGAAGGTATTTTTGTCATTGTTGTATTGATTGTGTATGATTTTATTTGTTTCGATTAGGTCCCCACGGATACGCCTGTATTTTAATGACATTAAGTTTAGCATGGTAAGTCGTTCTGGATAGCTGTAATTTCTCATTTCTAGTATAATTTTTGTAGCTCTACGGTGGACCCGTTCTATTAGTTGGGATTGTCTTTTGAACCTGGGCGACCATATGCAGTTACAATATTCTAGTATTGGTCTCACCAATGATTTTTTTAAAGTAAAATGAAGATGCTAGGATTGATGTGTCAAATGTTCTCTATGATTCCTAGTATTTCGTTAGCCTTGGACGGGCATAACCCTCAAGCAGTGGTGGCTGAGGCTGACGTCCATAAGGCCAGACCTTATGCAAATGCCAGTTTTTCTATTGTTCCGGTTGCCAAGGTTATTTCTAGATCGCCCATATCTAAGAATTCGATCTCAAGTCTTGCTAGTTCTTCCGGTTCCATTGTGGTGGACTCTGGTCCTTTGGACTCGGGTTTACTTCCTTTTTCCGCCGCTCCGTCATTTTCCGTCCGAACTTCCGGTTTAGCAAGACATCCGGGTCTCTCCTCTCTGGCTTCCGTTTCCGGTAGGACTTCCAGTTTAGTAGGTAAACCAGGTCGGCAAGATCCGGTTACCACTTCCGTTCCGTCCACTTCCTGTCTGTCTTCCGTCTATGTAGGACATCCGTGTCTTCAAGATCCAGTGCCTACTTCCGTTTCCGGTTTTATCAGCGCTTCCGGCCATTCCGGATATCCGGAGTCTGAGGACTCCTTTTATTTTTCGACTTCCGGTATAGGCGCTTCCGTTTCCAGTTTGGACCCTAGTCAGTACACTTCCGCTTCCAGTCCTAGAGGTGTACTTCCGGGTCGATCCGATCTGGATAGACTTCCGATTTCCCTTTCCGGTTGGGAGCCAGCTTCCGGTTTAGCGAGAGAGCAAAATTGTCTATGTTCATCTAGGATTTTGGATGATAGGAGCTTTGTTGATTCTGTCTCAGAAGTTTCTCAACGAGCTTCTCAGGATTCTCTAGCTTCTAACTATGAATCTTTCCTTCCTTCCAAAGTCATTGATGTTGGGTTATCTTCTCAGTCTTCTTCATTCCGTGATGCTGTTGTGAATCCATCTTTTTCTAGGTCTTCTTCTTTCTCCTCTTCTCTTTCTAATTCTATTTCTTCTTCTCTTTCGTCGAAAGACTTCTCTTCTAGTCATGTCTCTAACACTTCTTCTCTCTTTAAATCTTCCCTTCTTCCTCCTCCTCCGGGCTTTTCTCGTCTTCATTCGTCTTCTTCCTCTCATGATCAGTTGGATCATTCTTCTTCTTTTTCTTCTTCTCAATCATTTTCTCCTCATCCTTCTTCCTCTTCTTCTTCTTCTCCGTCTTTTGATCCGATTGTTTCTGTGGTTCTATCTCCTGAACTGGAATTTCAAATTGTCGATTCTGGTTTAGATTTTTCTTTGTTCTCCGTGGTTAGAGATTCTTCTTTAGATCGCTCTTTTGTTTCTGCTCGTCTTTCTAATTCTGTCGAGGTTTTCGGCTAGCTCTCTGGTTCTTCCTTCTTTAGCTTCTAGTCAGGATCTGGATATGGATTCTTTTTCCTCTTCTCAAGCTTCTTCTTTTCCTGAATCGGTGAGTAGACCCTCCTCTCCAGTTTCTTCTAGGGCAGGTGAATCTTTAGTATCAGGCAATTCCTCTATTCTTATCTCTTCCTCTTCTCCTCCTCTTCCTTCTCTTCCTTCTGCTCCTAAGTCAGTCAGGGCCAGGGATCTGAAGTGGTTTTGCCCAGTCAGAGCCTCTTTGGAAGACTGGTCCATGGCTCACAGATGGATTGCATCTTCTCTCTCTCTCTTCCTCTTAGGGAGGAATCTGCTATGGATCCTCCTTCTTTCGGATCCGCTCTTTCTACCTCTGATGCTTCTTCGTCTTCTCCTCAGGTGCTTCCTATTGATAATCTAGTGGTCGACATGCTAGATTTCATCGTTAATGACTCTTTTAACACTGACTTTTCTCTTGTTTCTAAGTATGACTCTCCTGTCCAAATTCCTAAGGAGGATTATTTGAAAGTTGCTTCTCCTCAGTCTCTTTCTGGTCCTGCTTGGGAGGTTTTTTCGTCTCAGTTGAAGGATGCTTCTAAGCCTTAATTTACTACTGATCTATTCAAATGGGAGTCTGTTTGTAGGTCTCAGATTAAATCTTCTAATTTTCTTGCTCTTTTATCTGAGGCCGTTCTTACGGCTGAAGAACGGGGTGAACAAATTCCTTTGGCTGTCTTTCGTTCTTTGGCTGATTTGTCTTGTGGTTCACTTAATTCTGTTTGTAAGTCTTTGGGTTATATTACTTCCAAACGTAGATCTAGGAAACTCTCTGAGGTTAGAATTTCTAGTGTATTGAAGCAGAATATTGTGGTTGCGTCCCCGTTTGGTAATGATCTTTTTGGACAGTCAGCTCCAAATTTAATTTGTGCGGAATCTGAGTGCTTGAAGGGCTCTAGGGAGCTTCAAGCTCAGATTTCATTTTCTAATCCTTCCGTGAAGAGAGATGTCTCTTCTGTAAGAAGTCCTAATTCTTCTCCTAGAAGAAAGAGTCTCAAACCTGATCAATTTGGGGCTTATCCTTCTAGGGTCATCCATAATTCTAATCTGTCTTCGTCTTATCGTCAGGATCGATCCTCGGAGGAGGATCGTTTCGATTCCATCTCCTCCCATCGTTCGAGGTCTTTAGGGAGGCAGTCTCCTTCGTCTTGGGCGAGAGGGGGTCAGACCCCTTCTCGCCGTGATTCCAGCTCCAGAGGACGTTCTTCTTTTAGAGGGTTTCAGGGAAAGAGAGTTTGAAGGTTTGGACTATTCCCGGGTAGGTCCAACCTTCTCTCTTCCCTTCCCCATCCCTCCTCTTCTTCTTCCTTTGGAGCAAGCGGTCCAGTGCCGTTTTCCCAACGTGCCAGTAGGAGGGCGTCTTTCTCTGTTTTGGGAGAAATGGCAAGCCCTCGTTCAGGACTCCTGGCTAGTCTCTCAGATACGTTGGGGTTATGCTCCGTCATGGATCTGTCATCCTCCTCTTCTCTCCCTTTTCCCAGTTTGGACACCGTTTCCCTCCAATCCAGAAAAACTGGTGGCTTTGGAAGAGGAGTTGGAATCCATGATTGTAAAGAGGGCAATAGAAGAAGTTCCCAATTAGAGAGTAGACCCGGGCTACTACTCAATCATCTTTTTAGTTTCCAAGAAACTCAGTCCCATCATAAATTTGAAGAAGTTAAATCTTATGATTCTCACCCCCCAAGTTCAAGATGGAGACGGTTTCCCAAATCATTTCGAGTCTGGATTAAGGAATGTGGACGTCTTCCATCGATCTAAAGGATGCGTACTTACATGTTCTTATTCACCCTGCCTTCAGAAAGTTCCTGAGGTTCGCTTACATGGCTACTTCTTTCGCTCTATTTGCCGGTTCGTCTTTAGACGAGGTCATGCAGGTGGCAGGCTGGAAATCTGAATCTACTTTTACTTCATTTTATCTTAAAGACCAGAGTGAAGCAGCTTCCTTCTTTCGTAATATTGCGATTTTAACTAAAAAAAGCCGAAGACCATTTACCCAGCACTTCCCACCATTTTCGTTAGGACTGTGCGTCTGTAAGAAATGGTGAGAGTCTTCTTTGGTTTTTGTTTATTTCTTTAAGTTCAAGTTATCCTTATTTGTTAATCACGGTGTGATTGAATTATATGCACTATTATGTTCTGTTATTAACATTTGGATAAGATTGGTTTGATTTTTATCCTTGTTTATTGATTCTCAAATCTCCTCCCACCATATGTTGTCATGGGACACTGACCAAGTCTACGGGTTTAGCAAGTAGTGATTGAACGGTAATGGATGTTTTTGTGGTGTAATAACAACCCCCCACAGACCCCCTTGCGGTTTGGTCAGTTGTTTTATTAACCACTATAAAAACATACTTACCATTCAATCACTACGACCCGGCCTCAGCCACCCCGCGTGGTAAGTTTTGAGAATCAGTTTTTAAATATTTTGCACTTAAATTCAGAAAAGTGAATCTGTCCTATTCAGGCTCTAATGTGCATGCGCAGGCACGCTTAGCGACAAGCGTCACTATGAGGTGAGTATAGACTGGTGCCAGTCTATACCTGTTAGTAGGCTGGAGATGGGCTCAACCAGTAGCCTGGTTGAGGGTCCATATTAATAGGAATAGGCATGGGGAGGTGTGTATGCATGCATAAAAATCTTATTCTGATAGCTAAATGCAGATAATTGATTTAGCAAGTAGTGATTGAACGGTAAGTATGTTTTTATAGTGGTTAATAAAACAACAGACCAACCCGCAAGGGGGGTCTGTGGGGGGTATTTCATCATCATCGTCATCATTTCAAATGGACAGATGATAAGCCATCATCATCATCATCGTCATCATCATTTTGTCTCTATGAGCAGGTCTGGATCCGCCCCTACCGGGGATAACCCATCTGCACCACAGCACCTCCCAAAGTCAACCAGGGTCCTGAATAATGCCAATGAATAATGCCAAACAAACAAATAAACAATTGTAACTAAACAAAGTATAAGCACTAGTAATACAATACCAACACAGTTTCCAGAGGCAATAACAAGCCTAGGGCTTATGCCTCGTAAAATGATGATGAGGTCTCTTTACGGAAGAGAGTTTACGTGGATGCCCCACTACGGCACTAGTCCGATCGACAGCCCAGTAGTATGACAACCCAATAGTCCGACAATTTTACCGACTATATATGACCCATAAATCTGCTAAGCATGCTTTGAGGTGACCTCAAGAAAGCAGGACTCGGTACACTCAAGTCAAGAATGGGCCTGAGGCAGAGCCAGATTTAGCCTACTAGGGGCCCAGGGCTATTAACTTTCTGGGGGCCCATCGTTCATCCACCTATAGATCACAGTCGTGGAGCAAGGGTTGAGTGGGCTAATATACTGATAGTGGCAATGGCAACTAAGCAAGTCCTCCACGTTGTCTCCAGTTCATGATTCCAAACCCTAATTGTCACAGTATTGTGTGGATTGTGGGACTGTATCCCACGCAATCAATGAAATATTCAGCCTGAGAGCAATGAACAAATCGAGTTTTCTTGCATTTCACAGCCGTTAGTCACTTTGATAGAGACATACAAAATGTTAACTGGAATTTATGACCCAGACGCTACCTCCCTATTTCAGATGCAACATGATTCAGTAACCCGTGGTCATCACCTGAAGGTCTACCAAAAGAGGGGAGGAACGAACCTTAGGAAGAATTTCTTTTCTTTGAGAGTTTGTTACCTATGGAATAGCCTGCCAGAATCTGTCATTTCAGCACCAACAGTCATATCATTTGAAAAACAACTAGACAATCTATGGCAATGTTAAGAGGTGGTCTATGACTGTACACAAAAACTGACCAGAACAGATGGCACAGAGATTGATGTGACTGAAGAGGAAGGCTGAGAATTAATGTTCATATATAGACAATTGTCATGATTGTATGAAATCATCACAGGCGTAGGTGGCACACAGCAGCTCACGCCCATGATACATATTCATACAGCAAACTAATATATATATATATATATATATATATATATATATATATTTATATAAACAGAAGTTATACATATAGCATGTATACATTAAATGCTACTGAATATATCTATAGCCAGCTTCATGTAAATACAAAAACAGAAGAGGGCATTATTCTAAAAATTTAAAAGTCAGAAATTTTGGATCAACAAGTTTATTCGTGCATAGGAGCTGAGCATAGAGGTTTTACAAACCTGCGCTCAGAAACTTTACCTAGATTAGCAGTATATACTGCTATTGTTACCATATATCGATTCACAGGGACACATTCCCTATCGTTAAAGTTACATATTGTTATTATAAAATCATTACAATGGACAAAGAAAATGTAGTGCAAATTTTAGGGGCCCCAGGGCTTCAGCCCCACCAGCCCTTGCATAAATCCAGCTCTGGCCTGAGGAAGCTAAGGATTTCAGCTGAGGACAAGACACAGTGGGCAAAAGCGAAGAAGGACTGATTGTAGTTGTAGGATGTAGAAAAATCATACATATATGACCCAATAGTCCAACAGGATGAAAATTATGACAGCCCAATAGTACGACAGTTGTTATTACACCACAAAAACATCTTGAGCGTTCAATCACTACTTGCTAAATCAAATTATCTGCATTTAGCTACCAGAATAAGACTTTTATGCTCGCTTACATACATGTACTCCCTTATGCCATTATCATCATCATGCATACCCTTAACCAAACTACTGGTAAGGTAACCCCCCAGCATAAGTCTCAGTATAGACTGGCACCAGTCTGTACTCACTAAAGGGGGGTCTGTTGGGGGTTATACCCAGTAGTCTGACAGTCTCACTTGGCAGAAAATGTACAAACCCAGTAGTCCGACAACGAATAAGATTTTTATGCTTGCTTACATACTCCCTATGCCTTTATCATCACCATGCATACCCTTAACCAGGCTACTGGTAAGGTAACCCCCATCATAAGCCTCAGTATAGACTGGCACCAGTCTGTACTCACTAAAGGGGTGGGGGGTCTGTTGGGGGGTTTATACCCAGTAGTCTGACAGTCTGACTTGGCAGAAAATGTACAAACCCAGTAGTCCGACAACGGTCAACCCAATAGTCAGAGAATATATAGTAGTTTTATAAAACCTGTATACAATTGCTTCAGGTATATTATAAATGTTATATGTCAAGGATCCACCGCATCATAGGCCTTGCCTTTGGTGGATGCCTGTATTGAATTGTTAAACTATTTACCTATATGAAAATAGAATTTTGAATCTTAAGTGGAATAAGATGAGCACATCGTCATCGGAAATGCCTAATAATTCATTTAATTCTATCATGGCATGTTTTGCATCCTGATCAGGGGCAAAGTCATGAAATACCAGTTCAAAGTCAATTCGGGGCAGTGGATTTTGTCATTTTAAATACAGCTCCGGACACATACATGCACGTACCTGCGTGCGCACAAGTCACGCTCACACACTACGAGTACACGCACACACATGCACACATGCACACACGTCTTCATCATCATCGTCATCTTAGCCGCTATCAGCACCACCACAACTAACACTGCCACCACCACACTACAACCGCCACCAGCACTACCACGATCAGCACCATCGTCATTATAATCATCATACTTCATACATATATCCAAATTTACATTTAATATTAGACTATAGGGTCCCGCAGAAGTCTTATAAATTTGTGGTCAAAAGGTCAAAGGTGAAGGCTTAATTAATATATTAATTAATATATTATTTTGAAAACTAATTTTTCAATAACTATATGGTTCTATTGGAGATATCATGACTTGGCATCACATGACAGAATTCAAAATTCTTCCAAGCGTGAATGACAAATTTGTGCTTGTTTACATATGTAGAGCAGTCCCTGGATGTTGTTGCTGGTGTTGTTGTTGCACCCACGTAATGTGGTTGGTTAACTGTTCGAAATTACACATCAGAATATTTAAATGCTTATAATTCAGCATAGAAAGGTCTAGAAAGTCAACTTATGAGGCAAAGTTATATAATAAATGAAGATGGATGTGTTAGACATGTCTTCCACTGGTCATGTGTATAGCAGCTCAATAAAACACGATGTCCTTAGTTAGTTCATCAGTCAGTCATAAAAGCTTATTCAGGAGTTTCAAGAGCTTTCCGTATACAGTAATCAAACTTGCTCTATGTGTGCATTGTAGGCTTAGCATATGTAGTGCATATAGCAAAAGTAGGTGAGTGTGTCCTACTTTTCACGGTTCACCGCAGCTACCTAGATTCTAACAACCTTGTTTACACAATCACTACAGATAAATGGTTGAATAAATGTGTATGTCTGCAAGCAATATCCACATAGATTAAAACTGTCAGGTTAGATGAAACAACAACAACAACAACAACATCAACCAACAAACAACAACAACAGCGCCACTTTGCTAATTGCTATTCATGCAGGATTAGACATCATTCATAGATACTCACACACGTTTGTTAACAATGAACCATCATTGAATTATCTATTTAACACTTACAGGCCTAAAGCAACAAATTATTTATGATCTAGGAATACTTTATATCAACTATTTGAGAAAAATTTAACTAGGAGCTGTTGCTACCTAAAAGTCCCAGTCAAATTAATTTCAAGATATTCAACAGCTTTCCTGTATAGCTGTATTGGAATTGAGACTGGAATGTCAAGGGTTAAAGCGTTAAGCCAATGAGGCATTCAAATCTGTCAGAAAAGTTGTGCATCTAAGATACAAGTCACCTTTCCAAAGTACCCACCCATCATATGACGTCATAATGAACTGTGTGATGTGTACAATGACATCATAATGAATGACGTCGATAAGTACGTCACGAACGCATATTTGATGACGGTCTATGGGCTGTTGTACAAATTGTTTGCTTTTACTATTTAATAAATATTCTGTTGAATATTTTGAAACTAATTTGACTGGGCGCTGTTGCTGCCTATGGCAGCAACAGCACCCAGTCTAATTAGTTACAAAATATTCAATAGCATCCCTGTATAGTTTTCAGGAAATTGATAGCTAGGGCTTTCAGGGATCGATCAATCCAAACACGGCGAGGTGTGGGTGGAGCTTAGCTAGTGATGGGCGGGGCATAGCTAAAAATGGAAAGGTCAATTGAATATGGTAACATTTGTAATTTTACACAGCCCTGCCGAGGAAAAAGTTATTTTATAAGAAGTAAAATAACATGGAAACAATTTTAAAGGTGAGAGTGATTATTTTTCAGAAACAATTACAAAATAACCTGCTTAGTCATATAAGCATTGCTTTTATGGGTTCATTACAGTTTGTTTGCTATGAGATGAATAAAGAGAAAAGTAAGTACTGAACTCTAGTGTTATTGTTTCTACAGATGGTCTCAGCATTTTTTTGGCTGAGGTCAGCTGACAACACCTCAGCAAACACCTCGGCAATTGCTGAATGCTGAGGCGAATTAGCAGGGCTGTTTACTTACCATTTCGTTTATGTTGGCTGATTGTATCTTTGGAAATAGGGGTATACTCTATGTTTCATCATAAAAATTGTACTGAAAAACCCCAGAGAAGTTCAGTTAAAGGGATAGCTAGGTTTGAATCCTCTTTGATAAAATGATCAGTATTTTGGAATATATGAATGGTTAGAATCCTGGATATGTTATTCTACAGAGACATAGTAAGCTTCGAGAAGATATCTTTAGTGTTTCATTAGATATAGGACGCAATATTTGAATTTGTCTGCACGCCATTTATTTCTTATGTACAGCTACTAGATGGATCAGGACATTTTTTGTTCCAAATAATCCCGACCAAACTAAAAGCAGGTATAATATATATATATATATTATATATATATATATATATATATACTCCTACCTATATGCCTATGTATATGTCCAGTGAGCGGGTCTATGTATTTCCCCTTCAGAGAATCCTGTATACATAACTTGTATTTCCAAAAATGTGGGGGATCCTGAGCACACCCTGCCCTGTAGGCACCTTTTACACGATGCCACTGTAGTGGTATGGGGAATATGGTATTATGTTTGGTCTGTCTGTCCATGCATGGTTTGTCTGTCTTCATCTGTATTTGCAACTGACCTCTGCAGTGATCTTAGGTAATGTCCATTTACAGGCTGTGGGAAGACTATTTTTGAAAACTTACTGCTGGAATGACTGGCTCGATAACAGAGCCAGTCATTTCAGTCGGAAATTTAAAAGTTTCTTGGTTTGCAATGGACATTCACTAACCTAACATTGTGATTTCGTTTTACTACCTTTAGTAGTTTAAAGGGTTACCAATCCGCGTGACGCATCACTGCGTATGACATTCACTACACCAACGTCAAATTCTATTACAAAACAATTTAATAATCATATGAGTTTAAACAGTGTTTACTAATGGACCGTTTCCAGTGTACTAAATGTACCAACAGTTACAAGTTCAACAACACAAAAAAACTCAAAACATCTTATGGAAATATTCTTAATCAGAATCTGTCAGTCCTCTGATGAGTAAAGCCATAACAATGGCATGAAATGCTAGTAGTCTGGATCAATATTGGACGGTTTTCGCCAACACGCTAAACAATGACCGACATACTCCTTTTTACCAAAAAAAACCGATATCTCTTCAAAACCCAGAAGGGCCGCAAAGAATCACTGTCATCCCCCCATTATTCCGTGCACAAAAACCACCCGCCAAGTATACAAACAGAACATGTATAAAACCAACACAGTCGTTATGTATACAAATAACCGGGTATATGCAACTAATAATATACACATATACTCACACCTTTGAGTACACAACAAAACAGCCAACCGGGTACAACCGGGTATACAGGAAAGCATACCCACACAATCAAACGGGTATACAATGACAAAAACAATTAAAAATTACCCCAACAAACGGGTACAAGTACACACCCAAACGGGTACAAGTACACACCCAAACGGGTACATTTGGTGTAGCCAAAGGGTATAAAAGGAGCGTGCAAACAGCACATCGGCATCCAGACTCAACTGACACCTCAATTCGCGTCAGGACAAACCAGAAGCAACGCATCAAGCTTTTAGAAAAATAACATTGTGATTTCATTGACTCATCTTTTCCAATCGAGAAATCCAGTTTTAGCTATGCCCCACCCATCTTTGGCTAAGTCCCACCCACTCAATTGAACCCTGAACTCCCTGAATATCAATTTTTAGAAAACTGTACAGGTAAGCTGTTAAATATTTGTAAACAAATTTGACTGGGAGAGCTCCCAGTCGAATTAGTTTCAAAATATTCAACAGCATATTTATTAAATAGAATTCTTACAACCTGGCGGACTATCAAGCGTTTAAGACGGACTAAATTGAGTCATTCCTGGTGTAATTGGTTATGACGTCATCCTACACGCCACATAGTTGATTACTTGATGTCTGTTGATTGACAGATTCATTAATTATTTGTACAGGGAGATGAGTATGTAAATAACAAGGCCAGTGTTTTTCTGCGATAACGGAAAATAAACGGAATTGTCGGAATTGGTAATTTGAAACGGAAAAGTGATATTCAAATGGAAATCAACGGAAAATCACATTTTTCTGCAAACATATATCTAAATTGAGATAGAATCATGATATGAAAGTCAATTTGCAGACCAAGAGAAGACTATTTTTAAAAAGTTTAGCACTGGGATGACTTGACTGGCTCAGTTATCGAGCCAGTCATTCCACTGATAAATCTTCAAAGATAGTCTTCTCTTGGTCTGCAAATTGACATTTCTCAAGACCACTTGTAGAAGCCATTTTTGGCTGAAAGGCATATTCCTCCAGAAAGTGATATATTCGTGTGTAAAATTGTAAATTATTACCTCACCATGCCTTCATCACCCATCTTTATAGTGTCTGCCTATACTAAATATACAATGCACAACACAAATTTGACAGCTTTATCAACTTTTAAATGTACATGCAGCTCAGATGATGTAAGTTTGTGAAACTGAAGTGAAACGTAATCAGCAATTTGGTGGAACGGAAAAAGGAAAATGTTGAAAATATAGAAAACCACTTTTCCTTAAAATAACTAGATCATAGGTAACTCTATCTCTGTAGTTTGATGGGAGCTAATACCTCTTACAAAATTTATGACTTTCTAGTCATCATCTCTTAAGTCGATCTTGTGCTTATATATCACATCCCTAATATGGTCAAGGTGTAGTATCACATCCCTAATATGGTCATGGTGTTGCATCACATCCCTAATATGGTCATGGTGTAGTATCACATCCCTAATATGGTCATGGTGTTGCATCACATCCCTAATATGGTCATGGTGTAGTATCACATCCCTAATATGGTCATGGTGTAGTAGTATCACATCCCGAATATGGTCATGATGTAGTATCACATCCCTAATATGGTCATGGTGTAGTATCACATCCCTAATATGGTCATGATGTAGTATCGCATCCCTAATATGGTCATGGTGTATCACATTCCTAATATGGTCATGATGTAGTATCACATCCCTAATATGGTCATGATGTAGAATCACATTCCTAATATGGTCATGGTGTAGTATCACTTCCCTAATATGGTCATGATTTAGTATCATATCCCTAATATGGTCATGATGTAGTATCACATCCCTAAGATCAATATTTCAAGAAGCATGTGTGGAACATTTATAAACTTACATGTAATTTGCTTTTGGTATTTTAGCTCACCTGGCCTGGTGCCATGATGATCGTCCGTCCGTTGTCCGTCAACTTTTCCTTTAAACGACTTCTCAAGAACCTCTAGACCAATTTCAATTATATTTGGCAGGAAGCATCCTTAGGGCATAGGGATCCAAGTTTGTTCAAACAAAGCTGATCGGCCAATTTGGATTTGGCTGATTTTAGGAAACGTCTTTAAAATTATTATTCTCCAAAACCGTTTGGGGAATCGATTCAAAACTCATGAAACATCATCTAGGGAAAGAGGTAAGCCAAGTTTGTTCAAAAGGACGATGACCAAATGGTTCGGCAGCCATCTTGGATGACCTAGTTTTCCTGAAAACGACTTCTCCAGAACCGTGGAAGGGATCAGGCCGAAATTTGAGAGATATGGTTTGGGACTAAGGGCCATTAAAGTTTGTTGAAGGGAAGTTGATTCGTTAAAAAACATGGCCGCCGTGGCCAATCAAACTGTATCGTGTTTGGCGGCCATATTGGATTTTTTTATTTGACGAATTTTGAGGCCGAAATTGGTTTTATATATGTTTGGGTATTCTGAGCTCAAATTTGCCATTTTGAAACTGTCAGATAAACGGTTTGGAGGCCATCTTGGATTATTTTCCCACCAAAGACTACTATACTAAAGCAATGGGAAATTTTAAATGTCTTCTCAAGAACTACTAGGCCGATTTCAATTATATTTGGAAGGAAGCTTCCTTAGGGCATAGGGATCCAAGTTTGTTCAAACGAAGCCGATCTGCCAATTTGGCTGGTGGCCATCTTGCATTTTAGCCGATCATGTAATATCATCTAGTGAAAGAGGTAAGCCAAGTTTGTTCAAGAGGACTTGATTGACCAGATGGTTCGGTGGCCATCTTGGATGACATTGTTTTCTCGAAAATGACTTCCAGAGCCGCTGAAGAGATCAGGCCGAAATTTGGAAGATATGATTAGGGAATAAGAGCCATTAAAGTTTGTTCAAGGGAAAGTGATCTGTCAACAGAACAAAGCGCCGTGGGCCAATCAAAATGTAGCGTGTTTGGTGGCCATATTGGATTTTTAGCTCACCTGGCCTGAAAGGCCAAGTGATCTTATGCCATGGCGATGTTCGTCCATCATCCGTCCGTCAATTTTCCTTTAAACGACTTCTCAAGAATCACTGGGCTGATTTCAATTATATTTGGCAGGAAGCTTCCTTAGGCCATAGGGATCCAAGTTTGTTCAAACGAAGCAGATCGGCCAATTTGGGCTGACAGCCATCTTGGATTTTGGCCGATTTTAGGAAACATCTTTAAAGATATTCTCAGAAACCGGATGGTGGACTGAAGCAAACCCCATGAAATATGACCTAGGGCAAGAGCTGAACCAAATTTGTTTAAGGGAACTTGATTGGTCAAATGGTTCGGCGGCCATTTTGGTTGATCTAGTTTTAGCGAAAACGACTTCTCCAGAGCCACTGAAGGGATCGGGCCTAAATTTGGCTTATATGATTAGGGACTAAGGGCCATTAAAGTTTGTTCAAAGGAAGTTGATCCATCAAAAAACATGACCGCATTGGGCCAATCAATATACAGTGTGTTTGGTGGTCATATTGTATTTTTTTATTTGATGGATTTTGAGGCTGAAATTGGTTTTATATATGTTTTTGGGTATTCTGATCTCAAATTTGCAATTTTCAAAACTGTCGGATAACCGGTTTGACGGCCATCTTGGATCATTTTCCCACCAAAAGCTCCCATGTACTAAAGCAATGAGAAATTTAAAATGTCTTCTCGAGAACTACTGGGCCGATTTCAATTATATTTGGCAGGAAGCATCCTTAGAGTGTAGAGATTCAAGTTTGTTCAAACAAAGCCGATTGGCCAATTTGGCCGGTGACGATCCTGGATTGTGTCCAATTTTTAAAAACGTCTTTAAAAATCTTCTCCGAAACCGCTTGCTGGACTGAAACAAACCCCATGAAAGAGCTGAACAAAGTTTGTTCAAGGGAACTTGATTGGTCCCATGGCTTGGTTGACCTAGTTTTAGTGAAAACGACTTATCCAGAACTGCTGAAGGGATCAGGCCGAAATTTGGCAGATATAATTAGGGACTAAGGGCCATTAAAGGTGGTTCAAGGAAAGTTGATCCATCAAAAAACATGGCCGCTGTGGACCATTCAAAATATGGTGTGTTTGGCGGCCATATTGGGGTTTTTTTATTTGATGGATTTTGAGGCTGAAATTGGTTTTATGTGTTTTTGGGTATTCTGATCTCAAAATTGCAATTTTCAAAACTGTCGGATAAACGGTTTGGCGCCCATCTTGCATAATTTTCCCGCCAAAAGCTCCCATACTAAAGCAATGCGTAATTTAAAATGTCTTCTTAGGACTACTGTGCCAATTTGAATTATATTTGGCAGGAAGCATCCTTAGGTTGTAGAGATTCAAATTTGTTCAAACAAAGCCAATCGGACAATTTGTCCGGCAGCCATCTTGGATTTTGGCCGATATTTTTAAATGTCTTTAAGATCTTCGCCGAAACTGAGCAATTGATTCAAAACTCATAAAATATCATTTTAAGGCACGAGCTGAACCAAGTTTGTTCAAGGGAACTTCATTTGCCAAATGGTTGGGCGGCCATGGCCTGGTTTTCATGAAAGCAACTTTGTCTCCAGAGCCACTGAACGGATTGGGCCGAAATTTTGGAGATATGATATTGATGACTAAGGGCCATTAAAGTTTGTTTCTGAGTCAGGAGTGTAATGGTGAGAGAGCAAGAGAATGATAAGCACCAGGCTTACGAATTAAGGGCTGCTTTTCAACTCCCTGCAATCCTGAATATTTCTGAGTAAAATGTCAGTGGAACAAGGGAGATAACTCAAGTCTAGATAATAGTGGTATAGCTTACTGCAATGTGTTGTCTCCCTTGTGTTTACTTTATACTCAACACAGACAGTAATTTATTTAACCTTTTAATGGTCAAACCGGCCAAAACTGTCCCTTTGCAGTGTCCATTTGTAAAAGACTATTTTTGAAAATTCACTACTGGAATAACTGGAAAATTATCTCTGTAAATGAACATGTTCTATGAGAATTTCTTGACCAAATTTGGGTATTAAATGGTTAATAGAGATAAGTGAAGAACACCAAGATGGTGGTTCCATTAGGACAGGTGGTCCCTCAAACAGGTATACCTATATGTGCAGAGAGACCTGTGTGTCTAGAATGTACTGATTAACACTTTCACTCCAACAGAACAAATCACATGGTACAGACTCATTACAGTGTAAAAATATTGCTGAATATTTGGAATCTTCATTTTATACTTTGACTAGAAGAAGCTATTGCACTCTTATACTTTTGTTATTTTATACCTAGCTCGGATCGAGCTAACTATAGCTCGTCAGTCGAACTTTGACCTAAAATTTCCCATTATGTTGATAACTGGTGTTCCGTTTGTAAACAGGGTTACTGTAAGCTGTTGCTGTCGAATAAGGCAACAGTTTTCAGCAAGATTGTTTTACACAATAATCACGCCAGTCTTTCTTGTATTAGATCCTTCAAAATATAATTATCTTTATCATGAGGGGGGTAAGTGAGCCAGTCATTCCAGTGATAAATTTTCAAAGGTAATCTTTGAGAAGATAGAAATTTGAAGGTTAACCCTTTAACACTCATATCAGCCAATATCCTGCAGTTGTCTTAAGAAATGTCCATTTGCAGACCAAGAGAAGACTATTTTTGAAAATTTATCACAGGAATGACTGGTTCCATAACCGTGCCAGTCGTTCCAGTGATAAATTTTCAAAAATAATCTTCCCTTGGTCTGCAAATGGACATTTTCTCTGGGAAAATTAAAATTTTCTTGAAAAAATGTAATGGTTAAAGGGTTATATTGTTAATCATTGAATTTCTGTGTGAACCTTTTATAATGGGAAATCAGGTTATTGTTGGAGAAGGTTTGTGGTTTCTAACACTGAGGTCATTTGTATGACAATCCCAAGCTTAGCGCCTCGTGAAGGCAGTAAGTCTGTACAAGCCGGCTCTATTTTATTGTCTCAGAACATTACTTATTGAAAAGCGTCCTCTCTCTAACTCTGAGAAAATCTTCAAAATGTCAATAATCTTGATCTTTGGCAAATAAATAAAATTTAAACCTATTATCAGTGTGTTATTTACAGGTGGTAAACATACAATGAGGGCCCTGTTGATAGGATTATGATCAGAATATAGAATTGGGATTCTATGAATGTTGAAATTTATGGGAGATAATAAATGGTTTGTGAATTGAATAGTTTTAGAACATTTGTAAGTCACAAAGTTTAACCGGATAAAGGTGTTTTAAGAAATGAGTATTTTAAATGTACATTTTCTTTTAGAAGTTTATGTGCATTCACTCATACATATTTTGCGTTTTATCTCACCTGGCCTGAAAGGCCAAGTGATCCTATTCCATGTCCACTGTCCATCGGCTGTCTGTCAGTCATCAGCTTTTTTCATTTAGCAATTCCTCGAGAACCTGAATGGGTCAATTTCCATGAAATTTAACGGGAAGTATACGTTGAGCACAAAGACCAAAGATTGTACAAAGGAAGCTGATTGGTTAATTTGGGCATCAGCCATCTTGGATTTGGCACTATTTTTAGAAACTACTTGCCTGATTGATGTGAAAGCGTATAAATCTCATCAATGGCTAGGGCTGAATCACTTCTCATTCTGAAAGTTTGAACGGTTCTGCATGAAACTTCACTAGTACTTTTATGGTCATTCCAGTGTTTTACTTCATCTTAACAGATGCAGAAGGGCGCTCCACCATGCCATAATTTTCTATCACCCTGCCCTAAAACTCAAATTATATAATTTTGACAACAGATGCCCTAATTTGTCAGCAAAGATCCCCTGATGCCCTATTTACATCTAGTAGCACCCTGCCCTTTTGTCAATCGAGGTAAGACACTGCATTCAAGGTTGTTTAAGGAAATTGACTGTCAAAAAATATGACTGTCATGACCAATCAAAGTTGATGATATACATTACAGGTTTTATTTGGAACTAAATATGAATTTGTCACTTTCAAACTAATGTTTATCGATTAGGTTCTTCAAAAGATTGAGATTTTGTGCTATTTTTAAAAATACTGTACATCTGAAATCACTTGGCTGATAAATACATGTGTGAAACGCAAGCAACTTCTGCAAGCTATGCTTCCACAGATCTTCAGCTCCAAGCTATGCTTCCACAGATCTTCAGCTCCAAGCTATGCTTCCACAGATCTTCAGCTCCACGCTATGCTTCCACAGATCTTCAGCTCCAAGCTATGCTTCCACAGATCTTCAGCTCCAAGCTATGCTTCCACAGATCTTCAGCTCCAAGCTATGCTTCCACAGATCTTCAGCTCCAAGCTATGCTTCCACAGATCTTCAGCTCCAAGCTATGCTTCCACAGATCTTCAGCTCCAAGCTATGCTTCCACAGATCTTCAGCTCCAAGCTATGCTTCCACAGATCTTCAGCTCCAAGCTATGCTTCCACAGATCTTCAGCTCCAAGCTATGCTTCCACAGATCTTCAGCTCCAAGCTATGCTTCCGCAGATCTTCAGCTCCAAGCTATGCTTCCGCAGATCTTCAGCTCCAAGCTATGCTTCCGCAGATCTTCAGCTCCAAGCTATGCTTCCGCAGATCTTCAGCTCCAAGCTATGCTTCCGCAGATCTTCAGCTCCAAGCTATGCTTCCGCAGATCTTCAGCTCCAAGCTATGCTTCCGCAGATCTTCAGCTCCAAGCTATGCTTCCGCAGATCTTCAGCAAGCCTGATATACAAGTCTGAGAAGGCGAGTTCACCAGATTCGAGAACACACATTATTGTGTAATACTGTACATTATTTTAATGCTCGAATTTGGTCAAGAAAATTGCAATTTTCACATAGAAAATGTCCATTTGCAAAACAAATAGAAGACTGGCAAATTTTTAACAAGAGTTCTCATGGCCTGCAAACGGACATTTCTCAACAGGCAGGTGGGCAAGGATGGGCATAATAATTAGACAATATATGCTCCCGGGTAATGCACCAGCTGGCTTCTCTGAGTGAATATACTGGTATTAGACCCTAAGGTACATCCATCAAATAAAGACATTCAGATTAATTTAATTAGAAATAGAAGGAACTTTACCTGTGTCATATGTGAATATGTCACCAGTTTCACATCCTAGTTTTATGCTTTCTCATTTAAATTTCAGAGAGATGATGAGATTGTAGCATATGTTTATGTCTCATTAACATTATAGCCTCCCAAAAATCCTTAGTGACCAACAATTCCTCTGAAATCCCACGCCCCAAACCATTTGTCCATGTATAACCCCTTTTCAGATAGTGACTAGCTGTATTAAAAGGTGTCACGCTGTGTTTTTCTGTCCACGTGCAGCTTATAATAAATTAAGTTGTTGCTAAACGCTGTATTGTACTACCCCTTTCATGTGTTCACGTTTAGTAAGGTAGTGGTATGTTAGCATTGGGAGGAAGTTAACACCCATACAGACCTAGTTTATTTAGGATATGTGAAGTATTTTGTTAAATATTTTGAAGCTAATTTGACTGGAAGCTTTTGCTGCTTAAGGCAACAACAGCTTTTTGTCAAATTAGTTTGAAATTATTGAACATTTTTACCAGTATAGTTGCTTTGAAATGGCACAATTTGTAATTGAGATATGAAGGGCTTTAAAAAAAGTTTCAGTCTTTTTGTTACGGTTTTAACAACAACTCTACAACCATGGACTATGTGCCTTAATCTCATTTGCAAAGAAGTGCGATTAGGTTGTGAAAGGACAGTAATTCCACTTGATTTGACCCGAGTACCTGCCTTCATGGCTTAATTACACATCTTGAAAAATCTGAGCAATCGTAGCGAGATAATAATACTAATAATTCTCCGTTATATAAATAACATATATTCTGTCAACAAAAATTTTATTCTAAGCACACATGCATTTTGTCTGTCTATATTGAAGGCTGGTCAACGAAGAATGATGGGCTGGCGAGACTTCCATACTTACTACATGTCCTACAGAAATCTAACCTGATCTTGAAGAAAGGAAAGTGGCTAGAGGCGACCAGGTACTCGAGAGTTAACAATAAACTCTATTCAATTATTGTTATTATAGACAGTCCAGTGTAGACTGACCATGCATGCTGTTTAGTGTGTGTGTAATTGCCTCTGGGTGAGCTGTTTGATGACCAGTGTTTGATCACAGGCCTTTATCAAAGCTCACTTCCATTCATATTTCAGAATGTTTTCAGACAGTGTTGATACCACATGGTGTTTGATGTCTCTGGTCAGTGGAGGCGCCTACCTTTCATTCTCAAAATTAACCACTATTTGATTTAACCCTTTTCATGCCGAATCTGTAAAAAGTAAATGTTTTGCTGCAGATAATGCTACCTAACCTTGCTACATTAACTAATATTGTGAAAATATATAGAAAGTTATTCCTTCAGTTTAAATTGTTTTTATCCCTTTGACACTCATATCAGCCAAAAAATGGCTTCTGCAGTGGTCTTGAGAAATGTCCATTTGCTGACAAAGAGAAGACTATTTTTGAAAATTTAGCACTGGAATGACTGGCTCGATAACCCGAGCAAGTCATTCCAGTGGTAAATTTTCAAAAATTATTTATTCTCTTGGCATGGAAATGGACATTTAATACTGGTAAGCACATTTTTTTGCTTGACCAAAATTAGCCATTAAAGGGCTATTTGATCTCTGCCTGTGAAGATATGTTTTATCAGCTGTCACTGAGGTATTATTCTGAATTTTATTCCAATGTTGTACAAATAGACAGATTAAATTTATATGAAAGCTATATTGTATCTTGATCTGAAGTGGAATTTGACATGAGAATTTTGCGTGTTAGTAGCCTCGTTGTGGAGGTGTCATAGAGGAAGTTGCCATCAATTCAAAATAGATTTATAATCTTAGTAAGAAATCTAGATACACTTGTATCATGTAATTTTTTATACCAACTGATGTTTCCAGTTTATCTATCCATTATATGGCATCATATGATGTCATAATCAACTACGTGATGTGTAGGGTGATGTCATAATCAATTACAACATGAATGACTTGATTTAGTCCATCTTAAACGCTTAATAGTCCGACACACACATTGTAGCTCTTACTTTAATAAACATTCTGTTGAATATTTTGAAACTAATTTGACTGGACGATGTTGCTGCCAACAGCACCCAGTCAAATTAGTTTCAAAATATTCAAGAACTTAACCATATATTTTTTTGGAAATCGAGATTCAGAGAGTGGAGGGATTGATTGATTCCAACACAGGCAAAGCATGGGTGAAGCTTTGCTAGCAATGGGCCAGGCATAACTCGAACTGGAAAGGTTCATTGTACCTAGAAGACTAAGTAAGTGACATGTTAGAATGGACGTGCACAGACAATGAGTGTTCTCAGGTGTTCTAAATTCATTTCTGTTTTCATGTACTAGGCCGTTTTAGTATTAATAAACATATTTTAATATCTTTATTAGTAAAGTTGTACTTTACATTTTATTACCACAAAAACGAAGTGATTGTATGCATGTAAATTGCTGATAACTAATTAATGAATTATAATTTGTGCATATTAATTATATGCTAGTTAATTTACAATGTATATTCACAGGTCGAGCCAGTCATTCAAGTGATAAATTTTCAAAAGTGTTCTTTTTCTGGTCTGCAAATAAACATTTTCTGAGAAATTTTAATTTTCTTGAAAGAAATCTGGGGATTGAAGGGTTGATCTTTCGACATCATTGGACATAGAGATTAACCCTTTCACCAACAAATCCCTGAAAAAGTATATTCTTTACGAAATAAAACTTATTTTGTCGACTATTTTGAAATTAATTTGGCTGGAAGCCATTGCTTCCTAAGGCAGCAACAGCTTCCAGGCAAATTAATTTCAAAATATTCAAGTTTTCGTGTGTGGTTGCCTTGAAAGTGAGACAATTCATCGGTGAAAGTGTGAAACTCTTACTAATAAGTGACCTGTTCATATGTGTGAATATAGCTACATGTACTTCAGTATGTCACTCATGCATAACCAATTAACCAATTAACAGTTTAATGGAATTAATTTGCTAAATAAGTCAAATTGCTAATTAAATCAGTGACATATTTTGATAGACATTATCTGTCGGGTGTAAGTTTTGAGATCACTTAATTAGCATTATTTCATTCTTGTTGCACGTTTCGTAATATTTTATATAAGCTCGATTATTCTGTGTCACTGTTTCGTAGATATTTATTATGTTTATACATGATCCTTGTAAGCATTTCTTATTAATAATCATTTATTATGTATGGTTTATAATTATAGTTGTGAAAAAGGGAGATAACCGGTGCTCGGATGTCGGTATTTGATTTGACGACTCAACACGAGACAAGGTAAGCTGGCATTGTTAGTGTCTATTGAATATGCTTCTATGAAATTTGTTACATATATATACACATAGGTGTTGCATTTTTAGCTAGACTTTACTAAAGTAAAATGAGCTATTGTGATACGCTGTCAGGTGGTTGCAGTGGCGTCGTCATTGTCCAATCTGTATAAAAATTTAGCTTAACTTATCATTTCATATCTTGTGTTTAGTTAATCATACTGGTCCCAAATGTCATGCAATCTTCCTTGTAATGACAGCGCATCACAGAATGATGTAGGGGTCAAGAGATCAAAGGATGTGAAGTCTTTATGGTTTTATGAGATCATTTTAATCCAAGTCCAATCAGTCCAACATTGTCTGAAGTCGCGGCCCTGAATGAATTTTTCCAGTGTTGGCTATGCCCCACCCGTCTCTAACTAAGCTTCACTCACACCTCGCTCGTGTTGGGATCGATCCCAGAATGCCTTGACGATCAATATTCAGAAAACTATACAGGTAAGCCATTAAATATTTTGAAACTAATTTAACTGGGTGCTGTTGGCCATTTCCCCCCCCCCCCCATTCTCAGTTCAGCATCATATGTCACATTCTATGCGTACCTGCATAGTATATGTCTAGGTATTTATCTACGTATTTAGCCATCAAGCCAGCCAAAAATGCCTTCTCTAGTGGTCTTGAAGGTCTATTTTAGCTAGACTTTACAAAGTAAAATGAGCAATTCACCTTTCCAGAGTATCCATCCATCATCTGACCCCGTATGACATCATAATTAGTTCAGCGTGTGTATTATAACATCACAATCATTACATCACAAAGGGTTCCATATAGACAGTCATCAAATCTCAAACAGTCTGACACGTTGTATGAATTGTATGTCTTTGTAATTTTTTGCTATTTAATAAACATGCTGTTGAATATTTTGAAACTAATTTGGCGGGGCATTGCTAAAACTGGAAAGGTCCATTGTGATACCCTGCACATCGTGTGGCGCCATCGTCCAATTTGCATCCCACAATGACCTTGACTGAAAAGGTCTAATTGCAAGGTCAGCAATAGCGTTCAGTCATATTAATTTCAGCTTTCCTGCTGGTTTGCCCTGAGATTGAGGTACAGGGGAATTTGTCACGGAAAGGGTTACTTGCTAATCTTAGATACATTAAGTTGAATAAGTTGTAAAGGGGTCCTTAGGATTAGAGGGTGATTACTCTGCAGTTCCTAGAAGTTGTAAGTAATTAATTCCTTTCATTCACTACAAATGCAGTCTAAGAACATGTAGGTTTATATTATTACTATACATGTAACATGTCTTATTAAACAATCTGATTAATAATGTGCTGAATATTTTGGCTTGTGTTTGTACAAATCTCATTCTGGAATGTATACGGGTCATTTAGTACTATTGCATTTATTATGCACATTGGGTTGTGTTTTGTATGTTGTGTATGTTTAGTAAGTTTTTTTGAGGAAGGCAACATTAGTTGATCTGTACATGTATGTATGATGTACAGGGCATAACATATGTGGTATCACATCTCAATTTGCTACACATATTTAGGCATTTGCTATATATTCGGAAACATGCATAGCTGTATCTGCTATGCACAATTTTTAAGCGATTGCAATTTATCATTGATTTTCTTAAGTTCTATTATTAACCTTTTCAACGACAAATCCCTGAAAAAATAAATTCTTTACAATGTATAGCATATTCTGTTGAATATTTTGAAATTAATATGACTGGAAGCCATTGCTACCTAAGGCAGTAATGGCTTCCAGTCGTATTAATTTCAAAATATTCAACAGCTTTCCTGTTTGTTTGCTCTGAGATTGAGATACAGGGAATTTATCTGTGAAAGAGTTAATTGCTATACATTTTTGCCGACAACTATCAATTTAAAATTTGTATATCAAAACATGTTTTGCAATTATCAAATTCTAAATTGTGCCCATTAAGGTAACCGGGGTTTGTAGGTTTTTTGGCTCCGGGGGCGAGCCTGTGACTATATGTATGCTCTGTTCGATGGAGTGATTGATGGAGACTGATCGAAAGGCTAATTCTATCCTACTGACTAGATAGACCTCTTTAAGGAAGATGACTATAAATATTCTTCTAGAGAGCGACTTGTACTTTGTTTTTCAAATTCAAATTCAATAACTTTACATAGCAACTTTATATATTCAAAATTCTACATAACTCTCTGCATAACAAACTTACTCACTGACATGCTCTCCTAGCTCTCAACTTCTCTTTTTTAATTATTTCACACATATATAGCATACTAGTTTCCAGGCAAACAAACTTACACCATTCAAACATGTCTGTTCAATAATTTGTAAAAACATGAATTTTCAGCAATAAATTCAATTAAATACAATCCTTAATAATATCAGGCTTAAACCTCGTGTAGCTATTTAACCATTGTAATGCTGAATTTATTGAATTAAATTATTATTGCAGGCAGACTGGTCTGCCAGAAATATGTATTCCATTTTAGAATTATAAATTGTTAATATCTGGGTTCAGCAGTATAATGGTTAAATCTCTATATTTAAAAATCTATATCCATAGTATTAGGATTAACCCTTTCATTCCAATGCTGTACTAATTGTATTTACTTTTTATAACGTTCATACAAAGCAACTATTGAATATTTTTCAAATAATTTAACAGAAAATGTTTGCCTCTGGCAGCACCAACTTTCAATCAAATCATCTCCCAAATGTTCAGCAGAATAAGTATGACATCATAAATTGCAATACATATATGTGCCGTAAGGCTCA
Source organism: Chaetoderma sp. LZ-2023a (assembly GCA_034401795.1). Lineage (NCBI taxonomy): Eukaryota > Metazoa > Mollusca > Caudofoveata > Chaetodermatida > Chaetodermatidae > Chaetoderma > Chaetoderma sp. LZ-2023a. Next base: position 77,908,086 of record CM067366.1, read on the forward strand.
AAGGGTTAACACACTCCTGTGCTGGTTGTGTGTCTTCAAACACAATGGGTCAATTAATGCCTTAGTAGCTGGTGGTCTGTAGAACCAGCAGATTATTTAACAATTAAACAGTTCAATAATAACTGGTCCTTGTAAATATGCTATTGTTCCTTGATGAGCTGCTTAGTGCCACTGACTTCAAACCAGTGTAGACTTTACACAATGTTTTGTTTTTGATAAAATTATTATTACATTAAATATAAACAATATTATAACAGTCAAATATTTCTTGGGCACGCTACCTGGATGTGTGATATTTAACAGCTGTTCATTCTGTGAATCCTGTTGCTATGTAAGACAGAAATGACTGTTGTAAATACGATTATTAAAACAAGCACCGTTTAAGTTTACTGTCAGTATTACTTTCTTCCTCAGTAAATTAAATTTTATTTTATTTTCAGTGCAGGTTTGTAAGGTAGAATCCTGAAGGATGCTCTAATATAATATTAATTAAGGTTTTTCAAAAGTTATAGGAGGAAGCTTAATGTACTTTTCCAGTTTATCCATCAATCATATGACATCATAATCAACTAAGTGATGTGTAGGATGATGTCATAATCAATGACGTGATGACTGGAGTAGATCAGTGCCACAAATGCTTAATTGATGATGGACTACGCATTGTAATGTATGAATTGTATGTCTTTACTATTTAATAGAGATGCTGATAAATATTTTGAAACAAATCTGACTAGGCGCTGTTGCTGCCATGGGCAGCAACAGCACCCAGTAAAAAGAATTTCAAAATATTCAGCAGCTTACCTGTATAGTTTTCTGGAAATAGATAGTCAGGCAGTTCAGGAATCGATCGATCCAAATACACCGAAGTGTGGGTGGAGGTTAACTTGAGGTGGGCAGGGCATAGCTAAAACTGGATTCCTCCATTACTATGCATATGTGTGAGCATTAACCCTTTCACTGACAAATCCCTGAAGAAGTAAATTCTTCTCGATGTACAGCATATTTTGTTGAATATTTTGAAAATGATATCGGTGGAAACCATTGCTGCCAATTGCTTCCAGTCATATTAATTTCAAAATAGTCAACAGCTTTCCTGTTTGTTTGCCGTGAGATTGAGATATAGGGAACTTATCTTTGAAAGGGTTAAAACCCCAAAATGCAAGCATTGTACACACTCAAAGACAGTTGCACAATTATATATACAGAGGGCTAGGTCACACACATACATGTACCTCATCTCTTGACAGATTAACTCTAACTTTGTGAAAATAAGTTGTGTACAGTATTTACAGGAGGACCTTAATGAACATCAATCTGAATGTAAAATTCAACATACATTATGCAGTTGTTTAGCTAGGATACGCATATTGTGTGATGGCGGCCAATAACACATGGAGTGAAAATATCTTTTTCACCAAGCACACATGCATACCTCACCAGCCCCTAATGTTCATTACAAGTTTGAACACTTCACAAAAAAGGTTTGAATGACCATTGCAGAGCTGTCATTTCACCCATGGCTATGCCACTGGCAGGCATGCAGCTAAGGTTATTGGAATGATTCCAATTTTATGGAGGACCAACCTCGGGCATTTCTTGCTTTCACAGTAAGGTGATCTGGGGTTGTAATTGATATCACTACAGATGACCATTCCTCAGTCAGTGAACCAGACAAGGATACAAAACAATTTAGCAAATTTTATTCTCTGCAGTCTTTATTGCTTTATTATTTGTAGCCTGTTGAATATTTTGAAAACAAATTGGCTGAAAATTGTTTTTTCAGTCAATTTGTTTTAAGAATGTTCAACAAGTATCATACTTGGCTCTGTTAAAACCAGATATTTGAGGCTATCTGTAAGATTGAAACAAGATAAACATGAAGAAACTCCCATTTAGAATGCTGGTATAAATAACAGATCTTTGTGGTTCCGAACAATTTCAGACATTGAGTTGAGGCAGGAGTAAGCTAAACAAGCTATTAGCAGCATGACACAAATTTAAATGGTAGTGTAATTGATATTCATGGGTCAATAATGACCCAGACAGACATTTATAAACAAAGACATTGTACCCATTTAATTAACCTAGTTGATCCCAGGGTTTTAATTATTAAAAACTCTATTTTTAAAAGCTTGCAGATTATTTGGAAAATTATTTTTCCCGATAAATTTGGTTGAGACTGCACAAAATCTTTACATTAAAATTGTTTTGCAGAAATCTCAAAATTTTCTGTGCTTTAATTTAGATACTGAAGACTAGGAATTTAAAATTCAGGATGAATTTGGTTAGGCAGTGGTCATTTGCAGATGACCATCTCAAGACCAGCCAAGCAATCAGATATTAGCCATGAACTGATTAACTGTCTGACTGCTGCAAGCCATCAAATAATAAATTCAAATGGGGAGTAACTTTGGGCCTGTTGAATATTTTGAAAACAATTTGACAGAAAGCTGTTGGTGGCTAAGCCACCACCAACTTTCAGTCAAATTTTTTTCAAAATATTGTTTTAAGAGTTAAAGCCCATGGAAAATGTAGTCTGCAGAAATTCAGCGGGCAAAAGACAAATATCTTAACTTAGCACATTGTGAGTTGTAATGGCGTAAAACTATCAGCCAGGATCACAGGCCTGATGCAATAACCACTGGTCAGAGATTTGTGATAGCCTGCAATATGCATAATATGGTGTAACTAACATTACTCAGTAGGAGAGGTCTACAGAGAGGAAGAAACAGATTACTTACAAAGAGTACAGAATGGAATACTTTCCACTCTCTATACTGGCTTGAAAAGGAGTACAGTATGGTTTTAATATTCCTCTCTGGTTAACTGCATCCCATTATCTGAACTTCAAGGTAGTTATATACAGGAAAACTGTTGAATATTTTGAAAAAAACTTATCAAATTAATTTCATAATATTCTATCGAATATTTCTAATTAGAAATAGTTTGTTGTATCTTGTCTCTACATTTGAATGGGTTGATTAGGTTGTGTTGTGACATTAATTCCGCTAATGTAGTCTTGTTTCTTGTAAAAGCAACTCAGAGGCTCAAGAAATCTAAAATTGTACGTAGTGAATGTCCATTTTCAGGCCAAGAGAAGACGATTTTGAAAGTTTATCACTGGAATGACTGGCTGGTTTATTGAGCGCATAAATGACCATTTATCCAAGTCACTGCAGTGGCCGGGCCGATTTTGAGCAACTTGACTTTCTATTAATTTTCCTCCGAATGTATGTCATATTTCTCTTTTTTTCTGGGAGTAGGTCAAAGATAGGATATCCAATTTAGAGGCAAATTGAATCACTAGTTTCCCAGAAACACCTCGAACAGACAGACAGAATGAACAGATAGACAGAATGAACAGATAGACTGACCAATCAGACAGACAGACAGACAGACTTAATTGTCAAGAATACATGCTACATAAAATCTAAAATGCTGTTTACTAAATCTGAATTTTGCCAGTCATTCCAATGGAAAAGTTTCATAGATTTTTATTCTTGGCCTTCAAATGGGCACATCTCAAGTCCGCTGCTGCTGCTGCTGCTGACAACTTTAGCAGGCTTGTCCATTAAGGGATTAGAAGCATCCCCAGATGCAGGTGTCGAAATAAGGCCTTTGTACAAGTACAATGCACGTACAAAATGGCTTGTGCAGGTAAATTTGTGATCCTGTATACACAGGTTTCATGTGCACTTCTGGCTGATAGGCTATGATAGCTGGTTATGTGCATGTTGATATTTTGCTGTGGGGTAAAACACCAATATTGGATGTACCACACACGCACGCACGCACGCACGCACGCACGCACGCACACACACACAGAATAAGTTAATTCTTTACGATATAAAACTAATTTGTCCAGAAGCCATTGCTGCCTATGGCAACAGCTTCCAATCAAATTAATTTCAAAATATTTAGCAGTTTTCCTGTATTGTAACATTGGAAATGAGATATCGGAAAATCATTGGTGAAAGGGTTAAATAAAAAACAATTCATCAGATGGATAAGAGTGGGTTAGCTCAAGGTATCGCTACCCAGACACCTAATGACGAGATACCAAGATGCTAATGATTCTGGTCTCTATATATTTCTTGTATCGGTTATCCTTAATTATTTTAACACATCATGTCAGCTTTAGCTTGCCTTTAAGTATTCATCTTTTGACTTAACCCTTCAATCGTCAAATTTGGGCAAGAAAATCAAAATATTTGCTTATTGAATATTCACTTGCAGGCCAAGTGGATCAGGCCTGGAAATAACTTTGTCAGGCACCAGCTACTTTGTACCGGACATCCAGAATTTGCTGCCTGTCAACACTATTCTAATTCAGAAGTTCAGTGTTCTTTACTTGAACTTATAGGACAGGCACCTTATTTCCAGGCTTGTGGATACTATTGTTGAAAATTTACTACTGGAATGACTGGCTTGTACTGGCTCATTAATCGAGCCAGGCATTCCAGTAGGCAGTGGCAAATTTACAAAAACTACTTTTCTTGAGTGGGCTGTATTCATCAAGACCACTGCAGAAACGGGTTTAACCAGCTTGACCATTAAAGGGTTAAGATACTCGGAATGATTTTCACTGTTGTAGACAATCAGTCAGTGGTTTTTGTGTTAAATATAAACTCTTGCATCCACAGGTGCTTGATAGAATTAGATTGATAGATATTCTCTCCATTCAATTCTCCCCTGGACTCAGGAAAACGGAAACCTGTTTGGCCACTAATATTCTTGTAGTCAATGTTTCTTATTCATTTGGCTGTGGCTTCCTGGGTTCTTCTCTATGGGTCCCACTTGGCAGTGATGATGTTGTTTTAATGAATTCCGTATTGCCACCATTACACCATGATAGATTAGTTGCAGGAATTCCTGGGTATTTATTGCCTGGGGAGCAGTTGGTTTTTTCTGAGATATCATTCATGGGATTTGCACCGCGTTTAACCTTTTAACTCTTTCAATGACAAATCCCTAAAAAGTAAATTCTTTACAATTTATAACATATTTTATTGAATATTTTGAAATTGATATGACAAAATATTCAACAGCTTTCCTGTTTGTTTGCTCTGAGATTGAAATACAGGGAATTCATCAGTGAAAGGGTTAACCCTCAAATTTGTTGCAGAAAATGTAAATTTTCTCATAAATAATGTATATTTGCAGACCATGAGATGATTATTTTTGAAAATTTATCAATGGAATGACTCGGTTACGGTCACTGGCTCGGTTACTGAGCCAGTCATTCCAGTGGTAAATTTTCAAAAATAATCTCTTGGTCTGCAACTGACTATTTCACAAGACCACTACAGAAGCTATTTTGGCAGGCCTGGCTGTTAAAGGGTTAAAATCCTGCTGACTACTGACCTCATGACCACTGCACACCTGTCTAAGGTGACCACCTTGTGGAGCATCAATGAGCAGGGCGAGAAATTAACCAGTGATTACATGATCTGTACGACTTTCTCTTTTACAAAGTAGTACTGAATCACTGCTTTAGGACAGTAACTGTTTCACAAGAAGTTAACCCAATAATGGTCAGGCCAGTCAAAACCGGCCTCTAATAGAATTGAGGAATGTCCATTTGCAGGCCAAGAGAAGAGAATTTTTGAAAATTTATCACTGGAATGACTGGCTCGATAACCTGTGGTAAATTTTCAAAAATAGTCCTCTGGCCTGCAAATGGACATTCAATAAACAAAATTGCAGTTTTCTTGAACGATCCTGACCATTTAATTATGGACAGAATTCAAGAATGATAGATCTACTGTTTACTTCATCAAGCGGTTGATGTAATATTATTGAGAAAGAGACAGTTAAAACTTAAATTTTATTCACCCTTTGATGATTAGACCATGGAAAAGAGAAAAGTCCATTTGTTGGCAAGAAGACTATGAAGATTTACTAGTGAAATGACTGGGTTGATAACCAAGCCAGTCATTCTAGTGGTAGATTTTCAAATATATTCTTCTGGCATGCAAATGGACATTCACGAAACAATGATTATGATTTGACTGTTAATGAAAGATTTAAACTAGGTTACATTGAAAGAACCATGTCAGTGCTAAGTACTGCTTAATAACATAACAGATCTCTGCGACATAACAAGTAAGCTGTTCAGTTGCTTATTTTAAAATTAATTTGCCTCTGAGGCTCTGACATTGCTGCCTAATCATTTCCATTCATATTATCTTTTAAATATGGTCAGAATGCATGGCCAAGCATCCGTCCGTCAACTTTTTTTTTACATGACATTTCATGAGTACTTGGCTGATGACAACCAAATTTGGCAGGATGTAACCATAGGCCAGAGAGATCCAAGATTGTTCAAATGAGGCTGATTGCTTGATTTAGTTTGCGGACATCTTCACTTAGACTATTTTAAGAACACGTCTAAAGACCTCAGAAATCAGTTGGTGGATGTTACCATTAAGATGAATCTCAAGAAATATCAGTGTCGTAGCTGAACCAAGTTATGTTCAAAATACCTGATGAGTACTAAAAGTGTGAACCCAGTTGTGGAGTGGAGGAGTCTCATGATATGTCAATAATTCACTAATCAATAGTCTATAATACCACAAAATAACCTAACGTATATACAATGGACCTTTCCAGTTTATCCATTCATCATATGTTGTCATAATCAACTACGTGAGGTGTAGGATGACATCATAATCAATGATGTCATTGAATGACGTAGATAAGTACATCACGAATGCATAATTGATGATGGACTAAGAGTTGTATGAATTGTATGTCTTTACTATTTAATAAAGATGCTATTGAATATTTTGAAACTAAATTTGTAATTTGACTGGACGCTGTTGCTGCCATAGGCAGCAACACCACCAAGTCAAATTATTTTCAAAATATTCAATGGCTTGCGTGTATAGATTTCTGGAAATTGATAATCAGGGAGTTCAGGGATCGATCGATCCCAAGATGAGCGAGGTGTGGATGTAGCTTAGCTAGAGATGGGGAGGGGCATGGCTAAAAGTGGAGGTTCATTTTTTTCAAGTAAGCCTGATCGGGCGATTTGTCTAGCACACATCTTGCATGACCAAGTTTTCACAAAAACAAGTTAATAATAAGAAAAAATAATCAGCAGAAAACATCACTGGGGCTGGTATTAATGTCTGATGCTTACAAGTTTGTAACTTTCCATATTGCAATAAAGCTGTAGTTAGCTCCAATATACCCTCTCACATATTAAACTATAACCTTGAAACACTTCACTTAACCCTACATCACTCAATACACTTGATAAGCATCTTAGAGCATGCCCTATCAAATATTGCATCAATGCTGAATTCATCTAAATTACAACTTGATTTATAAAACAGATGTACATTTTAAAATGATGTTGCTGAATGTTGTTACTGAAAGTCGTTGCTGTAGCAAAAGTTTTCATCAGCACCAATTTAAGAATAGACACTGACTAATTATTCTCTGTCCTGCCATGCTTCAAAATGGTGTCTTAGCTCCAGTTGTAGACAACTTAACCCTTGTTCACTCAATAACCAATGATAGCCACTGTTGATGAGGTTATTGAGCTGTTGACTGGTGGTGGTGGTGGTGGGTGTTTGCATGTGCTGGTGTGTGCTTGCTGTGAGTATACAGAGTGAGTGTGTGTACGAGTGAGTGTGTGTACTAGTGCTCTAATCAGTTCACTATAACTCCTGCCAGTGAGCCAGCAGAATGTGTTGTATGTATGTGTATAAGGATGATGATTGGATGAATGTGATTCCTGTTGGCAGCCATAAGAGATAGGTCATGTTAGGGATAGGTTGTTAACCCTTACAGACTGAAAATGACAAATTCTTTATTTAAGTGTAAGGAATATGCTGTTGAATTTTTGGAAACTAATTTGACTGGGAGCTGTTGCTGCCTATGGTAGCAACAGCTCCCAGGAAAATTAGTGTCAAAAAATTCAACAGCTTTTCTCTGTAGACATCTTGATTTTGAGACTTTGGAATTTCAAATGTCAGAGGGTTAACACTGGTATCTGTTTTCAGATCATGATCTTGTAGTAGTACAGTGGCAAGTTCAGAATTTTTAGTCCCTTTGCTATCATTCTTGCACCCCTGAGGCCAGGATGTTCATGGTACTAATTTAAACCTTGATTTTTATTGGTGACTTTTAAAAAAAAATTGAAGTGTTTTATTTGTAATATACAAAAAACAATTGATATGCTTGCTGATTTAATTTCTGTATTGAAGCTCTAAGGAAACTGCTGGATGTATGTGTATAATAGGAGATAAGCAGTTCCTTATCACAGGTGTTATGTATAAATACAGTCTGAGTTTACACAAGTGATTTGCTAGAAGTGGAATGAGAACAGGTGTCTCTTAATAGAACTTAGATAATTTCAATATTTTGAAAATTTTGGAACTTATGTTTAAGTGAATGTATTGTAGAATGTTATGTGTAGGTAAGGTTGCGGTTGATTAGACTGCATTTTTAGGTTTCAAATAATTGTATGTTTAGTTTGCTGTTATTTTTAGTATTAAATGAAATTTTTTTTAAATGTATGAAATAAGACGCATGATATGCATGTGTGGTGGATATACAGATGGGATATGATATGATTAATGGCTTCAAACGGGATAACAGGTTCTCTTAGCCCTTTAACACAGTGGCTAGAAAGAAAAATAATTTTTGCTAATACTGTACATAAATCCACGATTAACCTTCTTAAGTCATGGTCAAGGTGGATTATGCACAGCTCTTGAGAAATCTCCATTGGTTGAAGAGATAATTTACCACTGTAATGATAACCTAACCTCTTGATAACCTAGCCAGTGATTCCAGTGGTAAATTTTGAAAATTTTCTGGGTCAGCAGATGAACATTTTCTATGAGAAAATTGAAATTCTTTCGCCAAATTTACCGTTAACCCTTACCACTCTGATGTCAATATTCTATCTTTTACTCTGTCAATATCAAAGAAACTGGTGTACATTTTTCAACAATTTTGTTGGAAGATGTTGCTGTCTACGACAGCACCATCTTCCACCAAATTTGTTGAAAAACGAACACCAGTTCATCTTTTAATTTAATGTGAAAATCTAAAGTTTTGACACCAGGGTTGTAAGGGTTAAATGGTTAGTGACTGCATAGGAACTGATTATAATCATATATAATACATATGTATTTTATCGTATTCAGTTCTCATGTCTATATGCATAATAGCTTAGAAACCTAAGTAATCACTTCTCTTTATGTTTTTGTCATTAATCACTGAGTGACATAGGTAAGTTGTCATATTGCTGGTTAAGCATAATTAATCTCCTCCTTTGAACACTAATTATGAATGCTGGGATTTGTTTATGATAGACATATGCCAAATTATGCGTCTAATTGTCAGAATTCACCTTTCCAGAGTATGTACCCATCATATGACGTCATAATCATCTACGCTGTGTGTAGAATGACATCATAATGGATGACATCATGAATGATGTCGATAAGTACGTCACGAACGCATATTTGAAGACGGTCTATGCCTTGTTGTACAAATTGTTTGCTTTTACTATTTAATAAATATTCTGTTGAATATTTTGAAACTAATTTGACTAGGCGCTGTTGCTGCCATAGGCAGCAACAGCACCCAGTCAAATTAGTTACAAAATATTCAACAGCTTCCCTGTATAGTTTTCAGGAAATTGATAGCTAGGGCATTCGGGGATCGATCAATCCAAACACGGCGAGGTGTGGGTGGAGCTTAGCTAGTGATGGGCGGGGCATAGCTAAAAATGGAAAGGTCCATTGTCAGAATTGTCAGCTTGTATTTACAGCTTCCTGTTGCATCTTCACTCAGGTTCCTTCTAAAAACAGTATTGCTGTAGTTAATAACACAGCAAGTGCATACAGCAACATTGTTTTCAAAATTACTTAAAGTGATTTACTGACTTTTGGCTTCAGCAGTAACTTGTACTAGTAGTTAAAGCTTTAATCCTTTATCACTGAAATTTGGTCATGGAAATCTTAATTTTGTCTTAGAAAATGTCCATTTGCAGACCAATAGAAGACTATTTTTTTTAATTTACCACTGAATGACTGGCTCGTTTTTGACTGAAGGTTAACCCTCATAATGCCAGTGTCTCAATATTAAGACAACTGTACTGGAAAACTGTTGAAACTAATGCAGAAACAGCTCACTGGCAAATTAATTCCAAAATATTCAACAGTATTTTCCTTACATCATTAAGAATTTGTGATATCTGATATGTAAATGTCACACTAATTGTAATATAACAAATTTAAACGGATGCTGGTTTGGCTCGTAACCAATTCTCATATATTTAGGTGAGGAAACTATTTGTGAGCTTGTCTGTGATAAATTGTCTATTAATAGCCAACATTGTGTGTATGCACTCATAATCATGATATGGAGATTTGCGTCATACAGGATTGTCTTCTTGCTGTGGATACAAGATCCTCATATGGTCGGCATCTTAAGGATGAACACCAAAGTTAGTGGAACATTCTTTTTGTGTTAACCCTTAATGATCACGCCGGCCAAAGACCACCTCTGCAGTGGTCTGGAGGTTGTAGGCCAAAAGAAGACTATTTTCTGAAAATTTCTCACTGGAATGATTGGCTCGGTTAACCGAGCCAGTCATTCCAGTGAGAAATTTTCAAAAACAGTCTTCTTTTCGTCTGCAAATTTACATTCAATAAGCAATTATTTTGAATTTCTTGAGAAAATTTGACTATTAAACTAAAGGGTCGAGTCAAAGTGGATCTGCAGACTTCTACACACTCAAATCAATACTGTCTTTTTTCTAAGTGAAATGATGGAATCTGGTGAAACCTAGAGCAATCATAGATTGAATTGTTATCTCATTTTCTTTTAACTTCAGATTTTCCAGAATTTGGTGGATCTTTACTTTATCAGCACCTAATTTTGGGGTGTCAGCATGTCTCAATTATCGTGTGTTCTTACGTGTTTCCTGGTCGATATTTATTTTCATTCACCAAGTGTTAAAATTATCTCCCCATGCTCATCTTACCAGTAACATCTGAGGCCTTAATTGCTAAGTAACAGGTAGGTAACCTAGCTCACCTGGTATACTCACTAATGATTTGCAATAATTATTTCATGATTTGAGCTAGAGGGGCGGGTTTGCTTTAGAATTACATTCTAGAAATAGAATGTATTTGTAAATAAGCAAATACATAGGGCGGTGTGGACAGCTTATGTTGTTGACAAAGCTTTGGCCAGGGCGGTCATAATCATTATAAAGGTATAATGTGGGTTAATGTCTGAATAAATATATAGCTTTCTGGTCCAGTCTCTCTCCCGCCAATTATTTCTAGGTCATAAAACATATGTGAAGTTAATGCTAATGCTTTAAATGCCTGAATGCATAATTTCTGCAGACTACATTTTCATTGGGTTTAACTTTGGATATGTTGAATGTTTTGAAAACAATTTGACTGAAAGTTGTGGTTAGGCCACCATCAACTTTCAGTCACATTTTTTTCACAATATTCAGCAGGTTCAGAGTTATTGTCCATTGAGATTGTCTGCTGGCTGGCAGCAGTCAGACAGTTAATAGTCAAATGAGCTGAAATGACAGTAGTCTTGAGGAATGTTCGCAAGACAAGAGAAGACTATTTTTGAAATTTATCACTGAAATGACTGGCTCGATAAACTTTTAAATATAGTCTTTTCCGGGCCTGTAAATGGCTATTCATTAATCAATAAAATTTAAATAATTAAGCTCATTTTGACTGGTGAAGCATATTTAACACTTGAAATTCCAGTGTCTCAATTCCAAGACAACTAACTATATAGGAAAGCTGTTGAATATTTTGAGACTAATTTGACTGGAACCTGTTACTAGAATATTTATTTTCCGTAATTTGTCATCTCTGCTCTGCAAGGGTTAACAGGTTAATTTGTGTCATATACAGTGGAAGGGGCCAGCAAATGGTTGTTTGGGGCTGGGAAAAGATAGTTTGTCCCATCGGGTGTTGCTAAGGTTTGGCGGAGTGTCTGGGATAGGCGTGGCAGCCTCTCAAAAGGTGGTTGGTCCATGAATTGCCCCCGCCCATGAAACTTAGAAAATTAACTGATCTGAGAAGACATTTCCTGAAATCTGAGTGATAGACAGCATCCTTATTGCTAAACAAAGAATAAAATAACGGAAATATTTTCATGAAAATTATTATTGGTGGTGGCGGGTGGGTAGGTCAATGGGTGGTGATGGTGGTAAGTCCACCAAAGCATTCTTTCAGGGGTCATTTAGCCCCCCCCCTTTCCGCTATATATGTAGATTAACCCCTCTTGTGTCAACAGTGCCTCCAAGCGCTAAAAATACTACTTGATATATCAATTAAACATTTTGATGGTCAATATTTTTCTAAATATTTAAAGACTATTTTTGCAAAGTTACCACTGAATTTTTTTTCACGGGCTTGACCATTAAAGAGGTAATACTAAATAAAATTCAAGTTTTTATTTAGCCAGTGTTGATATGCAGGCCGAGAGAAGAATATTTTACCACTTGATTAACTGGCTCGGTTACCGAGTCATTCTAGTGGTAAATATTCAAATATTAAAAATTACTGTTATCTAGGTCTTTCAAATAGGCATGTGTGAAGACCACTGCAAAGTTGTATTTTGGTCAGCTTAACCATTAAAAGGTTAAGTTGGCACAAAGGGGTTAACACATTGTATTATTATTTATGCTTATGTGTATGGCAGTGAAGCATGGTGTTTAGTCAGTACACACAGGAGGGTGGGTGTTGTGGATGCCCCCTCCCCCCATAATCTATAATAAATACCCCACACCTGTCTATAAGTACCTCAGAAGAAATACAGCACTAGTGTCCTTTATGAATGAATGAATTGCTGATTTATTAGCTCTATTGGTGTTCAAATTTCACCCAAATACCAGTAGACACATATTTGCTTGGCGATATAGCTAGCTTGGTGTGGCAATTTATTTTAACTATGAAATGTCTTTAAAACTGTTTGATTGACAGTTGTTGCTTCCTGTGGAGAATTGTTTTCTGAATAATTAGTATTAAGACTGTAATTAATTTACTATATAGGAACTTAGGAAGCTGTCATGTCAACATATACAGTCAAACCAGTCTATAGCCACAATTTGCTTTTGGGACTAAAAGATTGTGCTTCCTTGTTCAAAATTTTCAATTTTCTCAGAAAATATCCGTTTACAGACCAGCTAGAGAAGACTATTTTTTGAAAATTTACCACTTGAATGACTGCATGGCTCGGTTATCGAGCCAGCTATTCCTGTGTTAAATTTGCAAAAAAATAGTTTTCCCTTGGCCTGCAAATGGACATTTCTTAAGACCACTGCAGAAGCCGTTTTTGGCTAATATGAAAGTTAAAGTGTTAACCCTTTAATGGTCATACCGGCCAAAACCGGCCTCTGCTATGGTCTTGTGGAATGGCCATTTACAGTCCATGAGAAGACTATGTTTGCGTTCCATTACAGTGCTATATTTACAAAAACGATTTTCTCTTGTTCTGCAAATAGACAATTCTCTGGAGAACTGTGCACAGATAGTGGTTTTGGACGGCTAGGCCTTTCAATAGAGGATTCCAGTTTCTCGGTCAATCAGATTACGTCCTAATAAACTACATGACATGTAGGATGACATCATAATCAATTACATCATGAATGCTGTAGCTAAGTTCGTCACGACCGCTTAATTGATGACAGATTAAGCTTGTTGTACGAATTGTATATCTTTACTATTTAATAAACGCACTGTTGAGTAGTTTGAAACTAACTTGACTGAGCATTGTTGTTGCCTATGAGTCAAATTAGTTTTAAAATATTCAAGAGCTTGCTTGTATAGTTTTAGGGAAGTTAATAGTCAGGAAATTCAGGGATCGACGATCCCAGCACGGGTGAAGTGTGGGTGGAGCTTAGCTAGAGATGTGCAAGGCATTAAGATGGCTTGTCATAAGACAACCCATCTTAAGGAACCACTGTCATTGGATCCCAAAGGTGACCACCTGTTTTAAGTGACCACATTTTGATGTGGCTGTTATGGACAGGTTTGAAGAATACCAGCCAAAATTCGTTCTTTATTGACTGTGTTATTTAATACATGTAGCTTAAATGCTATTGATTCCCTAGAAGGGCCGAGTGAGCTTATGCCATGGTGACTGTCGGCTGTTTTCCGCCAAGTTTGCTTTAAAATCCTACGCCACATCAATCTCTTGGTGGATTTTAACCAAATTTGGCTGGAAAATTGGTGAAAAGACGATCCTCCTCATTAACTTGTTCGTCCCATTTCTGAATTCAACCATATTTGCCTGGTAGAATGTTTCTGGTGGCCAGTTTGGATTTCTGAAAATGACCAGGAAATCGGTTAAAAGACTATTCATTAAACCGTTGGACCGATTTGAACCAACTTGGCTAGACACAAACCCTTTAGCATGGTAGGCTTGAGACAAGTTATGTTCACATTTCATTTGATTGGGCAATTTTTCCACGCGGTGGTCGTCTTGGATTTCTGAAAATTTTAAGAAAATTGGTTAAAGACTACTCCTCATTAACTTTTGGGCTGATTTCCACCAAACGTGGGTGGAAGGACCCTATCGGGGTAGGCTTCCAAGCCTTTTTTCGGGCAGCTATATTTGATCTACTGAAAATGTCCAAGCAATCGTTTAAAAGACTACTACTATTCATCAACTGTTGGGACAATTTCAACCTGAGTTTGCGGGAAGAACACTAGCGTGGTAGACTACCTGACGAAAACTTGTACAGAACATTGATTGGTCAATATTTTGGGTGGCCATCATGGATTTCCAAGTATCCACAAAATCATTAAAAAAGTGAATCCTAAAAAGTTGGCCACAATTTGTATATTAACTTAAATTTGTGTGTTTCTAGCTAAAACTGTTAATTGCTTGAAAAGAATGTATAGTTTTCTACATATAGAACATGTCCTGAATTTCTACTTGAAATGTCAAAGTTCCAGGTGAGCGATTGGGTCTTTCTCTTGGTAATATCAGGCCATCATCTATTTTCGGAGAAATTCCTCTTATTTTATGACATATCTGTATTTTTTGTGATAAATTCATCTCTACGACTATTGATTTCTTATTACAATTTTTCCACAGAACATAATTTGTAATAAAATATCCCGAATTCAGAGATGCATGAACTCGGTGAGAGCGACGGATATCATGAAGGATTACATTTTATTTCAATTCATAAAATTTTACAATAAAATGAATAGGTTGTAAAACTGTAGATAAAGATCATGCGTTAAGGTGTGCTTTATCAGTCCTAATCAGGTATACCTTGTAGGCGTCTATATGGTACTTTGTTGTTTGTTAGATTGCATAGCCTTCAGTAGGATATATTATGATTTTCATGATATCAAATGGCAGTGGGCGTGACTAGTGGACTAGATAATTGGGTTATAAAACGGAACTAGTAGTTGTGTTTATTTAACTATAACCCTTGTGCTACGAAACTACTGCGCCCGAAATTAGAGTTTAGAGTTCATTTTGACACCAATGAAGCTCATTATAGCAACAGCTCTTTGACACAGACATCCTCAAAATAAGCACCTGCTGAGGAGCTAAAGAAAACTGAGCAATTAAAGCCTAATCCTTCACCGATGCATTCCCCATATCTCATTTTCAGGGCAACTGTGCAGGAAAACTAGTGAATATTTTGAAATTAATTTGACTGGAAAATATTCAACAGAATAAGTTTTAGATATTGTAGAAGTTTGGGTTTTTTCAGGGACTTATCGGTGAAAGCATTAATGGTCAAGATTGATCAAAGAATGCAATATTTTTGCATAGAGGATTTCCATTTTGCAGGCCATGAGTAGACTATTTTTGGAAATTTATGACAAATGAAACTGGCTCTTTTATCAGGCGTGCCATTTCAACCATGCAAGTTAGAAAATAATCTCTAGGCCCACAAATGAACATTCCTCAAGATCTGCAGATGAGGCCAGCATTCAAGTGTTAAAAAGATTTTCATACCCTGTAGATGCGTTTGTCTCCCTGCTTCGGGTTCTTGATATGTGTCTCAAATGTTGAGTCATAAAGAGAAATTACCTTCACAATCCAGAATGTGAACTGAAGCTATATGTATATTGGTAGAGTCTTTGATTTAATATGTACAGAATAGTTTAATAAATATTTTGCAACCAATTTGGCCAAAAGCTATTCTGATTAATATGTACTATACAGTTAAACATACCAATATTAATATAAATGTGACAATTTTATTGCTGAAATAATTTTGTTAAATTGACTATCTTATATTAAATTGAACATTATATAAATTTTATGTGCAGTTAAAGTTTACTAATATCACTTTAGTGAATGCTTTTTCAGAATATTTAGATGTAGTTTTAGAAGTTTGTTGAGGTCATGCACTCGAGGTCGGGAGAGGATGGGGAATTGCTGGTAGACTTATGCATGCACTCATTCAACTTAACTTTGATATTTGTAATAAATGTTAAATATTTATAAGATACTATGACTGATTCATTTTCACTCACAGTTTACTAAATGCTGTTGACAAGTGTAATTCACTTCCCCTTCTATCAATAGACCTTTCCACTTTATCCATCCATATATGACGTCATAATTAACTATGTGTAGAATGAATGATGTCATGAATTACGTAGATAAGTACGTCAAGAATGCATATTTGAAGACGGACTATGCGTTGCTGTATGAATTGTATTTCTTTACTATTTAATAATTATTCTGTTGAATATTTTGAAACTAATTTGACTGGGCGCTGTTGCTGCCATAGACAGCAACAGCACCTAGTCAAATTAGTTACAAAATATTCAACATCTTACCTGTATAGTTTTCAGGAAATTGATAGTTGAGGCATTCAGGGATCGATCAATCCAAACACGGCGAAGTGTGGGTGGAGCTTATGTAGAGGTGGGCGGGGCATGGCTAAAACTTTAAATGTCCATTATACTCTTACAAAGCATTGTTTGGCTATTTTAGTTGATCGATAACCTATGACAAGCTAACTATCTCTGGAAAGAGGAAAGACAATGAGACACATAAGGATACTTAAACACTACATGTAAGTGTGCAAGTCATGGTTTTGCTGTCTAATTCTGAGGATGCCACACTAATGTCAATATTCTAACTTTTACTGTGCCAATAGCAAAGAAACTGGTCTAGATTTTTCAACAAGTTTGGTGGTCGATGTTGCTTATGTCTACGACAGCATCATCTTCCACCAAATTTGTTGAAAAACGAACACCAGTTCATCTTTTAATTCAATTTGAAAATTTTTCATTTTGACCCAGAGTGCTAAGGGTTAAATGATTAACCATACTATAATCATCATATTTACATTCAAATCATTCTCACATTCTCATCAATGACAGTAATCCATTTTTAAAAACCTGACCCGTTTAACGTGAATTCTGAGATGCCATGGCATAATACTGCACAAAACATGGTCTAGAATACACCTACAGATAATTATGAGAGCAATTTGGCTGAATACTGTTGTTGAATCAGGCATCAACAGCATTCAGGTAAGTTGTTCTCATAATATCCATCTGATTTCAAGAACCTTCTGATTTAATCATCCTTTATGCGCATGCATTTTATGAGATACCTAGAATTTGGAATTTATAGCTTTGTTGACACAAACAGATTAAAAACAAACACAAATAAGTACCAGTGTGCTTAGTGATGTACTCGAGAATTAGTATATACTGTGTAATCCCATTAATTCTGAGTCCATTGAATAACCCTTTAAACTTTCGAATTTTTTTTTTTTAAATTTTAATTTTGTAGAAAATCTCCATTTGCAAACCAAGAGAAGTCTATTTTTTTTAATTTACCACTGGAATGACTGGCTCAGTTATTGAGCCAGTCATTGCAGTGGTAAATTTTCAAAAATAGGCTTCTCTTGGTCTGTAAATGAAGATTTCTCAAGACCACTGCAGAAGCCGTTTTCGGGTGATATGCGTGTTAAAGGGTTAACCCCTTAGACTCTAGCGTCCAGCAGCCCTTTCAGAAAGGAAAACATTCCAGAAGAAGCCTCTGCTTTCGAATACCATGTTTTGTTCGAGCGCTCTGCTGTTTTTCGCAAAGCATGTTTGGAAGTGACTCACGAAAATAAAACAGTTTATATACCCCGCCACCCCTGCTACAACTGCTAAGCCTCAAAGTAGATCTAAGATCTCTGATCTTGGGTCGGGCGAAGGGGTGTAGCACTTTATCTGGGTCCCAAGCAGGGTATTTGGAGCGAGTGGCCACCCACAGCATTAAACAACTCATCTTTCATGACAGTTAATATTATGAATATCCGTCATGGTGCTCGCTGTGTAGGTTCCCGCCCCCCCCCCCCAGCCTCAGAGGGTCCACCCAAGCGCTACTGGTGGTAAAGTTTGTAGATCTTGGAGCAAAAGGAAGGAGCTTGTCCAGCCTAAAGAACAAGTAAGCAAACCGCTGACTATCATGCAATGGAATGCTGAAGGAGTTTCTAACAAGAAAATGGAGCTTAGCCAAATTCTCAAGGATAAAGGCGTAGATGTTGCGTGTATCCAAGAAACTCATCTAAATGCCAACGGAAGATTCTGTATAAGAGGATTTCAGTGCTTCAGATCTGACAGGGATGGAAGACAAAGGAGGAGTCATAACTGTGGTCTGGAATAACCTAAACGCCATTGAAATTCAGAGACATGGAAGGAGCTGAAATTCTCACAATCAAGATAATTCCAGAGAAACATCCTATCACTGTTGTCAACTATTACTGCCCTAATAATCAACCATTGAATCTCGGAAAAATCCCTGTTCACCCAGATTCAACTATCGTTGCTGGTGACCTCAACTGTCATTCTCAGTTATGGGGGCTATCATTCTACTGATAGGAGGGGTGAGGACATTGAAAATTGGATGGATGAGCTGAAGCTGATTCTCTTGAATAAGGCAGATGACCCCCACTACATTCTACTCAAGACGATGGCATACCTCAAGTTCTCCTGATCTAGCAGTTTCGACAGAAAATCTACATCATGAATCTTTGCGTATTGTTGGGGAACAACTTGGAGGCAGTGATCACCGCCCTGTTTTCATTACCATTAACATGGATGTTGAGATTGACCGAAATCAGACCCCTCGATGGAACTATAAGAAAGCAGACTGGGACAGATATCAGAAAGAGAGTGACAGATTGGTAAAAGACATTGATGTCAAAAACCAAACATCAATAAAGTTGTTAAAGAGCTTAGCTCTGCTATACTCTCTGCTGCTGGCAAATGCATTCCTAGGGGATCCAGGAAAAACTACAGACCTTAATGGAGTACGTCTCTGCAAAAGTTACATGACGAAAAGTCCAATGCAGGGGAAATTACAGAGAATGTCAAAACAGAAGCCAACCATGTGAGACTCCAACAATCCAAGGCAAAGTATCTAAAAGCCAAAATCAGAGCCAAATCAAAACTTCAAGCTTAAATCTTGAGACGGATACGAACAAACTCTGGAGACTTGTGAAGCAGCTTAACGATGAAAACACCAGAGTACCGAACATAACTCTTGAAGAGGATTGTGAAATTATAACAGGAGAGGCTGCTGCTGAACACTTTGCTTGTATGTTTCAGAGAGTAACCAATCTAGATGTGCCAGCGAGCTGTAAAAAAGCTGCAATGAAGTCTGCAAAGGGGAGCGGAGAGACACAAATACATGCCGCGGGAATGGATGAGCTACTGACCATCAGCGAGTTGGAGAAAAGCTTGAAAGTTCTAAAAAGCAGGAAGTCTCCTGGACCAGATGGAATAACCAATGAGATGTTGAGGAACCTGGGTAATATTGGAAAGCACAAGCTTTAGGAGATTTTCCACCACAGTTGGTACACAGGAGAAGTTCCCCCATCTTGGAGAGAGACCAACATCATCCCTGTACTGAAGAAAGGCAAGAATAAATCCAAAACGGCAAGTTATCGACCTATCAGTCTGACTAGTTGCACTGTTAAAG
Source organism: Chaetoderma sp. LZ-2023a (assembly GCA_034401795.1). Taxonomy (NCBI): domain Eukaryota; kingdom Metazoa; phylum Mollusca; class Caudofoveata; order Chaetodermatida; family Chaetodermatidae; genus Chaetoderma; species Chaetoderma sp. LZ-2023a. The sequence continues at coordinate 77,928,060 of CM067366.1, forward strand.
CCATGGAAAGAATCCTCAACCAAAGACTTCTTCGACATCTTGAAAGCAACAATCTCTTAGTGGATGAACAAAATGGCTTCAGAAAGTGCAGATCTACTGAGGATCAAACAACATATTTGACACAGTCTATTGAGGAGGCAGTCCAACAGAAAAAGCATACCATCACTGTGTGGGTTGATCTACAGAAGGAATTTGATAAAGTATGGAAGCATGGACTCCTCCAAAAGCCCAGGACCAGTGATATCGCTGGAAAAATGTACAGCTGGATATGCCAGTATCTCCACAACCGAAAGGCACCAGTACAGCTGAATGGGACGAGCAGCAAGGAAGTCCTGCTACGACATGGTGTACCTCAGGGTGGTATAGTTTCTCCCACCATCTTCACAATATTCATCAATGACCTGGTGAAGAATCTTCCAATGGGAGTCAGCTGCATTGTATGCTGATGATCTTGTGATGTGGAGCAGTGAGGAGTATGTGTCAACAGCTAATTACCGCATGCAACTGGCAATTGATCACCTCAATTCTTGGGTTACAAGATGGTTTGTCCAGATCAACAAAGAGAAGACAGTCGCAACTCTATTCACACTATCCACTAAAAAGGAATAAAAGAAAAGTCTGAAATTTGGTGACTCAGTTCTGCACTTAGAGGATGAAGTAACTTATCTTGGTCTGATATTTGACAAGAGACTAACCTGGAAGGCGCAAATCAGAAAAGCTGAAGGTATAGCCAAGCGAAGACTGGCAGTTATGCGAAAGCTCTATGGAACAAAATGGGGAGCTAACATGAAAATTCTGAAACGGGTTTACTCTGGATCAGTTAGGCCCATCATCGAATACGGCTCATCATCATGGATGACAGCTGCTACAAGCACCCTTTAGACATTGGATAAGGTACAAAATCAGGCTCTTCCTATCATAACAGGGTCTATGAAGACCACTCCAATAGCAGCGATGGAAGAACTTAACCAATATCCAGCCACTCCAGCAGAGACAAGAAATCAATTCAAATTGATGCCTCACCATCCCATGCATATGCTGACTCACCAAATATCTAGAGGAAGGCTCAAGAGGAATAATTTCTTATTAACTTCAAAGAAAATTGAAAGAAACAGAGAGTCGGACATCTTCCCCAGATGTAGAAACATAACTGCTATCTCTGAGAGGGAACCGTGGAAAGCTGAAATAGAAAACACAATTTCAATCTGGCCCTCGATTCCAGGGATTGAAAGCAAGGGAGATCAAGCAGAGGTGACAAACAAACTTCTTGCATTGAGTCATATTGCAGAAAACTACCCTTGGGAAGAGTGGATTTATGTTTATACAGATGAATCAGCTATCCAGGATGTCAAGAATGGAGGGGCAGGTGCTCACATTCAGTTTCCATGTGGAGCTATAACAGACTCATGCCTGCCAACAGGGAAGCACTAGCAATTACACTGCAGAAATCCAGGCACTGATCTTAGCTCGCTAAAAGCTGATACAACGAAGAACCAGAAATGAAAATAGTGTGTTCCTGACAGACTCCTCAGCGCTCCAGGTGCTGGAGAGTGGAAAGGAAAGTACAGATTTAATTCATGAAACTCTTACGCAACTGGCTAAGGAGAACAATGTCAACTTACAGTGGATCCCCTCGCATTATGGCATATTAGGAAATGACAAAGCTGATCAACTGGCTACGGAAAGGTCAAATAAGGAACAATTCAACCACGAGGTTGACTTTGAGGAACTGAAGCATATCATTAAAGCCACAAGAACCACCAGCAGGCAGCATAATGATGCAATACACAGCCTCAGTAGGGAGGATCAGACATGTATTTTTAGATTGAGGACTGGTCACAATCATCTCAATGCACATCTTCACCATCTCAAGATTACAGATTCTGCACTTTGTGAGTGTCAGCAGGCAGAAGAAACAGCAGAACATCTCTTGCACCACTGCCAGCTATATGAACAGGCTAGGAGAAGCTTCTGGCTTATTGAAGTATCTTTTGAAGAGAAGATCAGAGGAGACAGAGTCAGTTTGATGACCACTTCAGCTTTCACACACCAAATAAAGAAAACAGCCTAAGATTACTGTCATGAGAAAGATGAACGCAAACAGAAGATATACCCCTCCAAAAAATTGGGCATGTATTTTGTGATGACGTTGACAGGCAGGCGGGTGGCTGGGCGGGTGGCAGAGTGGTTTCCATACGATAACTCCGCTACCATTTATTGGATCACTTTGACACTTCATAGGATGGTAGGACTTAAGGTCTGTGGAAGAAACCTATCGAAATCGAATATGATCCGAATTCCAAGATGTTTGCCAGCCATAGCGGCCATCTTGAAAATTGGTTTCCAGATGATAACTCTGTTACCGTTTATTGGATCACATTGAAACCTGATAGGGTGGATGGATTAGGTATGGGGAAGAAACCTATCGAAATTGGCGATGATATGCAATTCAAGAGGGCCACCAGTGGCCATCTTGAAAATTAGTTTCTGGATGATAACTGTGTTTCCGTTTATCGGATTGCTTTGAAAGTATGTGCAAGAAACCTATCGAAATTGATGATGCTCCAAAATCCAAGATGGTCACCAGCCACCGGCAGCCATCTTGAAAATTAGTCTCCGGATGATAACGCCGGTACCATTTGTCAAATTGCTTTGAAACTTCATAGGGTGGTTGGACTAGAACGGGGGAAGAAACCTGTCGAAAATTAAAATGTACCATGGACTCACAAGTATGAATTATGGTGGTCTCATGCGATTGTGTCTATTTTTGTGCTAAAACTTATAAAGCTACTTAGTATAGCACAATCATACACGATTTTGAAGTGTCCCATGGTTTGGTGGGGGAGGGAGAGGAGGGGCCTGCGCGTTTGTCGCAAACTGGATTTTGGCGGTATATATACCCTCAAAAAGACCCTTATGAGCATCCCTGAATTTAGGCAGCAAATAATCAAAATTCAAAACAAATTTACACTGGGCATCCACTTTTTGACTCTCTGGGCCAAGTTTAACCAAATGTGAGTAAATAAAGCTACATGTTGGTCAAAAGTTAAATATCTAAAGCTGTTTTTGTTTTAAAATGTGCATATTTGTACACCCTGATACGTGATGGTTTTAATTAAGCAAATGTATGCTAGTTCTTACACCTGCAACTAATGGCAGTAAAGAAGGTGAAGCACAGGTATTCTTACTTACATATAAATCTTTGCTATTTTCTGCACAAGTTCCACAGAAATATGCTCAATGGCTATGCACCGTTTTCATTCTGGATTCCATGGTGGAATGGTTAATTGTTTATTTATAAATGGAAGGGCTGTGGGGTATTTTCACAGCATAATTGACTGGAGATTTTTTTTTCCATGTGAAGCATTAGCCAGTCATTCCAGTGGTAAATTTTCAAAAAAATAGTTTCCTCATCACCTGCAAATGGACATTAACTAAACATTTTCAATTTTCTTAACCAATCTTAACCATTAAAGGGTTAGTAAATATATTTGGGGAAAATATGATATATTGGATGGGAATTCCTCAAGACCTTGATGTCAGTAAGTATTATCGATACAGAGACAGGGAGCGGCCATTACAAGCTCACCTGAATGTGAACTCCCAGACTCTTATGGTAGATTTTTGGACATTCATTGCTACATTTAGCCTACTCTACATTGACTTAACCCTTTAACCTTTGAATTTATTCAAGAAAATTTCAATTTTCTCATAGAAAATGTCCATTTGCAGACCATGAGAAGACTATTTTTGAAATTTACTAATGGAATGACTGGCTCGGTTATCGAGCCAGTCATTCCAGTGGCAAATTTTCAAAAGTCTTCTCTTGGTCTGCAAATGGACATTTCTGAAGACCACTGCAGTAGCCATTTTTGGCTGATATGAGGTTAAAGGGTTGAGGTTATTTAACCACATCCATTCTACATACCAATTTGTAGGTGATCTTTACAAATGCTATTAGTGTGAATGTATGATGAATATTTTGTAAGCTATTTAACTGTTAGGTATTTGCAACCTAACAGTTAAATCGTTTGTAAAATTTTCAGCAAATTTTTAGATTTATCAGTCAATTAACCCTTTAACACTGATATCAGCCAAAAACAACATCTGCATTGGTCTTGAGAAATGTCCATTTGCAGACCAGAAGACTATTTTTGAAAATTTACCACAGGAATGATTGGCTCAATAACCGAGCCAGTCATTCCAGTGGTAAATTTTCAAAAATAGTCTTCTCCTGGTCTGCAAATTGACATTTTCTATGAGAAAATTTGAATTTTCTTGAATAAATTCGAGGGTTAAACATAGAGAGCTTAATAGTATGATTGATCTTGGTTAAAAGTAAACCTCTCAAGCCTGACTATAGAACTTGAAAACCAATTTTCACATGATAAATGTTGGTTGTTTGCTCCAAGCCATGGCTTCTTCTCCGCATTAACCAAATAGACACATGCGAGTCTTCGCTTGTACCTTAGCCTGTTTGTTTGGAGAGTAACCAATTCCCGGAGATTCATTTCAAAGAGCATTAATACTTTTACCGTACCACCTTACCAGGGAGTCCAGTAATTCGCCATGAATGATTTCGACAAGAACACGAGAAAGTTGTGTTGGATCTCTGTGTTTGGTCAGTAGTTGGGTAGTTCGATGGTGATTTCGGTCGCACTAATAACCACTTTTTTATTCTTCATTTCGAGTTGCTGATAATGTTAATGATGAGTTGTTAGGATGTTTTGAGAGCTGTCAAAATTGATGGATGTGTTTAACAGCGGGGATCGATTCTGCAAATGGGGAGCAAATTTCTATAGTACCTCGGTAAATAAATATTGCTTTTGCATGTCTGTCTAGCTAACTATCAATCGGTTTTAGTGTGAGCTTTGTTCATTCAGGTTCAAGATAAGTTGAGTTTTATGATTGTCATGTACTGAGATAGCAATATCAGTCATACAATGTGACCATCATTTTAAAATTTTGTGATAATCCTAGCCTAAGAAAAAAAAGGAATTTAAGGTATTCAATTAAATTTATCCAAATGTATGTTAGATTTTTTAAAAGTTTTTTTACCATTTAGCTCTTTAATGGTCAAATTTGGTCAATAAAATTTAAATATCTGCCTATCGAATGTCCATTTATAGGCCAAGAGAATACAATTTTTGAAAATTTATCACTGGAATGACTGGCTCGGTTATCGAGCCAGTCATTCCAGTGATAAAATTTCAAAAATTGTATTCTCTTGACCTGTAAATGGACATTCCACAAGACCCTAACAGAGGCCGGTTTTAGCCTGTATGACCAGTAAATGGTTAAATAATCACTGATAGCTGCTTTAAATATTTTAGCGTACCTCAGCAGAATATAATTCAAATGGTATCCAGTTACTTAGCACAAGCAAACAATACACTATGGATACAACCAATTCTATGTAATACACTGAAATATTCTCTGCTTACTATTCTGGCATAAGTGTTGCAGAAAGCTGTAGCTCCATTCAGATTAGTCTCGATTCAAAATTGTAATGTATTTCATTAAAATTAAACAGGATTTCCGAGATAAAATGGTTGACATATATTCACTATCAATACATTTCCCTGTACTGTAATGTTGGCCCTTTAAACCTCATATCAGCCAAAAACGGCTTCTGCAGTGGTCATGAAAAATGTCCATTTGCGGACAAATAGAAGATTATTTTTGAAAATTTTATCACTAATGACTGCCTCGATAACCGAACCAGTCATTCCAGTGTTAAATTTTCAAAAATAGTCTTCTTGGTCTGCAAATGGACATTTTCTCTGAGAAAATTTATATTTTCTTGAATAAATTCAAGGGTTAAAGGATTAGATATAAAAATTTTGCTAAAGCTAGTTTACGATTATATAATTGATAGGCAATAAACCCAGAAATAATGTACACATTCCTTCACACCTACGCACTCACACACGCACCCACATAGTGGTAAACAATCCCAAAATTACATAACATATACTGATGTGCTAGTAAATCAATATGCCTATTGTATAAATATATATATTATTTATGTTGCTGTTTAGACAATTATATATTTACAGTATCTCAGTAAACTACCTGTATTTTAGTGTCAATTACAAATTGTCAGGATTATAATCCATTATTAGCTGACCTAGCCATGTGAGCTTATGCCATGACGACCATCTGTCCGTCTGTCTGTCAACTTTTTCTTTAAACGACTTCTCAAGAACCACTAAGCCAATTTCAATTATATTTGGCCGGAAGCATTCTTACAGCATAGAGATCCAACTAATTGTTCAAATGAAACCGATTGGCCAATTTGGTCGGTGGCCATCATGGATCTTGGCTGATTTTTGGAAACCGCTTTGAAAATCTCCGAAACCACTTAGTCAGGGGATTGATTCAAAACTCATGAAACATCCATCATCTTAGGCAAGAGCTGAACCAAGTTTGTTTGAGTAAACCAGATTGGCCAAATGCTTCATCAGCCATGTTGGATAACCTAGTTTCCGCAAAAACAACTTCTTTTCCAGAACTGCTGAATGGTCCCTTCATGGAATTTTAGGCTGAAATTATTTTTGTATAGTCTTTTGGTGATTTCAGATTTTACGCGTTCGAAACTGTCGGATAAACTGGTTGCTGACTATCCTTAATAATTTTCATAGGAAAGCAATGGGAAATTTAAAATGTCTTCTTGAGAACCATTGTACCAATTTTAACCAAGTTTGCTATGACATATCCTTGTTCTTGTAGCACTCTGGCCAGACCTTAGGGTTCTGCTCATAGAAGATGAAGTTTCTCTTTGAAATGCCTATGTTTCATGTGAGTGATACAGGCATCTTGGGATACGCTTGTATTTAAACCTGAAATCTGTGCTACTCACTTTCGAAACAAACCTATATAGGTAACTTGTTTAATATTTTCAACCAATTTCACTGGATGTCTGGAATGTAGACATCAACATCTTCCAGTCAAATTAATCTCAAAATTTAATTAAATAAAATATATTTGGCAATGTTAATAATTTGCTATTTCTGGGGGATGGGTTTGAAGGGGTTAAATGTTAACTTTTCAAATTCCAATTTTGCATTCTCAATTATACGAGATCATTGTTTTGTTAACCCTCTGACTCTCAAATTGTTGTCTGGTGGCTTGCAGCAGTTTGATACCTAATGATCAAGATTTGTTAATAAAATGTCCATTTCCAGACCAAGAAAGACTTTTTCAAAACTTGAAAGCTGGAATTACTGGATCGATTATCGAGCCAGACATTCCAGTGGTAAAAATTTTCAAATACCTGTTGTCTTCTATTGGCTTACAAATGAGCATTTCTCAAACTAGCTGACCACTGCTGAAGAAGTTTTGTCTCCTGCATTGTGATTATCCGGTTCATTCAATATGATAAGTGTCTACGGGCAACGATGTGTGAAGGATATATAACTTTATTGTCATGTTAGTTATTGTTGTATGAAATTGGACGCATTATTATTTTTATGTATAATATTTAAAAAATGATAAAATAATAGAAATTGACTTACTTTTCTACAAGGAAAAAATTTTAAGCTGTATAGCTAAAGGGCAACAACAGCCCATGGTGTACAAGTTTGTTTTGTACTACTATACGGTCAACGTATAATCAAATGTCCTGTTGTGCAAAGAGTATGAAATTTAATTTCATATTCCGTTATTTTTATATTTATCATGTAAAATCTAACCTCTACATTTTAATTAAACTCATCATCCTAAATTTTAAGCAACTGTTTATCTTGAGTTAAATATCATATCTGAAACATGTTTATATTTTGAAAACAATTTGACTGAAAGTTGTTGCTGCCATAGGCATCAACAACTTTCAGTCAAATTGTTTTCATAATATTCTTCCAAATTTTAATTATAGTTTATAATAAATATCACTGATGGCATACTCGTTAACCATTGAGTCTGCAGGATGAAAAGGGTTAAAGGATTATGCCATTCTTTCTCTAGCCCATTAACACATGACATGGATTTTTTGTCAGGTCTTAAAAATTAATTAAAATTGATAGCTACAATTTCTCTCTCTTTTTTCCAGGTTAATCTGTAAACGATTGGGACATTGATGGATGATGTACATGGTCTGTGTCTGAGATCTGTTGAATTTCGAAGGAGCCGCGTTTGTTCTAATGTATAAATATGCCTAAAATATTTATTTTGAATACAGTAGCCCTCACTTCTTTGCAAGTATAAATTATTGAAAATAAATTCCTCTCTTGATTTCATTCGCGTGTTTTTCAAAGATGTATCACATTGCGATAGTTGATCGATCGGCCACGAACCTTGTGATGATTAGCTGGAGTGTGTCACAGATTTGACAAGCTGATAGACAGCGTGTGCGATTGAGAGGTTATTTCTGATTTTCATTCATTCGTTCAATGTTCCAAGATAAAAGCGGTCATGTTTATTCCTACCTGTCTGTTTTACCTGTATACGTTATAGCTAATTCTGCCTGACTGATTCAACGTGGCGTGTGTGTATTTAGGCAATCGTAAGCTGATCATATGCTAATACCATCGTGAACCTGAGGATGGGGTTAGTGTTTCGTATAAATCCGTGAACTGGATTGTGTTTTGGAGTACGTTATCGCTGGATTATACACCTGTATTACGTTGTGCTTGCTTTTTGGGATTAAATCTTCATATTTCAATAATAAGGTGAGTGTAATATTAAAATTTTAACTTCCGTATCCCTGTCAATGTTACATAGCAGATAGATAAATTCTTTAGGATATAAGGAATATTTTGTTAAATATTTTGAAAGCAATTTGACTGGAAGCTGTTGCTGTGTTAAGCAGCAACTTCTTCCAGTCAAATTACTTTCAAAATAATCAACACCTTATACTAGTAGGGTAATGATATTTTATCCAGAATTCCAAGAAAGCTAAGATTACAATGTTTGATACCTGGTGGATAAAGTTGGAACACACAAGGGTTGCGACTTCTGCAGCTTTCTCAGAAATTTAACAGATTAGAGAGAGAGGGCAGGAGAGGAGAGGGAGGGAGAGAGAGAGAGAGGGAGGGAGAGATTAGTTGTGAGTTACAAGTTAAAAAAATATTTTGCATCAACAACTTTCACTATTGTTCAAAATATTTGAATGAATCTTCTATATAAACACCCATCTACAATAGGTGGACATGATGAGCAAGTGAAATAGGCTAGATAAATATTAGCTTATAATAGTAGACACTACTATAGCACGATCATCACACGCATGTGCTTTCAAAATGTCATGAATTTTCATGTTTAATATTTTATTGGCGATATTTTGAGAGTCAGTCACATTTAAACACAGACATTAACACACGCACTCACACGCAGGCATCACGCACACACGCATGCATCACGCATTCACCATGCACACATGTGCACGCACACACGCACATACCTAATATTGAGCCATATATTCTCTGGCTAAAATGGCAGTGAGTTTAGTAACGTTCATGTGTGTTTTGGTGTCTGGTATTTTGCAAGTACATATTGACAGTTTGAACACATTTCACTTTTATGTATGTAATGACCTACATGGTTAGGACTACTGGGATGGGATCCTTTAAGGAGCATATACTTTCAGTCAAATTGTTCTCAAAATATTCAGCAGGTTTCATCTAAATTTAGCGCACCTCTGAAACAGGTTTGAGACAATAACCTTCATTAATATAAGGACAACTGTTAATACAATTGCAATAGAATAATTTTCACTATGAACTTTTGGCATGCGTTTTTGCATCATTACAGGATTATTAAATACCTGGGAGCGTGTGGGATGGTGGCTATGGTGGGAGAGAATCTCTTTGTATTTCGTCACAGGATTTTAAATTGCAATTTTCGCAGAATATAATGTCCTTTTGAATTGAGATGACATGAAATATGTAACTCACACATTTAGAAGTTACAAATATGTTGATGATATATGTCATTGCGTTACATTTACCCGCAGATGTATTCATTTCTCAGAGTAATTGGTTCAGCGTATAGATTTTGTAATTAGCTCCATGTTCAATAACTAGTGTCAAGTATAACGCAATACATACTGTGTTTCATTAACCCTTTAACCTTTGAAATTCCAGTCTCTCAACTTCAAGACAACTGTACAGGTAAGCTGTAAGCTGTTGACTATTTTGAAACTAATTTGACTGGGAGCTGGTGCTCCCAGTCAAATTAGTTTCAAAATATTCAACAGAATATTGCCTACATCATAAATAATTTGTCATTTTTTGTCTGTATGGGTTAAAGTGTTACTGATAAATATGCATGTAATATAAACTTATGATTACCTTTAAAGCAATTCAGCTAAAAGTAATTGCTGGCTTAGGCAGCAATGGATCAATTTGTTTTCAAATCTTTCTCGGGGTTTCTTATATATATATTTTTTCTGTTGAAAAACATAGGTTATTGCTAATATGAATTAAGTGTTTATATATTGACATTAAGTTTTGAATCTTTTGAACGAGGAGACGTATTCGCTCTGATAGATGTAATAATCATAATTTTAACTCTATAGTATGCATGTGTATAGTTCATAATACGTGTCAGAATTTTACGAAGGAATGAGTTAGGTATGATTCAGCTCGTTCATTATTGATTTTCAGGTTAACATGGGCTAACAATGTTGGCTAAACATGGGCTAAACTATGCTGTTTATACAATGTTGAATATTATTACATCGCTGTTATGACACTACATTTAGAAATTGTTATAATATACATATTTATGTTTTGTTTGTGGCATATCTGGCCATAATGGTCTGTCGACCGTGCGGCCCTGTTTATATGCCAGACTGTTTAACACATTAACACTCATATCAGCCAAAAACGGCTTCTGCAGTGGTCTTGAGAAATGTTCATTTGAAGATCAAGAGAAGACTATTTTTGAAAATTTACCACTGGAATAACTGGCTCGATAACCGAGCCAGTCATTCCAATGGTAAATTTTCAAAAATAGTCTTCTCTTGATCTGCAAATGAACATTTGTCTATGAGAAATTTGAAATCTTATAGAACAAATCATGGCATCAATGTGTTATGTTGTTGCATGAGGTGAAAAGTACTGGGTCAACATGACCTATTTTTGGCTCGTTGCCCGCTAACCTCTTCAACACCAGAAATTAGCATCCATAATTACAAATTACTGACTATTTCCATATTTCACATGATGTATTATTAATATTCTTATCTATCGACCTTAGCAGTAGAATACAGAAACACAAAGAAATTTGCGGACCAATGTGAGATTATTTTTTAAGATTTAGAGGTAAATTTTCAAAAATGGTCTTCGTGGTCTGCATATCAACATTTCTCAAGAATGCAGAAGGTATTTTTGTCTGCTTGATTGGTAACCCTACCACACTGATGTCAATATTCTATCTTTTACTGTGTCAATAGCAAAGAAACTGGTGTACATATTTCAACAATCTTGGTGTCGTAGACAACAACATCTTTCACCAAATTTGTTGAAAAATGAACACCAGTTCAATTTTTAATTTATTTAAAAAAATTTCAGAGTAATAAGAGTTAAAGGGTTAATGGACTCAAAGCTCTTTGAATCTCAATTTCCAGAAAACTATATATGTAAGCTGTTGAATATTTTGAAACTAATTTGACTGGGTGCTGTTACTTCCCAGTCAAATTAGTTTCAAAATATTCAACAGAATTTGTACAACTTGATGAGCTATTACATTTAACTGTTTGTAATGGACTAAATCACAGCATTCATGATGTAATTGCTTATGACGTCATCCTACAATGTGATGTTGATTATGACATCATATAATTGACTGCGTGTAGATTCATCAATTTCAAGACGACTATGCTGGAAAGCCGTTGAATATTTCATTACCTCAAAGAACTTTTTGTTTTTGTTCTGTAGTTATTGAATGGTTAAAGTGCATCTACCTTCACATCTGAATGGTTCTGATGTCTGACCAATATGTTTTGGAATTGATCTGTCTGGCATTCCCACTTCAGGACATCATTAGTCAAAATTTACAAGTGGCACTACTGCTCTGAGACCATCACCACTCCCACTTTCTCCACCCACTCTTGTCCTTCCCCAGCCATCTGAGACACACATGTGACTATCAGGAATACTTTGGGAGTGTTCTCTGTGGGTGTAAGTGCTTGTAGTTTGTATACTTAGAGGTGGGATTTTCTCAATTAGATCTGTAGAAATTATTTCAATATTTACATAGGTATTTAACCCTTTATGAGCGAGCTGGGTCAAGAACATTAAGATTTTAGTCAGTGAATGTCAATGTGCAGGCCAAAAGAAGGTTATTTAAAAATGTGTATTACTGGACTGACTGGCTCAGTCATCATAGTACCTGTTGTACACAGATGTTATACGATGCTACCTCTGAACAACCAGATAAGGTAAATTCTTTATGGTGTAGGAAATAATATTTTGAAACTAATTTGACTACAAACTGTTAGTACCTACAATAGCAACCGTTTCCAGTTAAATTTAGGTTCAGTGTGATCAAAACCGTAACTATCAGGTTTTTTAGCTCACGTGGCCCAAAGGGCCAAGAGAGCTTATGCCATGGCGGCCATCCATCTTCCATCCACCCGTCAAATCACATCTCATTTATGCGTTGACCAATTTCATCCAAATTTGGCAGCCATGGTCCTATGGTGATAGGCTCCAGAACTTATATTCAGAATTCTGATTGGTCATTTTTTCAGCCGGCCATCTTGGATTTTCCAAAAATTTCAGGAAATCATTTAAAACACTACTCTTCCAATATAAATAGGCCGACTCCAACGAAACTTGGGTTGACTAATTCTGTGTCAACACTGCTAAATGAGAATTTGATTTGTCAATATTTCTGGTGGCCATTTTGGATTTTCTGAAAATTTCTGGAAATCAGTTAAAGGCCTACTCATTAACTACTTGGCCGATTTCTAGCAAACTCGGTTGCGAGGACCCTAAAGTGGTATGCTTCAGAATTTGGATTGGACTATTTTTTCGGCATCCATCTTGAATTTTCCAAAAAATGGCGGCAAATGTTTAAAAAGCTACTGCTCATTAACTGCTTGTTCTAATAGCTCCCATGGCCAGTATGGCTAAGTGAGCTTGTCACCCATCCATCAACTTTTTCTGTAATTGACATATCACGAACCACTGAACCGATTGCAACAAGATTTGTCAGGAGGGATCCTTACATCGTAGAGATCCAAGATTGTTAAAGATTAAGCTGATTAGTCAATTTGATTGGCAGTCATCTTGCATTTTGTGCTATCTTTAAAATTTTAAGGACACTTGAAGATCTCTGAAACATGACTTACTCTTGGCCAAAGCATGAAACTCAACATCATCTATGGCAATTTATCTGGACCAAATTTTTCAAGATAAGAAATTGCTTTCTCTGGTGGCCATCTAGAATAACCTAGTTTTCACAAAACCACCTATGAACTGTCGGAACTGTCAGACACTGAACAACAATATGATTAGGGACCAAAGGTGATTCAAGCTCTTCAAGGGAATTAACCCTTTAACAAACTGGCCAAAAACAGCTTCTGTAGTGGTCTTGACAAATGTCCATTTGCAGACCAAGAGAAGACTATTTTTGAAAATTTAGAAATGGAATAACTGGCTCAATAACCGAATTGGTTTTTATCCCAAGTTTTAGCATTTTGTACCCAAATTATTCCGTTTCTAACATGAATGTTTACAACTTGACCTATACCGCGTTGATAATTTTCACATTTGATTAACCCTTTCACCAACAAATCCCTCAAAGATTAAATTCTTTACGAAATATACTTATTCTGTTGAATAATTTGAAATTAACTTGACTGGATGTCATTGCTGCCTTAGGCTGCAGCGACTTCCAGTCAAACTAATTTCAAAATATTCAACTCTTTTTCCTGTATATAATTGCCTTGAAAATGAGATATGTGAATTCATTGGTGAATGAGTTAAGCTTATATAATTTCCATGTTTCATGCATAACTATTTGTATTTCCATGCCAACCAAATTTTCATGATTCCGATTAAAATATTAATGTTGTAGTCGAGTGATATAGTCCCTTCTGTGAGAGCAATGTTCCCCGATTCTATGATTGATATAGTCCCTTCTGGGAGAGCAATGTGCCCCGATTCTATGAGTGATATAGTCCCTTCTGTGAGAGCAATGTTCCCCGATTCTATGAGTGATATAGTCCCTTCTGTCAGAGCAATGTGCCCCGATTCTATGAGTGATATAGTCCCTTCTGTGAGAGCAATGTGCCCCGATTCTATGAGTGATATAGTCCCTTCTGTGAGAGCAATGTGCCCCGATTCTATGAGTGATATAGTCCCTTCTGTGAGAGCAATGTGCCCCGATTCTATGAGTGATATAGTCCCTTCTGAGAGAGCAATGTGCCCCGATTCTATGAGTGATATAGTCCCTTCTGTGAGAGAAATGTGCCCTGATTCTATGAGTGATATAGTCCCTTCTGTGAGAGCAATGTGCCTGGATTCTATGAGGGATGTAGTCCCTTCTGTGAGAGCAATGTGCCCCGATTCTATGAGTGATATAGTCCCTTCTGTGAGAGCAATTGCCCTGATTCTATGAGTGATATAGTCCCTTCTGTGAGAGCAATGTGCCCCGATTCTATGAGTGATATAGTCCCTTCTGTGAGAGCAATGTGCCCCTATGAGTGATATAGTCCCTTTTGTGAGAGCAATGTGCCCCGATTCTATGAGTGATATAGTCCCTTCTGTGAGAGCAATGTGCCCCGATTCGATGAGTGATATAGTCCCTTCTGTGAGAGCAATGTGCCCAGATTCTATGAGTGATATAGTCCCTTCTGTGAGAGCAATGTGCCCTAATTCTATGAGTGATATAGTCCCTTCTGTGAGAGCAATGTGCCCAGATTCTATGAGTGATATAGTCCCTTCTGTGAGAGCAATGTGCCCAGATTCTATGAGTGATATAGTCCCTTCTGTGAGAGCAATGTGCCCCGATTCTATGAGTGATATAGTCCCTTCTGTGAGAGCAATGTTCCCCGATTCTATGAGTGTTATAGTCCCTTCTGTGAGAGCAATGTGCCCCGATTCTATGAGTGATATAGTCCCTTCCGTGAGAGCAATGTGCCTGGATTCTATGAGTGATATAGTCCCTTCCGTGAGAGCAATGTGCGCCGATTCTATTATTTACTAATCCTTAGATATTAGATACAGGATAAATGGGATATTTCAAATCTGATGGGTTAACCCTTTAATGTTCATGCCGGCCAAAACCATCCTTTGCCATGTGGTCTTGATAAATCTCCATTTGCAGGCCAAGAGAAGACTATTTTTGGCATTTTACCAAGTGCTGTCATTCCCATGATAAATTTTCTAAAATAGTCTTCCTATTAAGGCCTGCAAATGGACCTTCACTCAGTACAAATTTAATTTTTCTTGGCAAATCTTGACCATTAACCATTTAACCCTCGGCCAAAAATTACTTCTGCAGTGGTCTTGAGAAATGTCCATTTTCAGACCAAGAGAAGACTATTTTTGAAAATTTACCACTGGAATGACTGGCTTGAAAACCGAGCCAGTTATTCCAGTGGCAAATTTTCCAAAAAATAGTCTTCTTGGTCTTCAAATGGACATTTTCTATGAGAAAATTTAATTTTCTTGAACAAATTTGATGGTAAAATGGTTAATGTAGTTATTGTATATGTATATATGTGATCTGAATCTGATTGATATGAAATATCACTATATCATATTCTCTCAGTGCAATACAACATTCGCACCATGACTTGAATAACATATATATATCCCTTTAACCTATGAATCTGTTTAAAAAAAAATTCCAATTTTCTCATAGAAAATGTTCATTTGCAGACCAAGAGAAGACTATTTTTGAAAATTTACCACTGAAATTACTGGCTCAGTTATCGAGCCAGTCATTCCAATTGTAAATTTTCAAAAATAGTCTTCTCTTGGTCTGCAAATGGACATTTCTGAAGGCCACTGCAGAAGCTGTTTTTGGCTGATATGAGGGTTAAAAGGTCAATTGTTTATTCGCAAATGCAGGTTCTGGCTTGTGTAATCCTGCTGTGATCATAAGTCTGCTGTGATCTCTAATTCCTTTTCATTTTTATGAGATTGATTGCACTAGGTTCTAAGATCTGTTTATTGCATAATTGCGAGGCTATTAGCCCTTTTGCTGCTGAGAAGCAAGAACCAAAGTTTCCTGCAGCTCCTGCTGATGAAAGAAAAGCATTCCTGCTTGGAGATCTTTCAGCAACGTTGTTTTCAAAATGAATATCAATTATTAATGAAGTGAGTACGTGATGCCACCTTTATGGCTCACCGCTCAAGCAGCAGTTATTCAAGCAATAATTTAACCCTTTAACCCTCGAATTTATTCAAGAAAATTTTGTCATAGAAAATGTCTATTTGCAGACCAATAGAATATTTTTTGAAAATTTACCACTACAATGACTGGCTCGCTTTTCAAGCCACGAGTCAGTCATTCCAGTGGTAAATTTTCAAAAATTGTCTTCATTTGGCCTGCAAAAGACCATTTGTCAAGACCACTGCTGAAGCCCTTTTTGGCTGATATGAGGGCTAAATGGTTAACTCTAATGTTAATGGTCAGGTCAGCCAAAAACAGCCTCTGCAGTGGTCTTGAAAAGCGCAGGTCAAGAAGACCATTTTTGAAAATTTGCAACGGAAATGACTGGCTTGATGGTTGAGCAATAATCATTCCACTGATAAATCCTCTAACACATCGTATAGACTGCAAATAAACATTAACTAAAGGCAGAAACATAGATTTACCTGACCAGTCTTGACCATTAACTGTGATACAGCCTTTAGATTTAATATTCAACAAATCATTTATGAGATAACGAGAGTATCTCACGCTCTGTCATGACATATCACAGTTATTAACCTCATTTAGTATATTTAATATTGACCCTTTAACACTTAAATTTGTTCAAGAAAGTTTCAATTTGCTCATAGAAAATGTCCATTTGCAGACTAAAAGAAGACTATTTTTTCAGATTTACCGCTGGAATGACTGGCTCGGTTATGTATCGAGCCAGTCATTTCAGTGGTAAATATTCAGAACTAGTCTTCTGTTGACCTGCAATTTGACATTTCCAAAACCAACTGAAGCAGCTATTTTGGTCTGGCTTGAGCGTTAACCTTTACCACTCTGATGTCAATATTCTATTTTTATTGTGTCAATATCAAAGAAACTGGTGTACATTTTTCACTAATTTTGGTGGACGATGTTGCTGTCTATGAATTTTTACATCAGTGTGGTAAGAGTTAAAGGCTTTTTAAGGTTTAATAACTCTCCTGTTGAATATTTTATCATTAATTGGATTGGAATCCATTTGTCATTCTGATTTTTTTTATCAACCATCTCCATTTTCATTATGTCATTTAAATAATTTAATTTACCCACTCTAAACATGTTTTGGTTTACTTTCTCATCCTGTATGATTGCTATGCGCTACCTTCCCACGACTTTCTTGAATTACATAATCTGTTGGCTCTAACCCTAACAATCAGCATTTAATATGCCAGTAGTGGCTGCTAATATTTATGTGTGAAATATATAAAAACTCTCACATGTGTTTGAGATATTTCAACACTGTTGCAATAGCGGTGCTGGAGTGGTTCCAGGCGTAATGAGTACCATGTGTAAGGGTTGGACCTCATGGTGATACGATAATGTGCTGCTATGCAAAAACACTATCATGCTAAGTGGTATTAACCCTCTACTGTCAAGAATATTAAAATTTTGGAAAATTTGTCACTGGAATGACTGGCTCGGTTTTCGAGGCAGTCATTTTAGTGGGAAATTTTTTTTAATTGTCTTTTTGGCCTGCCATTAAACATGTATTCCTTAAAACCAGTGCTTGGGCAGGCTTGACCATTAAAGGGTTAACCCTTCGGTGCTGATGCAACTTCTGTACAGCATAAGAAATATTCTGTTAAACGTTAAAATTAATACTGAAAATTCTCTCTTAACTCTGTAACACTCATATCAACCAAAAACGGCTTCTGCAGTGGTCGTGAGAAATGTCCATTTGTAGACCAAAAGGAGACTATTTTTGAAAATTTACCACTGGAATGACTGGCTCGATAACCGAGCCAGTCATTCCAGCAGTAAATTTTTCAAAAATAGTCTTCTCTTGGTCTGCAAATGGACATTTTCAATTCAGAGAAAACTGAAATTTTCTTGAATAAATTCGAGGGTTTAAAGACAGAGGTAGTTTTTGGACAGTTATGTTATTCGCAAAACATTCAACAGATTTCCTTATACGGTTGCTTTGCAATTGAGATAGACTGGGATTTGTCAGTGAAAGTGTTAACACAATTTTGAGGTGAAAATTACCCAAGCACTGCTTTACATTGAGCTAAGGATTATGACTTCTTGAGGCAGCTTTCAGTCAAGTTGTGTGCAGTATTCTACAAGATAGTATTTTATTGTCGTTATCAGCTTGGGGGATAGAATGCTAATATGATGAAATGAAGGATTGGTAGTTTGATGATGAGGAAGGAATTACTCATGGGTGTGGGTGGTTGTGTTGAACTCATCCCATGTGAAGACTCAGCAGGATTTATCCTACTAGGGGCCCAGGGCTATTAACTTTCTGGGGCCGCATTAATTTCAGACAATAAAGATTATATAACAATGATGGTCGGGGTGAGGGCCCTCCCACTAACGCTCTTGTATCGAGTCCAGCGAAGCGATGTGAGTGAGCGTGATAAATTATATACACTACTACTACTACTACTACTACTACTACTACTACTACTACTACTACTACTACTACTACTACTACTACTACTACTTCTTTCAGTGAAAGAGGATTTTTGTCCTATGTATTGTGGGCCTGTGGGTAGACTACTCAGCTCCCAAACGCTAGGCGAATCTGTGCCATAGAATTGGCTGGGTTCGAACCTCACGCAGGTCGAAAATTGAAAAATGTAAAAATTACATTCCAATATCTACTGTGCTATATCCTAGTGCCAGTATGTCGTCATCTACTACTACGGCTACTATTACTATTACTACTACTACTACTACTACTACTACTACTACTACTACTACTACTACTACGACTACTAATACTACTTGCCTTTAAAGTTACACATTGTTATTATAAAATAATTCCAATGGACAAAAAGAAATTAGTGCAAATTCTAGGGGATTCAGCCCTGCCAGCCCTTGCGTAAATCCCGGAGCTCTGTGAAGACTTGAGATTAGAGTAGATCTACACGCACAATAGTCATGATTTCCTTAAATTATATATCTATCTATCCATCATCATCATTGTCACTAAAATCATCATCATCATCATCACCATCATTGTCACTAAAATCATCATCATCATCATCATCATCATTGTCACTAAAATCATCATCATCATCATCACCATCTTTGTCACTAAAATCATCATCATCATCATCATTGTCACTAAAGTCATAGCATCATCATCATCATCATCATCACCATCTTTGTCACTAAAATCATCATCATCATCATCATTGTCACTAAAGTCATAGCATCATCATCATCATCATCATCATCATCACAACCACCACATGTCTGTGGCACCAAGTCTGTCACTGTGGTAAATCAGTATCACTTTGATTAATTGTATTGTAGACCAACATTAATCATATGTTCTTTGTCATTTGATCCAAGTTCCGATGACCTACTGACCTCAGAGAGAGATTCAGTATTCCTGATGTCTGTATGCTTTGTTTATGCCGTTATTAAAGCTGACAGAGCGTAATATGGGATCTTTAAAAACCTTTTTTGCACTCATTATTTTGTTGAATTTTAAATGAGTAATTCAGTTGACTACATGTACCTGTAAAGTTTCATTTCAGTTTATGAAGATCTTCAATAATTGGTCAATTATCTTTTGTATCAATGAAATGTGTTAAAAATCTGTTTAAATAATAAAAGTGAGATTGTCTTTTCAAAGGCCAGTATGGAAAGATGGTCTTGTTTATTATGATAAA
This sequence comes from Chaetoderma sp. LZ-2023a, assembly GCA_034401795.1. NCBI lineage: Eukaryota > Metazoa > Mollusca > Caudofoveata > Chaetodermatida > Chaetodermatidae > Chaetoderma > Chaetoderma sp. LZ-2023a. The sequence continues at coordinate 77,948,048 of CM067366.1, forward strand.
TTGCAAACGCCAGAAGGAATATTAATCACTGATCTTAACTGCTGTGTTATTCCCACAGATAAATAAACCACCTGAGTCTCTAAATACAATACGCAAACTTCAAAGTCTACCTACCTTTTGGGCCGAGTAGATAGTGGTTCATTATGACAAGTTGTCGCGAAGACCGCCTCACAGAATGGACCGCCATGTTTGGGACCCAAAAAGATATCAGGCCTGTTATTTGTATTAAGAGAACCTTCTGTTTAACGATGACTTTCTGGTGGTTCCAATGAGGTGGCCATCTGAGACAGGTTCCCACGTGTTCAGTTTTAACCATTTAACCCTTGAAATGTCAGTGTCTCTAATTCAAGACAGCAGTACAGGTGAGCTGTTGAATATTTTGAAATTAATTTGACTGGGAGCTGTTTCTGCCATAGGCAGCAAGCAACAGCTTCCAGTTAAATTAGTTTAAAAAAATTCAACAGAATATTCCTTACATCAAAAATGATTTGGTATTTCAGGTCTTAAGGGTTAAATGGTTTAACACTCATATCAGCGAAAAATGGCTTCTGCAGTAGTCTTGAGAAATGTCCATTTGCCGAGCAAGAGAAGCCAGTCATTCTAGTGATAAATTTTCAAAAAATAGTCTTCTCTTGGTCTGCAAATGGAGATTTTCTAAGAAAAAATTGAAATTTTCTTGAATATTTACGGGGGAATAAAGGGTTAAGAGAGTGAAAGCATAAAGGATTTCTTCCCCCATCAGGTGGGGTCATTACTTTTTCATAAGTTTCCTCGCCCTCTTAAGTCTCTCTCTCCCTGAGTGTTCAGTTGTCAGTGTTCTCAGCAGGTTGTTGTTGATGTTTTGAGGTTTCTTTCATTCCCTCTCTTCAGACTGAAATAGGTCATTGGTGCAATACTAAATATGGCTTAGGACATCATTAGGTGTTTAGCTGAGCGTGTGTTTGATGTTGCCGCCTGTACAGGTATTCAACACAGGTAAGCTAGTCTGGCTTTCTTTGCAAGGTGAGAGCTAGAAATTGGAAGTATACTTAATGTGTGTATTTATGCTTGCTTTGTTAAATGTTTAATGGTCAAGAACATCACAATTTTTGCAGAGTAAATGTCCATTTGTAAGTCAAACAAGGAATACTATATCTTTGAAAATTGTCCACTAGAATGACTGGCCCTGTTATCGAGCCATGCATTCAAGTGATAGTTTTAAGAAAAAGCTAAAATCTGATTTCAATTCTCTTGACAAATCTGTCAGCATTAAGCAGTTAATTCCAACAACTGATGATGAAATTAACCCTTTAATGGTAAAAATGCTAGAGAAGATTTTTAATATTTACCTTTTTAATGTTCATTTGTAGGGCAAGAAACTATTTTTGAAAATTTACCACTAATGACTGGCTCAGTTACCGAGCCAGTCATTCTAGTCATAAATTTTCCAAAGTATTCTCTTTCCCTGCATATATCCATTCCGCAAGACAATTTTGTCCGGCGTGACCCGTAAAGGGTTAACCTGTTCCATAGTGAGGCTAATTTGACAGGCGTCAATAATAATTTCAAAATGTGTAGATGTTTCATGGGCCAAAATTTGATAAGACGAATGCAAATATTTTGCTTTTTTAATGTCCATTTGCAGGCAAAGAGAAGACTTCGAAAACTTACCACTGGAATGGCCATTTCTGAAGACTATTGAAAAGGACATTTTTGGCGTGTATGCCCATTAAAGAGTTAATATATTATCTGTAATAATTTGTTGTTTCTGGAGCGTTAAGTTGAAGGCGTTAACATCTACCTCTCAGCTCTAAGTGAATGATGAGGGAGGGGGTGATGGATATATTGAGTGTGATTATGACTTTGCACTCATCAAATGAAACCATTCATTCAGGCACTCTAGCGCTCTCAATAGCACTTCAATCATGCACAAGTCTAATCTATATACACATGATTTCATTAATTAGCTTACCTAACCAGAATGGCCAAGTGAGTTTATGTCATGACTGTACATCATCCGTCCAGACTGTCTGTCCGTCCAGACTGTGAGTCCATCCAGACTATCTGTGCATCCAGACTGTGAGTCCATCCAGACTATCTGTCCATCCAGACTGTCTGTCCATCCAGACTATCTGTCCATCAAGACTCCGTCCATCCAGACTATCTGTCCGTAAGCTTTAAACCTTTAACACTCATATCAGCCAAAAATGGCCTCTGCAGTGTTCTTGAGAAATGTCCATTTGCAGACCAAGAGATGGCGCTTTGAAAATTTACCACTGGAATGACTGGCTCGATAACACTCATTCCAGTGGTAAATTTTCAAAAATAATCTTCTCTTGGTCTGCAAATGAACATTTTCTATGGGAAAATTTAAATTTTCTTGAATAAATTCGAGGGTTAAAGCGTATTCTCCTAAAGCGCCTGCCAGATTTTAGCCAGATTTGGCTGGACAGAAACTAGGGTGAGAGCCTCTAATACTTCAATTTCAAATGGTGATTACGCAATTCCTTTTGGTGGCCATGTTGGATTTTCCTAAAGTCTTCCGGAGCACTTAAAACACTACTTAATTAATGGCATGATTTCAATGAAACTTGGGTGGGGGAATGATCCTATGGTGGTAGAATTTAACATTTCAAAAGGAGAATTTTGATTGGTTAATTTTTTGGGGGCTGACATCTTGAATTTTCTGGAAATTATCAGGAAATCCTTTAAAACATATCTCCTAAGCCGATTGGTACACTCCAGAGCATCTATTCAGAATTTTGATTGGTTAATTTTTCCGGTGGCCATCTTGGATTTTCTGAAAATTTTCCATACATTTTCTGAAACCATGTTAACTTTAGAATCTTAGATAAATCCAATTTACCTGATGCTGATCGAGGTTTGATCGAGTCTAGGATGCTAGTGCTGTTAAAGCAAGGACCGAGAATCTTACTGGATCCATCAGTTACACACTATGGACCATGCATCAATCACGCTGATTGGTAACCCCTCTAGCTTTCTGCTAAGTACAGAAATATTTTCTGAAACAATTTAAAGCACTAAGGGCTCTTAAATCAGTGGCACAATTTCAATGACACTTGGAGGAACCATTCTATGGTAGTAGGCTTCAACATGAAAATTTTAACTGGTCAATTTTATTGCTGCCCATCTTGGATTCTCTTGTTTACCAAGATACACAGAGCTTTGAGATAGACTATGGTGTGGTAGATGATTTCAAGTTTTGTGGAGACAGATCTGAGAAAGTGTTTGGTATCTACCTCGCATTTCACAAGAATTCACATGACTTTCTTTCTAAAGTAATCTTATTAATATTAGATTTTCAGAACTAAACCATTCCTTACTAGTTTAGCAGTGGTCTTGACTAATGCCCATTTGCAGCCCAAAAGAAGACTGTTTTTGAAAATGTACCACTGGAATGACTGGCTCGATAACCGAGCCAGTCATTCCAGTGATAAATTTCCAAAAATAGTCTTCTTTTGGGCTGCAAATGGGCATTCAATAAAGAAATATTGTTATTTTCTTAACCAAATCTGACCATTAAAGAGTTAATAATATCGTACAATGTGTGCCCTAATGATTCCCGGGGAAGGATCCCCTGTACATGTGACGTGGACAGCCACTGCCATACCTCTCCTAGTCTGCCTATCTGGTGACAAGAAGAGACAGTGTATACTGTATGTACATGTTGTTCTACTAGTGTTTATCCTCAACATTGGAAAGTAATATAAATCCCTGCCCATATGTCATAAAAAAACCTGCAAAAACTTGACACATTCTTTGATGTTTATGACACTATTTGATTCTATTATATATCCATATTGCTCAACTTCTTTTCATCTGTGTTTGCTAGTGTTTAACCTTTTAATGGTCGAGATTTGTTTAGAAAATTGCAGGTTTTTGCTTAGTGAATGCTCATTTGCAAGCCAAGCGAGGACTTTTTTCTTCTTTTTTTTCCCTGGAATGACTGGCTCGATTATCGAGCCAGTCATTCCAGTGGTAAGTTTTCAAAATAATTTCTGCTGGACCTGCAAATGAGCATTACTGAAGATCATGCGAATGGCCGGTTTTGCTCGGTTTGAATGTGAAAGTGTTAATGTACAGGCTCACGCTTGAGCGCATGATATCCATGCATGTGCATTCTCTGCACCAGCCAGCACCCACCCACCAACTCATTCTCATATTGCATGTATTGACACTGAATAATTCTTTATAGTGTGAATTTTATGAGAAATCTCATTATTCATGCTTACAAGCTTGTAGTGGAGAGGGATTAAGTCTCCATTGTTATGATGGAATTTCCTAGTCACATGACAGAACTGCAAATAATGTCAGCCATTCTACTTTGTTTAACTTGTAAGGCACTGTAATTGCCACCCCACCCCGCAATTTCTTACATAGGTTTTAAATGAATGGGTGGGAGAGGTTTATGTTTTGCTTCCCTGCCTCCATTTATGCAAGCCTGGAAATAAGGTCAAGGACATTGTCAGGCACCAAATTATCAAATGTCAGGCACAGTCTTACCTTTTCCTGACATTTTGTCAGTTACAGATTTAAACAGTCCCAGTAGTTGCAGTATACAACAAGAGAGTCTGCATACAAATGTTGACAAATCCATAAAACATGCATCTACCTTAGGTGTATCATGATCATTATGACACAGGTTTAGATGCTTTTTGACATGTTTCTAATAAGTTCAAGTATAGAACACTGAAGTAGTATAGTGTTGACAGCCAGTAAATTCTGGACTTCCGGTACTAAGTAGCTGGTGTGGCAAAGTGGATACTGTTGAAAAAGTTATTTCCAGGCCTGTTATGTAGATCAATTAGCTTACCTTGTCCTTGGAATGTGTTAATGTTACTGTGCATTATAATAATGGAGTCTGAAGAAGCCATATTATTGCGAGCAGATCAATATACTGTTTTGAATTTGTATAACCACCGCTACACAGTGGCATAGCTAAGTCAGGATGTTTGACGCGAAGGTATGGGGTTAGCTGGGGTGGTGGTGGTGTGGGCGTGCATGTGATGTGAGGTGAGGGTATGGGGGTTAGCTGGGGTGGTCTGGGCGTGCATGTGATGTGAGGTGAGGGTATGGGGGTTAGCTGGGGTGGTGTGGGCGTGCATGTGATGTGAGGTGAGGGTATGGGGGGTAGCTGGGGTGTTGGTGGTGTGGGCATGCATGTGATGTGAGGTGAGGGTATGGGGGTAGCTGGGGTGTTGGTCGTGTGGGCGTGCATGTGATGTGAGGCGAGGGTATGGGGTTAGCTGGGGTGGTGGTGGTGTGGGCATGCATGTGATGTGAGGCGAGGGTATGGGGGGTAGCTGGGGTGGTGTTGGTGGTGTTGGCGTGCATGTGATGTGAGGTGGGGGTAGCTGGGGTGGTGTGGGCGTGCATGTGATGTGAGGTGAGGGTATGGGGGTAGCTGGGGTGGTGGTGGTGTGGGCGTGCATGTGACGTGAGGTGAGGCTCCTTAACCCTTTACCACCTGTATCAGCCCAAATTGCCTTCTGCAGTGGTCTTAAGAAGTGTCCATTTGCACACCAAGAGAAGACTATTTTTGAAAACTTACCACTCGAATGACTGGCTCGATAACCGAGCCAGTCATTCCAGTGAAAAACTTTCAAAAAATAGTCTTCTCTTGGTCTGCAAATGGACATTTTCTATGAGAAATTTGAGAATTAAAGGGTTAAATGCAGTTGATTGCTACTTACTTTAGTCTTCAAGAATTTTCTGGCATTCACCTTCACCCCTGGTTGTGAGAGTTGACACTCGCTTCCATACACCCCCACCTCTCCCCCCCCCCCCCCTCTCCCCCCCCCCACCCACCCCCAATAACAAAATCCCTGACTGACACCACTCAACTCCACACCAGCCTGAGTGATGATATAAATGCTCAGAGCAACTTCTGATGACAGAATTCTCAAGTTTTCCCAGCCAGACATCAGTCCCAGAGACATAAAGCACTTAATCCATTTCATCTGGAAGTGTTTGTGAGATTATATTTATTAGAATACTCTGAAAACAATTTGACTGCAGATTGTTGATCTCTACGACAACAACAACAACAAACTTTCAATCAAATTGTCTTGGGAAAAATTACATGTAGTAATATTTTGTCTGTATCATCAAGTAATGTCATCAATTAGTGTAGGAATTATAACTGGGGTAACAACAAGATCTGTTGTTAAATATTTGAATAAATTAATAATTTTTCTGTCACACATGTCAAGATTTCGCAGTGAACAAATCCATTGGAGACTTGAGAAATTCTTTAGAGATCATGCCATCTTTGAAGTACACATTGTTGTTGTCTGTCTCCACCAGCCACATGAACATTGAATGACTTCTGATTAGAGCCTAATTAGCTCTCAGTGATTAATGGTGTACAAAATCCAGACTTCAAAATGGAGTGATCCATTTCTAGCTGTGCCTCGTCCATTTCTAGCTAAGCTCCATCCATTTCTAGCTAAGCTCCATCCACTTTTTATACCCAGGCAACTTTGGCTGGGTATAAAAAGTGAATGGAGCTTAGCTAGAAATGGGCGGAGCTTAGCTAGAAATGGACGAGGCACAGCTAGAAATGTATCGATCTATTTTGTAGTATTATGTGATGGCACGGTCTGGGCGGGTGACAGCGTGGTTTCCGGATTATAAGTCTGTTACCGTTTGTCGGATCGCTTTGAAACTTCATAGGGTGGTTGGACTAGGTCTGGAGAAGAAAGTTATCGAAATTATGTGATGGCGCGGTCCGAGGTGGGTGGCAGAGTGGTTTCCGGATGATAAGTCCATTACCGTTTGTCGGATCGCTTTGAAACTTCATAGGGTCGTTGGACTAGGTCTGGGGAAGAAACTTATCGAAATTGATGATGATCTGAAATTCAAGATGGCCACCAGCCACCGGCGACCGTCTTGAAAATTGGTTTCCAGATGATAACTCTATTCCCATTTATCAAATCGCTTTCAAACTTCATATGGTGTTTGGACTAGGTCTGGGAAAGAAACCTAGCGAAATTGACACTGATCCGAACTCCAAGATGGCCGCCAGCCACAGACTGCCATCTTGAAAACTGGTTTCTCGATGATATCTCCGTTAGCATTTATCTGATCACTTCATAGGGTGGTTGGACTATGGCTGATGATGAAATTTATAATAATGCAAAATCCAATATGGCCGCCAGTTAGTGAGGGCCATTTTGAAAATTAGTTTCCAGACGATACCTCACTTTGACACTTCATAGGAAGGCTGGTCTGGGTCTGAGGAAGAAATAACTATTTTCTGATAGCTCTCATTCATTGTTTGTCATCATGGCAGGGAATTGATGTATAATAATTTGAATCCTGTATTCCCCAAATCTGAATTTAATTATACAGGTTTAAGCTCTTGAATATTTTGAAACTAATTTGACTAGGCGCTGTTGATGTGGCAGCAACAGCTCCCAGTGAAATTAGTTTCAAAATAGTCAACAGAATGTTTATTAAATTGTAAATCTATCAGACGTACTACAATTCTTACAATTTGACAGGCTTTTCAAGTTTTATGACAGTGAGCTGTATGTTATTTTGATTGTGACTTCGGCTAACATGTGGCTTAATTGATCATGACTTCAGATACTTGAGTGATGGCTCAGATCCCTCTATTGGCTCTCAGTGATTGATAGTGCACAGAATTCCTGTACTACAATAATTAGCACACTTCTCCAACATGCATTAGGAATTACATTCTGTTTCATATGTTAATATTTAACTGGGATTTATTTTGGATAATTTTTGTGGGAGTTTGTTGCTGCCCATGATGGTAATGGGGTTTCTAATATTACACCTGTCAGTCTTTATTCTACTTTCCTTGGGCCAGTTTCACAAAGATACATAAGTTTTGCCCTGTCGTAAAGTAGAAAACAGACCAATCAGAATGCTTCATTTGATATTTACGACATACTTAAGTGCAGTAGTGTTCTTAACTACCCTTTGAGAAATTGCCCCTGATGCAAAGCGCAGTTAAACTTTTTACATCAAGCCCTTGAGGGTATTCAGTGACAGCCCAGCTGACTAGAGCATCCCCTAAATTACCTCTAATTTATGCAGGGGACAAACTGGTGGGCTACAGACATTTATTCACAATATTACGTATTTTAGTTGATTATTATCATAGTGTCATTACATTGTACCATCATTAGTAATTAGGCTTAATGACTGTATTTGTTAATGAGCACTATGCGTACTACTCTGTTACGTACTTCATGAGCATATAAATAATAACTGTCAGAACAGTAATTACCAAATCTACCATTACACCTGTCAGAACAGTAATTACCAAATCTACCATTACACCTGTCAGAACAGTAATTACCAAATCTACCATTACCCCATTAGTTATAAACACCCTGATTTTAGACGGAATCTACATAAACCTGTTACATCCATCCTGTACAGTTCAGCTCAGAAATAATTTAACATATTTCCAAGACAAAATAAAACGTCTTCTTCTGAACATAATGAAGGAATCCAGTTTTAGCTATGTCTCATTCATCTTTAGGTAACTCCACCCACACTTCACACGTGTTGAGATTGATTGACCCCTGCACTCCCTGACTATCAATTTCCAGAAAACTGTGCGATAAGCTGTTGAATATTTTGAAACTAATTTGACTGGGCCTATGGCAGCTGCAGCGCCCAGTCAAATCAGTTTCAAAATAATCAACAGGATGTTTATTAACCCTTTAACCCTCGAATTTGTTCAAGAAAATTTCAATTTAATGTTAGAAATTGTCCATTTGCAGACCAAGAGAAGACTATATTTTAGAATTTACCACTGCAATGACTGGCTCGATTATCGAGCCAGTCATTTCAGTGGTAAATTTTCAAAAATAGTCTTCTCTTGGTCTGCAAATGGACATTTCTCAAGACCACTGCAGAAACCGTTTTTGGCTGATATGAGCGTCGAAGAGTTAAATATAGTAACGACATACAATTCGTACAACAATGCTTAGTCCGTTATCAATTAGGTATTTGTGACAAACACATCTATGTCATTGATGACGTAATTGATTATGACATCATCCTACACATCACGTAGTTGATTATGACGTCATTACCATTGCTGCTGCATGTCCACTGACCATACTATCCCATGCATAAGCCAAGCCCTGAACTTTTGTCCGCAATTCTGAGTTTACCCAGCTTGGAGTTGGAGTCATTTTCAAAAATACTCTACTTGACCTGTGCATGTAAATAGACATGTCAAAAGACAACTCTAGAAGCTGTGTTTTTCCTGAATTGACCATTGAAAGGTTACCCCTTTTACACTTAAAATTCCATTATCTCTCACTCAATTTCAAGACAACTATCTGTACAGGAAAAATGTTAAATGCTCTGAAACTACTTTGATGGGAACCTGTCTCCCAGTCAAATTAGTTTCAAAATATTCAGAAAAATATTCCTTACATCAACCAGGATTTGTCATCGTTTGACCAGATTAACCATTAACTGTCTGGCTGCTGCAAGCCACCAGACAATAATTTCCATGGGCCATAACTCTGGACCTACCAACAACTTTCAGTCAAATTGTTTTCAAAATATTCAACATTTCCAGAGTTAAACTGCATGGAAAATGTAGTCAGTAGAAATTCAGCAGGCAGACAGTGTATAAGATTTTTATGGTTAAGATGAACAGAGACAATCCACAGTGATGTGCAGTGGCTTAATTAGTTCTGCGTATTTGGCTTACGGTTATTTACCAATCTCATATCCCCTCCAACATCAATATATGTTGCCGTACTATTTATTATTGGACCTTCTGTATGACAGTTCTTCGAATCTTTGCAATCGATGACATTTTCCAATTACTCTAACACAGCCACTCAGAAATGCATACTATCGCTTTCTCGAGACAGTTTATTGTTTTCGTGAGAGCCAAGTTCAAAAAACATAAAAAGCCTTCAAAGACATTGAAAGAATGCCAAAGATTACTTTCCGTTTCTCAAGCATCCATTGTAATTAGAAGAGGAAGTGGTCTCAGAGCTAATTGAGAATATTTTTGGTAACTATCTTAACATAGAAAGGAAGTAAATTAGAAAACGACAAGAGTAATGGAACAATTTGCTGTGTTTCCGTTGATTTGTTGTCCAATAAGATGAAGTTAGTAGTATATATAGTACATATAGATACCTTGTAAATTACAACAATGCCACTTATGATTGCTTCCGAGATATAGTTACTGCTAACGCTAATCAGGCTCATATTTTTTTTAAGTAAGTATCTGTGAATATGAACACTGCTAAATGTTTTGAAAAAAATCTGACTAACAGTTGTTCCTGCCATAGACATCAACAACTTTCAATCAAATTATTTTCAAAATATTCAGCAGCTTTGCTGCACATATGCCTGCTACCCCTAATTCACCTGTAATGATTTCCAGGATGAGTTCAGCTAAAGTCAGATGGTAAATACTAAGTCTGTCAGCCTGTGAATCATTTCTGTCATTCATTGTTTCCCTGCTTTGAGGCCAGGATGAAGAATATACGCGGATCCGATTCTGAGTCATGTTTTACATGACACATTCATTATCCATTAACCTTGACACTTGAATTTGCATAAACTAATTATTCACATTGGTAATCACATAGATATACATACACATCCATTCAAGCATTCAAGTGTAAATATGCAGTGTTTCCAGTGCTGCTTGTAAAGGCAGTGAATACAGTACATGTTAGTTATAACTTCTCATGTTTCTAAGACAAAATAAATCATACTGTTGAATATTTTGGACTTATGGCAGCAATGGCTTCCAACCAAATTACGTCCAAAATAGCCAATATAAAATTTCTTACATTGTGTTAAAAAAATTTACTAACTAATATGATTTATAAGCTGTACTGTAAGATTATTTTAGACTTATCATAAAGCTGCTTTGTTCATCTATATAGAAATAATAAATACATGTACCCCGTGACTGTGGCTATATTTATAGTCATTAACAAAAACAATTTCAGCAAAAGACTGGCCAGGTATGAAGTTCTGATTGATTTGTTATTGACAAGGATTGTTAAAATAAATACAATACTTATCACTGATGCATTTTTCTATAAAACTGAAAATGTTTAAACAAAACCAGTAACTAGTATTAAATTTCAAGAAGTGACAAATACATACCTCTTACTACAGCTCACTTGTCAATTAACCCTTTAACACTCGTTCAAGAAAATTTAAATTTTCTCATAGAAAATGCCCATTTGCAGATGAAGAGAAGACTGTTTTTTGAAAATTTACCACTGGAATGACTGGCTCGATAAACGAGCCAGTCATTCCAGTGGTAAATTTTCAAAAATTGTCTTCTCTTGGTCTGCAGATGGACATTTCTCAAAACCACTGCAGGTGTTTTTGACTGATATGAGTGTTAAAGGGTTAATGTAACTGGTGTGGAGTGGAGTTTTTAAACTATAGTTCAATATCCATTGCTACTAATACATTCTAATTTAATATCAATCCAATGAAACCACCTGTGTTAAAGAATTTTAAATATCCCTCCAATTTACCCAGACACCTTCATCTCGGCATGAGCCATTGTATATATCTCGGGGTCAGTCAGCGGTGTGGCAGTTGATTCGCGGGTTGTAGGAGACAAAGCAGCCCTTAATACAGCGCAACTGCTCTAGCAGTGGTGAATCAGCTAGAGTACAGCTAAAAAATAACTTAAAATGTTTCCAAAACAAAAACAGAAACATGATTGAACACAATTTTGAACGCGTAAGAAATGTTTTGTTTGAATATTCTGAACGTAATTGGATTGGAAGACATTGCTGCCTTATGTCTTATTTTGTTTTGGAAATATTGTACATTATTTCTGAGTAGTATTGTACTCCCCCCCCTGGGCAAGCAGCTACAATACAGTTGATTAGCAGGTAAGAAAAGGTTCCGCTGCCTGTGGCAATACCACAGGCATATGCTAAGGAAATCCCTAGCCTTACCCTGTAGGTGTGCACATCTGTGATCTGACATAACTTCAGACATGCACTCACATACAGTTCATGCAGTCAATACTGAGTCTGTTTTACTTGCATTTCATAAATATTCCAGTGCTCTATCACTTCTTGATTGGACACCATGTAGCTAAACACTCAACTAATTACCAGCAATTGATATTTGATGTACTGTAAGCTCGTCTATCCACAGTTTCCACGGACAAATATTTGTCACCTCGCTCTGGCAAGCTGTTTTATTCCTCGTATGGAATCATTACATAGCATGTGCGTAGTATAATAGATGCTGAATTCTGCCTAAGCTGAACTATTCTCAGAGGAGACCATTCTTTTACAAATATTGGAAACACTCAAAAGTTTCGGACATCTGTCACCGAATTACTTCACTCCCAAACTAAATCCGCTCAGGGAATTTTTCACAACAATTGTAATTAACTGTCTGGCTGCTGAATTTCTGCAGACTACAGTACATTTTCCATGGGGGTTAACCTTGGATATGCTGAATATTTTGAAAACAATTTGACTGAAAGTTGTTGGTGCCTAACCCACCAACAACTTTCAGTCAAATTTGTGTTCAAAATATTCAACATGCCCAGAGTTATTGACCAATGAAATTAATGTCTGTTGGCTTGTCTCAGTCAGACAGTTAACAATTATTGTACTGTATTCTGTACCACTCTGTACTTAAAATCTTGCTAGATATTTTGAGAAAAATTTGTCTGAAAACAGCAATGACTTCCAGTCAAATTTGTCTCAAAATATTTAGCAAATTTCATATCCACCTCCGGTGAACCGACTGAATCCTTACTAATTCATCCTCATAAATTTTGAGGATGAAATGTATTAGGGATCTTTAACCAGTGGTCAAGCTACTGTTATTGAGTGTCAACAGGCCTTGACCAATGTCTGTAAGATGAGCTGGTAGCCACTGCTATAGATTGCTGTGTTAAACTGTATTATTCATTCTCAGTCATGATCACCACTTGTCATTAGTTATTCTATTAAGATGTTACTGATTGTTAAAAAGCGCCATGATCTGATTAATTCTACGATTCGTTAAATTTGTATAATGTGGATTATTTGAGAAATATTTCATTGCCATTGACATCAGATTTTCTAAAATTATTTAAGGTAAGATATTTGAATTCTTTAAAATGTCTTAACCCTTAGCACTCTGATGTCAATATTCTATCTTTTACTGTGTCAGTCTCAAGGAAACTGGTGTACATTTTTCAACAAGTTTGCAGGAAGCTGTTGCCGTCTACGACAGTGCCATGATGCATCTCCCACCAAATTTGTTGAAAAATTAACACCAGTTCATCTTTTAATTTAATTTGAAAATTGAAAATTTTGACACAGTAGTTAAGAGTTAAATGTGTTTAAATCTTCTCAATGATAATAAAGAGAAAATTGCTGATTAATTTTAGATGAATATGTTTTAATAACATTATAATATATACGTGTGGCCAAGTTATTTTGGTTATATTTATACTTAAAGCCTTCCTTCTCTCTTACTGCAGCCCGCCACCCCTCATTCATATCGTAGCTGGAAGCCTCCCCCCCCCCCCTCTTACTTCCTCTCTATCTCTCCCACCCTCCCTCCCTGCTTCATCCATCTCTCTCACCTCCCCATCTGACTCTACTCTCCACTCACCACTCTCTCTCTCCCTCTACCTCCCCACTTCATCTATCTCCCATCCATCCCCCCACCCCCGCCCATCTAAAGCTCCTCTCTCATTCTCCCCACTTCATCCGGCTCTCCCCCACATCTCCCTCACCTCTCCATTTTTCCCCTCACTCTTCCTCTCTTCCACTCTCCAGTCCTCTCCCTCCCTCCCTCCCTCCCTCCCTCCCTCCCTCCCTCTCTGCTCACTAACGTCACTTATAATGGATGAATTGATTTAAAATTTGTTATATCAGTTCACGATGACATGCGCTCGGAAGAGATTGTGTATAACTCCCTTAAAATACTTTAAAATTTTCAAAACTGTCCGTGCATTTGGTTTCTGTTCAATAACTTCACTTATAGTGAATGTATTCATTTCAAATTTGGTATGTGATAAACATCATGTATGACAAATAGTGTGAAATGGGTTAACATAATACAAGTCTAGTACTATATACCTGATATACAGTGCATTTTATTTCTATTTAACCCCTTCATTGCTAAATCTGCTCAAGAAAATAAAAAATATTTGCTTATTGAATGTCCATTTGCCAGGCAAGAGAAGACTATTTTTGAAAATTTACCACTGGAAGGACTGGCTCGCTTGTTCTAGTCATTCTAGTGGTAAATTTTCAAAAATAGTCTTCTCCACGAAAGAGTTAATTAATAATAACTGAGAAACAACTTAGCAAATGAATAATTAATTCAGTAATCAAACTCGTCACTGTGTATATTTGTACAGGCAAGCTCCAGTCTCTATGATTTGTTGCTATGGTTACATTGGGATGTTAATTATTTGCCTATGTTTAATTGTCTCAGTGGTAATGATAATGATGATTATAATAATGCCAAAACAAGCTTTGATGTGATCGGTGTATGTTTGTAGTATCTTAAAAACTATTTCATTATTTGTATTTATTTTTAAATGTTAGCCACTTAGGCGCAAATTTCATTGGTCAACTATTTACCATTGACCAATGTAATTACAAAGAAATTCCTCTCCTGAGAAGAAAAAATACTGATCATCAGTTAACGCTTATGCATTTGGTTCTCTTCCATAGGAGATTGCATTTGGACATTATACGTGCAATGGCTCACATAGCGCAATAATGTTTCATTAGCCAAAAGCAATTAAACTGAAACAAGATTTGTGTTTAATAATATTGAACAAGAGAAATTGTCATTGTGTTGCCATAGGTGATACAAAAAACCCATCATTTATGCTTTTCATAAATATCTATTCATTATACAGGAATACAGATGTAGACATCTTTGTGTGTTTTCACATCTAATCTCCCAAAAAAATATTCTATTGTGATTTCTGAATGGTTTGTGTTTGAAACTTTCTGCTGTTTCATTTTCCCATGGCCATAATGTGTGTAATTATCAGAAACAATTTTAGGAACTAATTTGTTGACTTGATCATTATCATAATTCTTAGGTCTTTAATGGTCATGGTTTTTCACAAAAATTGAAATTTTTCCCTCAGTGTATGTCCATTTGCAGGCCAAGATAAGACAATTTTTGAAAATTGTGAAAGAAAGTTTATCACTGGAATGACTTGCTCGATTATCGAGCCAGTCATTCCAGTGATAAATATTTTAAAAATAGCCTTCTCTTGGCCTGCAAATGGAGATTGTTCGAGACCACTGCAGAAGCCAGTTTTGTCGGCTTGACCATTAAAGGGTTAATCAGACTACAGTTTAGCTCAAAAATAACTTTACATGTTTCCAAAGCAAAATAAAACAGTTTTAAATATCTTGACCATACTGTAACCAGCATTACATCGTCCAATCTGATTATGTTCAAAATATTCAACAGAACATTTCTTACGTAACTAACATGTTTCTGTTTTTGATTTGGAAACATGTTGGCTGATTTCTGATCTTTACTGTAGATGCTAAGCTGGTGCAGTTATAATTCAATCAGGTAGAAATTTACGTTTTATTAGTTTTCAGGTGTTTTACAATTAGACAATTAATTAAGCAGGTGAGGAATCACTAAATCATATTAACCCTTTGACCGTTTACTGTTAAATTTGGTCAAGAAAATCAAAATATTTCATTATTGAATGCCCATCTGCAGGTAAAGAAAAGCATATTTTTGAAAATTTACCACTGGAATGACTGGCTCGATTATCGAGCCAGCCATTCCAGTGATAAATTTTCTAAAATACTCTTCTTTACCTGCAGATGGACATTCCTCAGGACTACCAGTTTTGGCTGGCTTGACCGTTAACGGTTTAATGATCAAGATTGTCAGGAAAATCAATTTTTTACCTTTAGATTGACTGGCTCAGGTTATTGACTCAGTCATTCCAGAGCTAAAATTTAGAATCGAAAATATATATTACATGAATTGTGTCAACATGAAATTTGTTTGACATATATATTTGCAAATTATATGTAGATTTATACAAGTTCAAATGTGTTACCATTACTGCATTATGCCTTGAGATCTACCACCCAGTATAAGTATCATTACCTGTATATAAATTATGCGTAACAGGAATGTTATGAAGGAATAAATCTTTTAACAATTTTTGATTAAATTTTATGTGTTTATAACCTACTTAGATGTAAAGCAAAGTCTACATGTAATTCATCTCATATGCTCAAAGATGATATTTAATCAGATAAGCAGATTGTTTTCAAAATATTCACTAGTTTTCATATGCAGTTCCTTTGAGAATCAACCTTTTGGGAATTCATAGTATAAACGGTTTTCTGTAAAATACATAGTCAAAAAAATATCTAGTTTTGTGTCACACCTGTTATTGACGACCACTTCAGGTGCAAGTAAATGCACAGCTTGTAATCGCTTCATGAAATCCCAGTATCTATAAGAAACTTAGTTTTTATGGTCAAAATTTGTCAAGAAAATCTAAATTTTTGCTTAGTTGATATCGATTTGCAGGTCAATAGAGGACTATTTTTTTGAAAATTTACCTCTGGAATGACTGGCTCGTTTATCGTGCCAGTCATTCCAGTAGTAAATTTTCAAAAATACTCTTCTCTTAGTCTACAAATGGAGTTTTTTCAAGACCACTGCAGAAGGTGTCTTTGGCTGGCTAGACCATTAACAAGTTAACAATACAGCATCTATTGGTCTCTAAAGGCAGGTGTCCTCGGGAGAGGGTTAGATTGTAACACATTAATAGTGTTTCTGTGCACTTTCAGGAATGATGCCAATCTTGACAGCTAATCCGTGAGAGTCCTGTGGTGACTGCTTGAAGATTTTCTTGCAGATTGAGTTAGAGGTTGTAGTGTCAGCAGTATGTATTGACCCTAGACATTGCACATCATCAAGATAACAGAATTTACCTTGTTTGTAAAATAGATATGCATTTAAAGTGGTTATGCTGTAGTTTGTGGCCTTTTGAACTCTACATACCATTGGCAAGAAATTCTTAACGCTCAGGATTTTTAAAGAAAATTTCCTTTTTTTGCTCAATCGGTGTCCATTTGCAGGACAAGTGAGACTATTTTTGAAATTTTACCACTGGAATGACGGGCTCGATTATCGAGCCAGTCATTCCAATGGTTAATTCTCAAAAATAGTCTTCTCTTGGCCTGCAAATGGACATTCCTCAAGACCACTGCCGAGGCCGGTTTTGGCCTGTTTGACCATTAAAGGGTTAATGATTTGAATCTTTGATTAATGTTGTTTGCTTCTAGTTTAAATTGGTTTAATCATATTAAGTTTAATAGAAATATTTAACAACTTGGTTGCATGGCTTCTGTGAGATTTATAGTTGTTGCTTCCATCACTCTATTCAATTCCCGACATTTCTGACAAAGCCGCCTATAGTGTGTTCGCATCTATAGTATCTGTTTGTTTGTCTACCTCTGTCTGTCAGTCTTTGGGTCAGTCAGTCTGTCAAATTTTTTACTTTTTTTCAAAATATTCAACAATGTTCCCTAAATTATAAAAACTTTGTCATTTATAATCTGTGAGGATTAAATGAGTCCCCCACCATCATGACTTGTTCGATATAATCGAGAATCATGATTTTTAGTTGCATCGACCTAAGCAACTAGTATAAGTCAGTCTGCCTGCCTGTCAGGGAGTCTGACTAGTAGTCAAATTTCTAACAAAGCTTCCTAAGTCGCAACTATGACATTTCCAGTTTATCCATCTATCATGTGTCTATCCATCTATCATCTATCAACTATGTGACATGTATGACGATTTAGTCCATCTTAAGCGCTTAAAATGTTGTGCGAATTGTGTCTACTATTTAATCAACATTTTGTCGAATATTTTGAAACTAATTTGACTGGACGCTGTTTAGGCAGCAACAGCACCCAGTCAAATTGGTTTCAAAATATTCAACAGCTTACCTATATAGATTTCTGGAAATTGACAGTTAGGAAGTTCAGGGATTGATCGATTCCAACACGAGCGAGCTGTGGGTGGAGTTTAGCTAGAGATGGGCTGGGCCTACATCGTAGCTAAAACTGGAAAGGCCCATTGTTTTTCTATTAATCACGATTATGAACTGAATAATCGTGCAAGCCTGCACGTAAAGGTTTTCATTTTCTTTGTCAACATTACCTAATCTACAATTGGAACAAACATTTTACTTGTAGAATGCTGCAAAAACTTGTCCTATCCTCTAGATTGCCAGATAGTAGCGGCGATGTCCAGATTGTGGACATTGCTTTAGCTATAGCTGACTTATTTCTGCCATTAGCTTGGTACTGTTAAGGGTATTAAGCGTCAATATTGGCACCTTTAACAAGCAGCAGCGTTTGCTTTACTGTAAGGGGAGCTCATTGATGCATAGTTTGTCCTGTTTATGACAACATGACCTTTCATCTCTGTGTAAACAATGCAGAAAAGTCATAGTCACTCATTCGCCTCTGTATATATATATATGTGCTTTAAACTGATTGAAAAACATGCCTCATGCAGACCAGTAGTGGATTATTGGTCAGTCTGGACACACGGCTGTAATTATTGCTGTTTTCACGCCCGGATGTCGGGTGTTAGTTTTGGACAGGAAGTTGGACCTAGGGTGAAAATTTCTCCATAACGTTTATTAGCGCTTGTACAATGTAAATGTTTTCGGACTCTGTGGTGACAACGCTACAGACTCCCAACTAATTTAACCCTTTAACCATTTAACACCAATATCAGCCAAAAACGGCTTTTGCAGTGGTTTTGAGATATGTCCATTTGCAGACCAAGAGAAAGCTTTTTTTGAAAATTTACCACTGGAATGACTGGCTCTATAACCGAGCCAGTCATTCCAGTAGTAAATTTTCAAAACCTTTCAGATTTTCTTGACCAAATTTGAGTGATGAAGGGTTAATGGTAACTGTTTAACGGGAAGATTGAGATTTCTACTTTAGTGAATGGTCCATTTGAAGCTAAGAGAAGCCAATATCTGTCATGCACCAATGTCCTCCCTCATCTGAGAATTAGGTAGACTGTGAGTGATTTTCAAAATGCTGTAATATGTGCAGGCCTCGGACAGACACGCACACATGCACACAGGCAGGTAGAGTGACAGACAGACCAAGAGGCAGAAAGACAGACAGACAGACCAAGAGGCTGATGGACAGACATACAGATTAAGAGGCAGGCACACAGACCAAGAGGCTGACCGACAGACAGACAGTCTGGCAGACCAAGAGACAGGCAGGCAGACAGACCAAGAGACAGACAGACAAACACAGACAGACCAAGAGGCAGGCAGGCATACATACAGACAGGCAGGCAGGCCAGCCAAGAGACAGGCAGGCAGGCAGGCAGATAGACCAAGAGGTAGACAGACAGGCAGACCAAAATGCAATATACTATCTTTCCCCTACTGGACCAAGGGAATTAGCTTGAAATCTGCATGGTATTTTAATGCTAGAACCTCATTATTGGTGTATTAAACATTACGCTTCGATCAGTTACATAGAACAAAAGCAAAGTACAACTCAATGTTTGAAACCAAGAAGATTAATTACTCTATTGAAACAGCATGTCCTATTATTGAATTACTCTGGCTGGTAACAATGTAGAAGATGAATTCATGAACCTCTTTACCACAGCTCTCTTGGATGTTCTTCCTTCTTTAGTGGTGTTATTTTACTCAGTAAATATTGACAGAGGATTAGGTTGTCTTCTGGCCATTAATGTGCCAGTGTCAGGTTCTGAGGCATGTACTGAAATATGAGAAAATCTAAAAGTATTAATTTAACATGTTAATGGTCAAGATTGGTTTATCGAAGTTTGTGTGTAGTGAGTGTCCATTTGTAGGGCAGGAGACGATTTTTTTTTAAATTTTCCACTGGAATCACTGGCTCAATTATCGAGGCAGGCATTCCAGTAGTAATTTTTTTCAAAAATAGTTTTCTCTTGTCCTAGAAATGGGCATTCCTCAAGACGACTGCAGAGGCTGGTTTTGGCTGGCTTCGCCATGAAAGGTAATTTTTTTTGGGTTCTTCAGGTCAAAAGTTCAACAGACTGAACTGGTGCAATATACTCAAAGCGAATTAATTCATGTGCATTCAAATACATGTATGCTTTAATGTGGATTAGTGAGGAATTACTGCTCTCGCTTCTAGCACAATTACTGTCCCATTTCCCGGAGCATAATATCCCCATTATTGATTGAAACCTATATGATAATATATATATGCGTATATATTATATATGCGTATACACTTGACTTCATAATCAGTATAATTAAAGGTGCATATTCACACCAAAATGCTTAAAAATTAATTGTTGAAATTATATACTTTTAGAGTCTTAAATTGTGTACCCCAATGTAACGAAATGAAATGAATCTTAACATATGATGATTTCATTCCATATAAATAAATTTCATCGGTTTAGTTGTGAATTTGAATTAGGGACTCTAGTGCCTCTAATTCAATTTGACAACTTACAAAATTATATTAATTTATACGTAATGAAATCATCATATGCTAAAATTTATTTCGTTTCATTACATTTAGGCATACAATTTAAGCCTCTAAAAGTATATGGTTTTACCAATTTTATTTTGAACCCTTCTGCTCTGAATATGTACTTTTAACACTTTACTGGTCAAATTTGAAGAAAATTGAAATATTTGTTTATTGCCTGCCCATTTATAGGCCAAGAGAAGGCTTTTTTTTTACTTTATCACTGGAATAACTGACTCATTATCAAGCCAGTCATTCCGGTGATAAATTTTCAAAAATGGTCTTCTCTTAGCCTGCAAATGGACATTCCTCAAGCCCACTACAGAGGCCAGTTTTGGACGGCTTGACCTTGAAAGGGTTAAGTTTTGTCGGATTGAACAGATTTTCTATTTTACATGCACAGATTATAGATTTATTGTGCAAGATTGACAATATTATAGTCACACTATTCATACATGTTTTGTCCTCAATTCCTTACATCAAGCGAAAAGGCCTCAAGGACTGTCAGTCAAATTGTTTTCAAAATATTCAGCCAGATTCATACATCTAGCTTCGTTGATTGCAGTAAGGAGTTTTAGACACATCATTTAAAAAGTAACTTGCACAAGTGGAAGGATATGTTGAAATCCATTGTCATATTCCATCTCTAAGCCCGCTCATTTCGAGACAAACTCCACCCATTTCTAACTATGCCTCGCCCATTTCATTTCTAGGAAAGTTCTGGCCAGGTGTTTCTCATGTTGGGTTCGATTTATATAGTTTGAACTCTGACTTCTCAGAATCCCAATTTCAAAATATGGGGTGTGGGAGGGGTTGGGTGGGGTGGGGGTAGTGTGTGTGTGCTGTTGTTGCCTAACAGTTTTCAGTCAAATTAGTTTCAAAATATTCAACAGAATGTTTATTAAATTGTAACTCCTTCAAAGGCATACAATTCGTACACTTCACGGCTTCATGATGTTATAATATGTCATAATGATTGTGACATCAGCCTACATGTGATGTAATTGAATATGATGTTATATGTGACAGATCAGAATCCTCTATTGATTGTGTTCCAGAGAATGGTTCCGTAAGACAGGTTTAACTGTGAATTTATACATTGACCTTGAGATTTTAAGGTGTGTTTATCATACTCAAACTTAATGCATGTATTATTACTCATTCAAACAGGTAAATTTGTGTGCTAACTTTTTATGGAACCTTTGAGTTTTAGAGACCTGTAGTCATTCATGTTTTCATCCTGTTATTACATCCGGGTCAAACAAATTAACCCTTTAATCCTCAATTTTGTTCTAGACGATTTAAATTTCCTCACTGAAAACCTCAGTTTGAAGACTTAGCCAGTCATTCCAGTGGTAAATGTTCTAAAATAATCTGCTCTACAAATGGACATTTCTCAAGACCATAAGTAGAAGCATGGTTAAACTGCTAATTCTGTCACCATTAGATATGTACATGATGGACACAAAACACACCCAGGTCATTTCAATCTCATGCGGTGTATATTTAATATGATATTGCTAGTGTCAATGGCAGGTGTGTTAATATTATTAGCTAAGCTATTTATATGTTTGTTCTGCATGCCTTATCTTTCAGTTATTATATAAAGATGTACTTGACGAGTTCTTGGATGATGTTCATAAGATAATTGTGATTTGAGACATAAAAATGGGCATTAACCCGTTAAGCCTTGAATTTGTTCAAGAAATTTTTAATTTTTTCAAAGAAAATGTCAATTTGCAGACCAAGAGAAGACTATTTTTGAAAGTTTAGCACTGGAATGACTGGCGCGGTTATTGAGCCAGTCATTCTAGTGGTAAATTTTCAAAAATAGTCTTCTCTTGGTCTGCAAATTGACATGTCTCAAGAACACTGCAGAAGCTGTTTTTGGCTGATACGAGTGCTAAAGGGTTAGTACTAAAGCTGGTGAAAACATCTTCAGCAGTGGTCTTATGTCCATCTTCAGCAGTGGTCTTATGTCCATCTTCAGCAGTGGTCTTATGTCCATCTTCAGCAGTGGTCTTATGTCCATCTTCAGCAGTGGTCTTATGTCCATCTTCAGCAGTGGTCTTATGTCCATCTTCAGCAGTGGTCTTATGTCCATCTTCAGCAGTGGTCTTATGTCCATCTTCAGCAGTGGTCTTATGTCCATCTTCAGCAGTGGTCTTATGTCCATCTTCAGCAGTGGTCTTATGTCCATCTTCAGCAGTGGTCTTATGTCCATCTTCAGCAGTGGTCTTATGTCCATCTTCAGCAGTGGTCTTATGTCCATCTTCAGACCAAGATGAGACTATTTTTTAACATTTATCGCTGGATTTACTGGCTCGATAACCAAAACAGTCATTCTAGCGACACATTTAAAAAAAATTATCTCTTTGTAACTGAACATTTTCTATGAGAAAATAGAAATTTCTCCCGAGCAAGAGGGTTGCTGTTATCAGATGTTCTATATGTTTGTCCTCAATGCCTTATCTTTTAGTTATTAGATGAAGATGTACTTGACGAGGTCGTGAAATATGTTTGTATGAGAATTGTGACTTGAGACTAACAAATGGTCATTAACGTTTTAACCCTTGAATTTGTTCAAGAAAATTTAAATTTTCTTATAGAAAATGTCCATTTGCAGACCAAGAGAATACTATTTTTGAAAATTTACCACTGGAATGACTGGCTCGGTTATCGAGCCAGTCATTCCGGTGATAAATTTTCAAAAATATTTTTCTTGGTCTGCAAATGGACATTTCTCAAGACCACTACACAAGCCGTTTTTGCCTGATATGAGTGTTAAAGGGTTAAACCCTGTATTATGGAATTGTTTGAGTATTTTCTTGTCCTAAGCACCTGGTATTTGTTCTTGACTGTGGTGATGATAAAAGATGTTGCAATCGCCTAACAACAACAAGCTTTACAACCAGCAGTATCAGCCTCTGTGTTAGGTTCTCTACATCATGTAATAGCTAACACTATATATAATGGAGGATTCCAGTTTATCCATCAATCATATGACGTCATAATCAACTACATGACATCATAATCAGGTGTGTCATGAATGACATAGCTAGGTTCATCACAAATGCTTAATTGATGTACGAATTGTATGACTACTATTTAATAAACTGTACATGCTGTTGAATATGGCAACAGCGCCCAGTCAAATTAGTTTCAAAATATTCAACAGCTTACGTGTATAGATTTCTGGATAATTGATAGTCGGGGAATTAAGGGATCGATTGAGCACAACACAGGCAAAGCAAGGCTGGAGCTTAGTTAGAGATGGGCAGGGGATAGCTAAAACTGGATTCCTCCATTGTCCAGATTGGTCATGAAAAGCACAGATTTTCCTTAGTGTCAGAATGTCTCCATTTGCGTGGCAAGAAAAAGATTTACCACTGGAATGACTGGCGTGATAACCGAGCCAGTCGTTCAGGTGATAAGCTTTCAAAAATTGTCTTCTCTTGGTCTGCAAATGGTCATTTTCCATGAGAAAATTAAAATTTTCTTGGAAAAATATACGGTTAAATTAAGGGAGATTTCTCAAGACCACATGCAGAAGACATTTTTGATCAGTTTCGCCTTTTAGAATGATAAATGGTTGGTAACCAAGAGAAGACTATTTTTTTTAATTTACAACTGGAATGACTCGCTCGATAACTGTGCCAGCAAATGAAACTTTCACTATGCAAAAATGTAAATTCCAGTGGTAAATTTTCAAACATAGTCTTCTCCTGGGTTTAAGGGTTACGGGTTAATGGGTGTTTTTGTCTTTAACTCTCATATTCTTTGTAAATTGTCTGGCATAGCAATTCACCTTTCCAGAGTATCCATCCATCGTCTGACTACATATGACGTCATAATCAGCTCAGCGCGTGTATGATGATGTCACTATCATTACGTCACAAAGGGTTCCATATAGACGTTGTATGAATTGTATGTATTTGTAATTCTTTGCTATTTAATAAACACGCTGTTGAATATTTTGAAACTAATTTGACTGGGCGCTGTTGCTGCCTTAGGCAGCAACAGCACCCAGTCAAATTTGTTTCAAAATATTCAACAGGTTACCTGTGTAGTTTTTTGGAAATTGATAGTCAGGGTGTTCAGAGATCGATCGATCCCAACACGAGCGAGGTGTTGGCGGAGCTTAGCTAGAGATGGGCAGGGCATAGCTAAAAATGGAAAGGTGAATTGACATTAGGCCCGAGACAGAACAAGAATTCACTTATGACTTTATTATAAATTTAGGTCTACTGTGTCGGATACAAAATAAAATGTCATATGTGCATGGTGAGTATGGCCGTCTTATTCATATATACATACAATGTTTGGTTTCCATATATATCTTTAAATTTTTACTTCGTGAAAAACTTTTATTCTTATATTTTTAGGGTGTGCTCTAACATCCTGTCCATGATCATGGGCTGACAACATCTGGAATGGCTGATACAGAAAATGGGTGTGGCACAGAAAGTGGGCGTGGCACATCTGAACGTGTGGATGACTATAAGGAAGTGGAAGAGTATATCAAGAAAGCGCAGGTATTACTCTTGCTGTGAAGAGGTGGAATGGGTGTGGGTGGAGGGTGGATCAACGTGGGTGGAGGGTGGAACTCGTTATTCAAAGATGGAGTGGGTGGTGGGGTAACTCTCAACGTTCTGTGTTTTCATGCATGCTGTGTGCACATGGGCAGTACAAAATAGGATGTAACTCAGATACTGGGAATAATATATTTAACCTTTTAACCCTCGAATTTGTTCAGAAAATTTCAATTTTCTCATAGAAAATGTTCATTTGCAGACAAAGACTATTTTTAAAGATTTGCCACTGGAACAACTGGCTCGTTTATCGAGCCAGTCTTTCCAGTGGTACATTCTTAAAAATAGTCTTCTCTTGGTCTGCAAATGGGCATTTCTCAGGGCCGTTGCAGAAGCTGTTTTGGGGGAAACCTGCCTTTGGGGTTGCATTGAGATATGTCCATTTGCAGATCAAGAGAAGACAATTTTTGAAATCTTTTAACTGATATGGCTGGATTGATAACCTAGCCAGTCATTTAAGCGGTAAAAAAAAAAAATCAACTGGGTGTGAAAATGGACATTAAATAAGCAAAGAATTTCAACTTCTTTTCATCTTAATAAATATCTTATGGAATGTTTTAGTTACCGTCCATTGTCTGGAAGACATTGCTGATTACAGCAGCAACGTTGACTAAGACAGCAATATTGTCCAGTCAAATGATTTTCAAAATAAAAACTGCATCTTTGTGGTCTAGTTGCCCTTAAATTGTGATCAAGGAATTTTAAGTTGACTAAGACAGCAATGTTGTCCGGTCAAATGTTTTTTCAAAATGAAATCAGCATCTTTGTGGTCTAGTTGCCTTCAGACTGTGATCAAGGAATTTCATCAGTGAAATTAGTCTTCTCTTCACATGCAAATGGACATTCACGACGGAAACATTTCAGTTCTCCTTTCCAGTTTATCTATCCATCATATGATGTCATAAATAACTAATTGATGTGTAGGATGACATCATAATTAATCATGGCATGAATGACTCGCTTTAGTCCGTCTTTAACGCTTAATAGTCCGACACGTTGTACGAATTGTATGTCTTTACCATTTAATAAACATTCTGTTGAATATTTTGAAACTAATTTGGCTGGCTGCTGTTGCCTATGGCAGCAACAGCACCAAATCAAATTAGTTTCAAAATATTCAACAGCTTACCTGTATAGTTTTCTTGAAATTGATAGTCAGAAAGTTCCGCGATCGATCGATGCCAACACGTGCAAAGTGTGGGTGGAGTTTATCTAAAAATGGGCGTGGCATAGCTAAAACAGGAAATGTCCATTATCTTGGCACTTAGAGGCTTAATATGTCTGCCTAGGTGAAGTATCCAAGGTAAGCTTTCAAGGATATATTTCCAGTCCTATTTATAAATGAATATTTTGTATCATTAAGAGTTACCTCCCTTTGTTTATTGTATACGTAATAAATATGTTATGAGTAAAATAAATAACAGTAGCGTGTCTATGCGTAATGTAGTGTTGTAGATCTATTATCTTATTGCCATACATAGCTATTTCAGGTCAACAACGCTATTTCAGATCTAAGCGTGCTCGCGCACTCAGGCGCATACTCAAACTACGCAATAATATCACTGATATCTATTTTTCCCAGTGTAGCTATTTATTCTAACTTAATATTCTGGGCATGTATTAGCAGAGTCAGGTAGCGGATAAAACACATTAATATTTCTCTGACACGTCTATTGTTGCACAAATGTAATACCATGCCCCCTCTTAAGGAATATTATTCCCTAAGCGTTTTATAGCTGACACCCTAGCGTACCTGAAGAAATGTGGCTGCGTTGTGAATTGAATGGCTTTTGTCCTGTACTTAGAATATAACTGATAATTTTACAGTTTTGTGATGAGAAACATTGGAGGTAAAATGTGAATCAAAATTTAAAATTCATTTTACAATCGTGTGGTGAGAAGTCATGAATCATACAATTGCGGTTTCAGCAGAATGATTTATGAAAGCTTAAGGCTATTGTGAAGATAATTTGATGGAAAGTTTTTACTGAAAGCCTTCTGTCAAATTGTTTACTTTTTCTTAACTAATTTCGAGTATTAAATGGTTAACTATTAATGTGTGTGGATGAGTTTGTTACATGTTTACATACATGTATATATTCTAACTCATTACCTACGTTAATTGGCAGTAAGATTATAAACTGGTTAACATATTAGTCTTTATTAACCCTTTAACACTCATATCAGCAAAAAAAACAGCTTCTGCAGTGGTCTTGAGAAATGTCCATTTGCAGACCAAGAGAAGAGTATTTTTTTACATTTACCACAGAAATGACTGGCTCGATATACGAGCCAGTCATTCCAGTGGTAAATTTTCAAAAATAGTATTCTCTTGGTCTGCAAATGGACATTTTCTATGAGAAAAATTAAATTTTCTTGAACAAATTCAAGGGTTAAAATACAGGTTATATGTAAGTATGTTTGTTTAATTTAACCCTTTAATGTCTAAATTTGGTCAAGAAAATCAAACTATCTCCTTAGTGAATGTCCATTTGCAGGCCAAGAGAAGAGTATCTTTGAAAGTTTACCACCTAAATGACTGGCTCGGTTACCGAGCCAGTCATTTCAGTGGTAAAATTTTTAAAATACTCTTCTCTTGGCCTGCAAATGGACATTCCTAAAGACCACTGCACAGGCCAGTTGTGGCCGGCTTCGTCATGAAAGGGTTACTGATCGAATTTTCTTAAAATATGTGCTTAATGAATGTCAGGCCAAAATAAGAGGAATTTTTGAAAACTTATTACTAGAATAACTGGCTTGGTTATCGAGCCAGGTATTACAGTTGTAAGTGTTCAAAAATAGTCTTCTTGGACTGCAAATGGGCATTTCACATGGACACTGCAAAGGTCGGTTTTGACCATTAATGAGCTAAATTTTTAACCCTTTAACACTCATATCAGCCAAAAACGGCTTCTGCATTGGTCATGAGAAATGTCCATTTGCAGACCAAGAGAAGATGATTTTTGAAAATTTACCACTGGAATAACTGGCTCGATAACCGAGCCAGTCATTCCAGTGGTAAATTTTCAAAAATAGTCTTCTCTTGATCTGCAAATGGGCATTTTCTATGAGTAAATTGAAATGTTCTTGAAGAAATTCAAGGGTTAAAGGGGTAATGGTCAACCCTGCCAAAATGGCATCTGCTGCAGTGATCTTGATGATTGAATGTTCAGTTTCAAGCCAAGTGAATACTAAATTTGAAATTGAAATGACTGGCTCGAGAATGGAGCCAGTCATTCCACTGATAAGATTTTAAAAGTATTTTTCTATTGGGATACAAATGGATATTCCCTAAGCATAAATTTTCGCTGCCTTGAACAATTCTGACCATCAAAGGGTTAACCTTTCAAACTTTAAATCGCGGTATCTCAATTTCAAATTAATCACGCAATTAAGACGTTGGCTATTTGAAGCAAATTTTACCGAAAAGTTTCAACACCAGATGTTGTAGCTCTCATATTCAACGTTAAATTTAAGTGAAATATTTTCAAAATATTAACGATTTTAACGATGCTTCTTATTTATCATTCTTGCAAAAAGGTGTTCAGGAATTTATAGTAAGACAGTTAGTGTAGGTGAGTTATTAGTGCACCAGGTGACATCATCTTTGAAGCACTTAAATGGCACTCGTTAAAAACTTTACAGCTGCATTTTGTTTTGTCAAAATTTAGTACCTTTCATAGTGATTTTCGTTAAGTTATGAAAAATGTGAATTTACAACATTTTACTGCATAACTGAAGTAAAAATAACTATACTGTGCAGCTCTGGCATCTTTTCAAATATTTTTTAAACCTTTAAAAACTTCATTTTTGTCAAGAAAGTTTCAATTATCTCATAGAAAATATCCACTTGCAGACCAAGAGAAGACTATTTTTGAAAATTTCCCACTAGAATGACTGGCTCGGTAATCGAGCCAGTCATTCTAGTGATAAATTTTCAAAAATAGTCTTCTGTTGAACTGCAAATGGACCTTTCTCACGACCACTTTAGAAGCCGTTTTTGGCTGATATGATGGTTAAAAGATTAAACCTTTTCATTTTGAATGATCCAGAAGTACCTGGAAAATGGTCTTGTCTTGCCGAGTTATATATAAAACGCAGTTGAATATTTTAAAACTACAAGTTTATTTTTAAAATAATATTCACTGGTCTTTTCAGAATTTCTAGAAATAATGTAGCTATTCCACTTGGTAAATATCATGTGCATTAAATGTGTAGAATGAAATTGGTTGTGCTAAAATTATTTTCAGGCAAGTTAATGGCAGTCGTGTTATTTTGACAGGTCTTAAAGGTAACACCATTTCCTTCTTCATTTATAATGCTGCATGCTGGGAACAGCTGGCTTAGCTTCTGGATTATGGTAGTAATGCGTAATGCAAAACAGTGTATCTGCCCGTCTGTCTGCCTAATTGCCTGCTTACCAGCCCATCTGTCTGTGTTTTCCTGTCTGTCTGTCTGTCTTTCTTTCGCTTCACTTCTCATTCATTGCATCTGTCTCTCGCTCTTAGCCTGGTTCTGCTGGTGGTGAGGGCTGATGCGCTAGCTCTTCTCAGTCATACTGCTGGTGGTGGGGGCTGATGCGCTAGCTCTTCTCAGTCATACTGCTGGTGGTGGGGGCTGATGCGCTAGCTCTTCTCAGTCATTCTGCTGGTGTGGGGGGCTGATGCGCTAGCTCTTCTCAGTCATTCTGCTGGTGGTGGGGGCTGATGCGCTAGCTCTTCTCAGTCATTCTGCGGGTGGTGGGGGCTGATGCGCTAGCTCTTCTCAGTCATTCTGCTGGTGGTGGGGGCTGATGCGCTAGCTCTTCTCAGTCATACTGCTGGTGGTGGGGGCGGATGCGCTAGCTCTTCTCAGTCATACTGCTGGTGGTGGGGGCTGATGCGCTAGCTCTTCTCAGTCATTCTGCTGGTGGTGGGGGCTGATGCGCTAGCTCTTCTCAGTCATTCTGCTGGTGGTGGGGGCTGATGCCCTAGCTCTTCTCAGTCATTCTGCTGGTGGTGGGGGCTGATGCGCTAGCTCTTCTCAGTCATACTGCTGGTGGTGGGGGCTGATGCGCTAGCTTTTCTCAGTCATACTGCTGGTGGTGGGGGCTGATGCGCTAGCTCTTCTCAGTCATTCTGCTGGTGGTGGGGGATGATGCGCTAGCTCTTCTCAGTCATACTGCTGGTGGTGGGGGCTGATGCGCTAGCTCTTCTCAGGCATACTGCTGGTGGTGGGGGCTGATGCACTAGCTCTTCTCAGTCATTCTGCTGGTGGTAGGCGCTGATGCGCTAGCTCTTCTCAGTCATACTGCTGGTGGTGGTGGCTGATGCGCTAGCTCTTCTCAGTCATTCTGCTGGTGGTGGGGCTGATGCACTAGCTGCTCTCAGTCATTCTGCTGGTGGTGGGGGGCTGATGCGCTAGCTCTTCTCAGTCATTCTGCTGGTGGTGGGGGCTGATGCGCTAGCTCTTCTCAGTCATACTGCTGGTGGTGGGGGCGGATGGGGAATGCTATTATACCTTTCTATATAGCTAATTTTGCTTCAATGCTTTTATATAGTCAAACCTGCTCTCGAGAGGGACCACCTATCTTGAGGGATCCACAGTAAGCTGATTAATTAAAGGTGCACATTCATAGCAGATTGCTTGAAAATAAAATAGTTAAAATTGTATACTTTTAGAAGCTTAAATTGTGTGCCTAGATGTAAAGAAACGAAATAAATCTTAACATATGATTATTTCATTATGCAAAAATTAATATTTTTTAAGTTGTCAAATTGAAATAGCGACCCAGGACCATGATTCAATATCACAACTAAGTAAATTGTAATAATTTGTACAGAATGAAATCATCATATCTGAAGTTTTATTTCGTTCCATTACAACTAGACTCGCAATTTAAGCCTCTAAAAGTGTAAAATTTTAACAATTTTATTGTCAAGCAATCTGCTGTGAATGTGCCCCTTTAAGACAGGTGATATTACTACCACCTTATTAACACTAATGGTCAAGAAAGATTGCTCAAGGAAAAAACCACATGAGAATGCGCTATGGTTGCTACCTAGGTGGCTTTAGCAGAAATGTCACAAATTTGACAGACAAACAGACTGACAGACCGTTAACTTACCGGGTAATCGTGTCAACAGTACCTCAAGGCCCTCTCACAATGCTAGCCATATCCATTAACACTTGAATTGTCAAGAAAGGTCAATAAAATTTTTAATTCTGCAATTCCACATGGACATCTCTCAAGACCTCTACAGATTCCCGAGTTTTTTGGCTGGCTTGATCATGAAATGGTTAATTTTAAATAAAATTCTCTGTTTAGCCAATTTACATTTGCAGACGAAGAGAAATTTTTTGCAAAACTTCACTGAAATGACTGGCTCAATTATCGAGCCAGTCATTCCAGTGATAAGTTTTCAAAAATGGTATTCTCTTTGCCTGCAAATGGACATTGGTCAAGACCACTGTGGACAGTTGCCATATTTGGCTGCCTGTGCCCTTAAAGGGTTAATAGGGGGGCATCGCTTCGGACATGTTTGTCTCTACTCTGACTTGCAACCGCTCCTCACTCACCTGGAAATCTGTGCATAAATAATGGTGGAAATACCTGTGCTGTTTAACCCCGCTTAACATTGCATAAGGATTCCGCTCTGGTGCAGGTACATTGGATGAGGGATGGTCTCTACTTACTGTAATAGTCAGAGAATTCACTAGATGATTATTTATATTTTGACAGTCTGGAGTCTGTTTGTGGAAATGTTTTTATTTCACCCATGTGGTAAATATAATTCTTTCACCCTTTGCATCTGATATAGCTTGATTATTAATGAAATCTATGTATAATTGATACTGGAAATCAGGCTGGCAATTTTTGTGAACAATTTGACTGAAAGTTGTTGCTGCCTATGGCAGCAACAACATTCAGTCAAATTGTTTTCAGAATACATGACAGTTTTCATATTTAGTTTCTTGAAAGTTAATACTTTCTATGATTTCAGGAGTAAAGGGTTTTAAGGAACTCAGTTACACTTTCTTGTACAGTAATAGTAGTCTATGGTGATGGTGGTTCTGGTATAGATATTGCATAGATTGATATATCTATTTTTCATGATTAATAATTGTCAGTTTAAAGCGCATTTTTTCTCCACACATGTCAGATGGCACAAACAATCATTGCAGTATGATATACAGATGTGTGTGTTATCGTGGTGCTATAAGTAGCTAGAATACTCTGTTTCTAAACAACCACTTGAAGTTATCACGTGTTATCTGTGCTAAGTGTGTAGTTGTGAAAATGTGTATTGATTACACCAAAACAAGCATGTTTAATTAAATTAAAATTTTTAATTTACACAAATTCCTTTCTGAGCATGATTAACTCATTATTGGTCAAGATTTTTCAAGAACATTTAAATTTGTGTTAAGTGAATGTGCATTTGCCGGCCATGAAAAGACAAATTGAAAAAATTTAAGACGAACGATGGCTATCAAGTCAGTCATTCCAGTAGTAAAATTTCAAAGATGGTCATCTTGGCCTGCATATGGACATTGCTGACGACGACTGTGAATGCCAGTTTTGTCTGATTTTGGCCATTAAAGGGTTAATGGAGTCTTTCGTTGGGACCTGTTGTTGCCATAGGTTAAATGTACAACAGCTGCCAGCCAAATAAGTTTCAAAATATTCAGCAGAATAGTCCTTACAATTACATCATACAGAAATTTGTCGTTTCTGGTCTGTGAGGTTAAAGGGTTATAGCTGGCGTTCACTTTGAATGAAAAAAATACTGCTAAAAGTTGTTCTCTCTCTCTCTCTCTCTCTCTCTCTCTCTCTCTCTCTTTCAGTATCATTATTTGCAATGTCTACACGAAGTTGATGTCACCAACCAGTTCTTCTAATTTATGTGTATTTGAGCAATTCGTTCTGTCACTCAGTTGAGTAGATATGATGTCATAATCAATTACGTCACTTGTCAGCTGATGCCATAATCATAATGATGCTTAGCTTCATGACAATTGAAAAGTTCATCACTAGTGTTCGAATTGTACATTTTTTTTGAATTTACAATTTACTAAACATTCTGTTGAATATTTTGAAACTAATTTGACTGGGATATATAGGCAGCAACATCTTCCAGTCAAAATGGTTTAAAATATTCAACAACTTATGTCAATGATACCTCAATGATAACTTGAAATTTAAATTCTGGAAATTCATGTTTCAAAGTCTCAACTCGATCCCAACCTGAGTAAAAAAGTGGGTGGAGCTTAGCTAAAATGGGCGGGGCAAAGCCAGAAATGGCTTCCTCCATTAAGCATAGAGTAAATCATAAATGTGAATTCTTGAACCCTTACATTTTCATTCTAATGGTTTGTGTGTTTTGGGGTTTTTTAATTTGTATTTTTGCTTTTTTCAGAAGGAAATTTTGCTTGTCATTTCAAAGCTTACATCAGACTTCCAAGGTCAAGATGCTACCTCTGCTCTCCATTGTCATCCTGTGACCTCAGCAGACAGCACTTCAGATACCACAGACTCCGACTCGAGTGAGAATATTTCATATTCCGAGCATGAGTCTCTGACCTGGACAACCAGAACAGTTCGTTCAGGAATATCTTTGGTAAATTCTTCACAATCTGGTAATAATGTACGCAGCAATCGTTTCTTAATGGAAACCATCCCGTATGGCTGTCAGATGCCCGTGACAAAATTGGCGGGAATTGACGAGCGGTGTTTGGATGAAAATGAAAACCGTATGAATGTTGTAAGTGGCATGAGTAGATGTCAAAATGGAAATAACGTAAAAACTAACAGTGTTAGTCATCAGACGGAATGTCAAAAACAACTGCTAGCGGAAACTAAGGATGTATCTCTGAAGAAAATGAAAATAAAAAGTGAAGTTGATGAAATTGACACAAGTTTAAGACAAACAAGCATTGATAATGATGATGTCATGATGATTGAACGAGATGTTTGCCTGGAACATACATCTTATGTAAGCGAAGATTCAACCAAAATAACCATCGATGATGTAACATCGGAGACAAAAACTGAAATAACCGTAGACGTTAATTATTCAGCATCATCGGCTCAGAGTATTGTATGTAATTCTAAAAGCGAACAAGATGAAAGCAGAATTTTGGAACTGGTCCAGGTTGAGAGAGGAGGAGAGAAGGTAGGTTGATTGTAATTATACATGGAGACTGATGATATTATGATTGCTGTGAGCTTGTCAGTTATTCAGGCGTCTGTATCTTCCTTGTAATGCTAGTCACTTAACAAGGTTAAGAGACATAAAGGAAGTGGTAATCAGCACCATTCTATTTATTCGTAAATAATATTTATTGACATAATTCGAATCTAGGCGAATATTTTGAGAAAAATTTGACTGTGAGTCATTGCTGTCTATAACAGCAATGACTTTCAGTCAAATTGTTTTCAAAATATACAACCAGTGCTATATTTTAACCCTTAAGTTTAAGCAATGTTTCTGAGGAATCAGGATGAAAATGTTAATCATCAAAATGCTATATTCTGTTTCAAAGCGTTTGGATCGCCTCCAATATTCCATGATTATTTTCCGTTCTTAATGTTCCTGCCAGGTAAATGTTCAAGAGGCTGGTCATTATAACCCATCATTATACAATACGGTCAAACCTGCTCAAGAGCCCACCTGCCATTCAGGGCCATAGCGCAGATTTTCTTTCAGGAATTGCGATGCATTTAATTTGCGGTCAATCAAACCCAATCTTGTTCAAGGACATAAAATATGTCAACTGACCACAACTGTCTCTAATGGTCACTTTTTGGTGATCTGTAAGGCGGTTGTTTAATCCGTTCACCGACTTCTTCTTTTCGATCGCTGGTATCACACTTGGAGAGCCGTTCTCAAGATGAAATCTGTGGTTTTCTGCAGTTCTTTCACAGGCCCATACAGCTTTTCAAGAAAAGAGGTTGACAAAGGCCAGATCCCTTCTCTCAGCAGCTGATACGTACTGCAACATTGAAGTATGTGCTCTGTGGTCTGTTCTGCTTCTCCACAAGGACAAGCGGGCGATGTCGTAAGGTGGAACCGCCTGTACATGTGTTGGTTTAGTCTGTTATGTCCAGTTCTGAGACGAAAAATGGTCACTTGCTCTGGCCTCGAGAGATGATGGTAGGCATCTTCTGATTGAGGTGTTCTATAGAGTGACTTGATGATAGTCTTCATCTCTGTATGTGTAACCATGTTTTGTGTCTGATTCTCTTCTGCACCCACCTTTGCCATCTTGTCTGCTTCCTCATTTCCTTGGACTCCACAGTGTGAGGGGATCCACTGCAATGCTATCTGAAAGCATTTGATGGTTTGTAGTGCTTCTTCAAGTTGTGGCAGCTTACCTAGTGTGTTTTCCCAGGGTGCAGGATCAAGGGTGTGGTTTGGGTCTTCTATTTGTGCTGGCAACATTTTTTGGTGTTTCCTTTGAAGTGCTTTTGTCTCTTTCACAAAACTTGATCTTTTAAGTCTTCCTGATGACAGCTGTGATCTTCATCGGGTGGTTGTTGAATGATTTGAACTTTGCAGCTTGGATCAGTGCTTTGCATTCCCTTCCTTTACTAAGTGGGGGGATGCCTGCTGTCTGATCCATTTCTTCTATTGGTGCCTGGTTTTGTACTCTGTCGAGGTTCTGTTGATGAGATTTAGCTGCTGTCATCCATGAGCTAGATCCATACTCAAGGTGTGGTCGTACGGCACCTAGGTAGATGGTCTTGAGGATCCTTTCATTGGCACCCCACTTTGTTCCTGCCAGCTTCCCCATGATGTTTAGCTTTCTTCTGGCCTTTGCCTCTGCGTTCTGGATGTGCTCCTTCCATGTTAATCTTCTGTCATAGGTCACTCCCAGGTATGTCTGCTAGTCCTCGTACTCGAGTGGAATACCGCCCAGTGTCAGATTGCCAACCTTGGTTTTGGTGGACAGTGAGAATAGCATGGCTGATGATTTTTCTTTGTTGATGGTAATACACCAGCGATTGGCCCAAGCTGTAATTCTGTCCAAGGCGAGCTGTATTCTGTACGTGGCAGTCGTTGTGTACTCCTCGGTGTACCAGAGTACGAGGTCATCTGCATAGAGGGCTGCTTGGATCCCATTGGGCAGCTCTGCTACAATGTCATTAATGAAGAGTATGAACAGAGTTGGTGATAATACTCC
The DNA here is from genome assembly GCA_034401795.1 of Chaetoderma sp. LZ-2023a. Classification (NCBI taxonomy): domain Eukaryota; kingdom Metazoa; phylum Mollusca; class Caudofoveata; order Chaetodermatida; family Chaetodermatidae; genus Chaetoderma; species Chaetoderma sp. LZ-2023a. Next base: position 77,984,340 of record CM067366.1, read on the forward strand.
GCCTTGTGGTACCCCTTGTCTCAGCAATACATTCTGTCCAGATTGTCCATCCACCAGCACCCTAGCTCTGCGATTGTGTAGGTATGACTTGGTCCATCGGAACATGTTGCCGCCGATGCCTGTGCGCTGGAGCTTCACGAGGAGGCCATCCTTTCACACCTTGTCAAATGCCTTCTGCAAATCGATAAAGGCAGCTAGCATCACCTTCTTGGCTTGAAAAGTGTCCTCTATGACCTGTGCAAGATGTGTTGTTTGATCTTCTGTGCTCCTGTATCTTCTGAAGCCAGCCTGCTCTGAAACTATAATGTTCTCCGACTCCAGGTACCACTGCAACCGCTGGTTGACGATGCGCTCCATGGTCTTGCATATGCAGCTTGTAAGACTGATAGGACGGTAGTTCAGCACTTACAGATGCATTACCAAGGTGTTGGATCATTTCATTCGTAATGCCATCTGGCCCGGGAGATTTCTTCTTCTTCAATTGGCGGATAGACTTCTTCAGTTCTGCTAAACTAATGTCAACTTTCATTGCATCGTGAGTGTTGGTGTCTGTTCTTTCCTTTTGCTCTTTTCTAACCTCTTTGACGCATTCGTGGTAGAGAAATGTTGCTTTCTTTTGCATATGCCTTCGCAAAGGCATCTGCAGCCATCTTTCCTGTCAGTGTTTGTCCATCTTCTTCAACGACAAATCCTGCAAAAAGGATATTCTTTACGACATAAAACTTCTAATGTTGAATATTTTGAAAATAATTTAACTGGAAGCCATTGCTGCCTAAGGCAGCAATGGCTTCCAGTCGAATTAATTTCAAAATGCTCAACAGTTTCCCTGTTTTCCTTGAAAATGATATACAGGGTATTGGGAATTCATCTATGAAAGGCTTAAAAACAGGTTGTTTTGTAATAGCAGATAATATGCCGCTACCATGGCAACACATGTCACAATAATGGCAGCACATCACCGAATCACATCATATTCAACATTTATAAAACATTCCATGTTTGTGTTAATTAGCTTTCTGCTTTGATGTGCACCATTAGGGACTGTAACAGGTGTTTTGATGTGTTGTTATCGTCCGACATCATCAACTGCCTGGAGCCATAATAAATAAGTCTGTGCATCCAGATTTTTAGCATGTACAATACATGCATTACAGCTAAGAAATAAGGTAACATCCGTCCGTAAGAGGTGCTAAAATAGTTTCAAACGGTCACTCTGTTAAAGTGGTCTCGAACAAAACTATTCTATACAGAACGATAATGTTTCAACAGAGCGCTTTCTCCCAGGATCTTTTTCGCGATACGCTTATGACAGAATATATGCCTATGTGATGTATGAAGTTGTTTCTTCACGTTAAATTATGTCACAGTTTAAAAACAATGTTTTGTTTTTCATGAGTCACCTCCAAACATGTTTCCCGAAACAGCAGAGCGCTCTAACAGAACTTATCGTTCCATCGGAGAAACCTTTTTCTGCTGTGTTAATCTAGCAAATGGCTCTGGAAAGTTTTCCTTACGGAACACAAGGAATATTTCCAAAACAAAAACAGAAACATGTTAGTACAATTTCGAGCATGATGCATGAAATGTTTTGTTGAATATTTTGAACATATTTGAATTGGAAGACATTCTTCAAATCAAACTATGTTCAAAATATTCAACAGTACATTCTTTGAAACAAATATAAATAATTTTTTAGCTGTACTCTGTCTTTAGAACATGTGCACAGGTTTATATCAAATTTGGTACATTAACAATGCCTTGTGTCAAGCCATATATTTGCGAAACGTTATCTCCTCTGAGAAAATCTGGTGCCTATAAAGCTTATGAGAATTCACTTCAAGCCTTATTATACATGAATACTGTGTGATAGGGTCTCATTGGTTCAGAATTGTCTTTTAGTAAAAGGGATTTATATTTACCAAAGTTATCGCCCTTTAAAAAACATGTTTTTTATTTGCACCAGTTTATGTTGCAGCGCCTGCACGGGGAACGTATGACATGCCCTGTAGTTACCCTTGCCCTGTAAGGGTATTGCAATCGGGTCTGTCCGTGTGCGTGCATGTGTGTGCGTGCATACGTGCGTGTACGTGTGCGCGCGTGCGTGTGTGTCTGTGTGCATCTGTCTGTGTCAGTCTGTCTGCACCTGTAGCTAAAAAACTGGTGATCCGATTTGACTCAAATTTTAACATAAGGAAGGAACTTACCGTGCAAGAGGATTTCCAGAGATCCCAATAAATAAACCTGGATCTGATCAAATTCTGTATCTATGGATATATTAGAAACTACCGGTCCGATTTTGCTCAAATTTGAATACAAGAAATGGTCTGACAATGCGTTATGATTGCACACCTTTTGTGTGATCCGAATAAGTCTGGAAAAATCAAACAAATATGTAAAATCCGGAAAGAATCTGAAAGCTTTTTTTACAATGTGAGACCAACAGGAGGGCGAGGGTCTGCAATCTCTGGTTGCTCTTGTTTTAATTGTCCTCATGAAGTTGCATTGCTGAATTGCCATATCTATTTGTGTAAATAGGACAAAGTAATTCCCACACTCAACTCCCTCTACTGAAAATATCTTTAGGAAATACTTATTCGAGCATATTTTCAAACAATTATATTATTCAGAATACAATAAATGACTCCTCTTTCCAAGATACTTAGTCACTAAAAAGATTTTCCGCTGTTTGCTTCTCTGAAAAATTCATGGTACTTATATCATATGGATTTTAATTGTTATCGAGCCCAATAGCTAAGCGGAAGATCTCGACATAGCGAGCCAAATGGCGTCTGGCCTCAGATGTCCGACATGACAAGAATTAGGTAAATGTTAAAGCTTTTCAGTGGCCATTGAATTCAACAAGGACTTATCCGATCCTAATAAAACTTTAGAGATTTTATCTATACCGTCATTGCATCCAGTCTCCACCATAATTTAAACGATTTTGAAAATTTTTCAATATTTGTACATGGTTTTGTCTTAGCTTATTTTGCACCAAGAATTAGGTAAATGTTGAAGTTTTTCAATATTCTTTTAATTTATCAATGGCTTATCTGATCCCATTGGCTTTACAGATTTGTTATATATCATCATTGCATTAAATTTGCAGCAAAATTGATATGAATTTAAAATATTTTCCATACATGTACATGGTTTGGACTTTATTTCTGTGTGAATTGTTTCCTTTTCAAGAATTAGAATAATGTTAAAGTTTTCATTAGACATTTAATTTATCAAGGGGTATACTATTTTTTTTAATATTTATTTTGTGACACTGCCACACATGACGCGTGATATGCAGGGAAAAACTAAAAGGCTTCAGACACACAGGACACAGTCCATCTAGTTAAGCTTGCGCGATTATTGCATTGAGTGATTGCGATCGATTATTTTAAAATAATCGTGATTACTTGATTAATCAGCTTGGATACAAATTACCAAGACATAACAAAAAATATCAATGACGAAAACTGCAATTGTGTTTAGGAAAGCCAATTTGCAGGGCAAGAGAAGACTATTTTTGAAAATGTATCACTGGAATGCCTGGCTCGATTCTCGAGCCAGGCATTCCAGTAATACATTTTCAAAAATAGTCTTCTCTTGCCCTGCAAATGGACATACATTCACTAAGCAAAATGTCATTTTGCATGACCGATCGCATTAAAAAGTAAGATAAGTTTTGGAATATTTATGCAATAGAAAATATTCCTGATTATTCGATTATTTAACTTTTAATCATATAAACTCACGATTTAAAACATAATCGCGATTTTCGATTTAATCAACTAATCGCGCAAGCCTACATCTAGTTATAATATGGTCGATTACCCACATTGTTGGACTCTCATGTTTAGTCAGGTGGTGTTTAATTTATCTGTCATGTGTATATCCATGATACTACTATAATAATAAGTACTGTATCATGTGCCCAGCACTGATAGCATGACTGAACCAAGATTAATAATCAATATTTTGGCAACGTTTGATCAATGAAAGTATTTAATAGAACATCATAAAAATAAATAGTGTTATATGTTTTATTGGAAGGCCGTAATTTTAGCACTCAATCTATGATTGTCAATAAAGTTGCGTTTGGTTGTTTGGACCAGTGCCAGGGTATAGTAATTAACCCTTTGAAAGTCTGGTGGCTCAATTTCAAGACAGCTAAACATGAAAGCTGGTGAATATGGTGATCCAAATTTGACTGGGAGCTGTTGCTGTCATAGGTCATTTCAAAATATTCAACAGAATATTTCGTACATCATAGATAATTTGCCATTCTTGAGTTAAAGGATTAACTATTCTAAAAGCTAGCCTTAATTTATATCTCTCTGATGTCAGAAGATTTGTTTTTGTAGCAGAGTCTGTAGAAGAAGGCCTAGTGTAGATGTTTAAGTGACAAGGTTGCTGTTAGCTATTGCTTTCCCTACACGGGGGGGGGGGGGGGGGGGCCATATATACTAGAGAGTAAATAATCAGATTCAATTGCATATTGTGTAATGCTTACTAGTGAGGATAAACTGGTTATGTCTTTCATCGCTAAGATCTGAGTATCTCAGCTTTAAACAACCCATCATACATTTATATCTAATTTAGACTTTTTATCGTTAATATTTGTCAAGAAAATTAAAATTTTTACATAGGGAATGTTGATTTACAGACCAAGATAACACTATTTTCGAAAATTTACCACTTCGATGACTGGCCCGATGACTATCTCTCATTTTCACGAAGTTGAAAAAAGAGATTTTGGGAGAGGGTGGGAAAATGTCTTGGCGTCGGCGTTTGTGTCCGCTCTGGTTAACGATTTTTAAAATGGAATTTGCACCCCTAAGGGTTCATCCGATTTTTTTAAAACTTCACAGATGTGTTCTATACGATGCTTAGGACTAGTTTACATCAATCAAGACCATATCGATTTTTGAAATCTTTATTTTTTTTTTTTCAAGTTTTTAACTTTGATGAATTTTTGTGTCCAGCTTAATGTTAATCCTATGGTTAAAGGACAATTCCAGGATGATAAAAAGTGTGCTTTATTTGAAAGATTATTACGTGTTTAATGAAATTGTGCCAGAATAATAGCCAGATAGAAATAGCGTAACCAAATATCGCTAGATAAAGTCGGTAAAATTGACAATTTTTCGCACATCGTGGTGCTGCCATTTTATCGCGTCTAGTGGCGTCATCCCCGCCCCACCTCTATTGCTATGACTGGAGGAGCGAGGCCAATAGCTGCGGGTATGTATTTTAAGGAAGTATACGTAAATGATAATAGGAAACGAACCACTGAAGCGATTCCAATGATTCTAGGAACTATAAACAGGTGCCGACCTCGGGATTAATACGATATAATGGCTGTTTCTATCGGGGAAGAGGTTCAAAAGACTGGAAGATATACAAAAATTCTTCATCTAAAATACGATCTGAGAATATGGTATCCTATTTTTGGTACAAATTCGGCATGAGCTGGTTTTTGTCTCGCAGACTCTATCTTTGCCTATTGTCATTAAATTGTAGTGTACTTAAAGCTGAAAGAAATGGCTATTTGCCTGACCAACTATAATTTTGCTCACGTGAATATGGCCAGAGATATCACCAAATAAATTAACATTTTGACATAAAATCTGGGAATTCTCATCGCAGTTTTTGTTTGAAATTTTGCTGGCTTAGTTTTTCCCGAAGAGTGTATCTTTTGAACCACTAGGCCGATTCTAGCGTCCCTAGCATTGGATAAATATTCGAGTTTGTAGCTACAGGTAGGTATCAGAATTATTACAATTGGTTCTGTGGTTCCGGCAATATTATCATATCATATGTTTTCTTGGAATATATATTTACACTGCCTGCGACACACTATAACGGTATCTTGAGGCGGCTGATTAATTTGACAATCCGCACGTGTCAAGTGTGCCACTTCATTTAACCCTTATCGCATGGTGTAAAATGCGTAATAGCCTACTTACAGAAATAGTGCCGGGGTACATTTTGAAAAAAAGATGTTGCTGAAACGTGTTGCTGTCGTGCACCGACATAACTTACAGCAGCATTGTTACCAAAATGAACACATTCTGATAGAAAATGAAATCTATGTTTCAGCGGTCTAGGGGTTAATGATTCCCCACCGACATCGGATACTAGAATTGAAAAACTCACTAGCTTAACTGGACAATGTCCTAACGATTACAAATTAGCACATATTTAGGCCTCCATGCATATACATATTTACTGGGCAGCCTTCGTGCTCGGCAAACACAGCATTGGTGCGGGGATGACGTCAGGATCTCGTGAAATCTCGCTCTCGTTGCAAGAAAATGGCGCCGCCCATGAGATAATATAATCCCATGTTTATGATGGTATAATTACTCGTATTATTTGTCTATTGTTTTTATTTAGGAGCCAATGTGTTAGCCATATAATAGGCTTTCAAATAAAGTACACTTGCCAATCCCGGAATTGTCCTTTAAGGTTTTAAAATGACATTTGCGGTTTTGCACCCACTTTCAAAATCTTTCAACTTCGTGATGGGTCATCCGATTTAAAAAAAACCTTCACAGATGTGAAAATTGCGAGATATTGGTGTCTTCTGTTACCTCTTGTTGAGCCAGTCATTTCAGTGATATATCTTCAAAAATAGTCATCTCATTGGTCTGCAAATAGACATGCCTCAATACCTCTGTAAAGTCCAATTTTGTCTGGCATGAAATTTTATTGGATTAATTTTATTTTATCATTGCAGGACAAAGGCGACAATAATGTGATCGTAGAAGCTCCCATCATCCCTGTGAACAGGCCTTCCCAGAATCCAACATTCTGTCTAACATTTCGTGGTGCGACACCGCCTCATACACCATCCATTGATCGGACAGAGACTCTTATTTGTAAAACCCTCGCTGCTCATAAATATCATGTGAAAGATAAGGAGCAAATTGAGTCACCTTTGGTGATTGCCGGAAACGATAGAAATATTAACGACATGATCGAACTAAATTACAGATCACATCAGGAAATAATGACATCATCACATGACATAATTACATCATCATCGTCGGAAAACACAATGGATATTTCACCGAATATAATTCTGTACCATGATGAATGGTGTTCTCATAATCACTCGGTTTTACCGGTACCAGAGTTAGAGAAGCGGCTAAGTATTGAATCTTTGAAAACAGTCAATAATCACCACTGTGTGAACGGAGGTGTTGATAATAAAGACGTGCATAAAGGTGAAGAAGTATCAGGTAAATCTACTCTAGATAGTCACCTTGTTAAAGATGTGCTTACCGTTGACAATTGCTCTACTAAGTCCACTCAAGATAGTTTATATGACAGATCTGTGTTGAAAAACAATCAGATGAGGACTAAGACTAAGTACAAATCAAAACAATTGACTAACACCCACAGAGCTGGTAATACCGGTGTAGAGAATACAGGCGGAGTCTTTGAATTAGGTAGTGATGAGGAAATTAAAATGCTCGTAAGTACATCTACGCCAGTATTAGCACGGCGACGCCCGATGAAGAGAATGTTTGTCAAGAAATCTGGCTACAAACATATACCCAACAAATACAACACAATACATGGTCCAAGTCCGTTTAAATATAAGAAGGAATCCTTATTTATCGATCCATTATTCGCCCATACCTGGCATGGCAATGACAGCCCGTGCAGTCAGGTAAAACAGTCTCTTAGTAATTACTTAATTACAGGTGCTAAAATGAATAATAGTGAGAATTACTTAACACCACACCTTTCATCTCACCGTGGCGTCCCGAGTGTTGAAAGCTTCGACAGTTTTGAAGCGTTCAGATCCAGGTTTCCACATTTCTCTCCAACTCTCCTCGATGCTATGCATAAGAAGTATTGTGCTTACCAGTACGTAAAGAAGAACCACGCCCGGTCATCGGAGACCATTTCAAAAGTGCACCTACAGAAAACGGGGTCGCTCGTTCACTCGCATAGCGATAACTATATGACCACAAGCCATATATATGATGAGCCATGTCTCCTGATTGGATCACACTCGGGGGAGACAACTCTTGGTGAGTCTTCAGAAGAATGCAGATCGGGGGAGACAACTCCAAATATTCTGTCTCTCAGACCAACAGGAGGCGTGAGTGCACATCCCAGGAGGTCACCTGATATGGTAAGTTTTATTCACTTAGAAATTAAATCATTGACCCCTAAATTTGTACAAGAAAATTTAAATATTCTCATAAAAAAATTTCCAATTGCAGACCAAGAGTTGGTTACTTATGAAAATTTATCACTGGAATGACTTGCTCGGTTAATATTTGCTTATTGAGTGTCAATTTGCAGGCCAAGAGAAGACAATTTTTTTTAAAGTTTCCCGCTGGAATGACTGGCTTGGTTATCGAGCCAGTCATGCCAGTGATAAATTTTCAAAAATAGTCTTAGTCTGCAAAAGGACATCTTTCAAGACCACTGCAGAGGACGGTTAAGTTTGATCATAGGGATTTGTAAATCTACCCTTAAAATTGATTATTTTATGTACTGATGTGTGTATGTGTGTGTGTGTGTGTGTGTGTGTGTGTGTGTGTGTGTGTGTGTTTGTGTGTGTGTGTGTGTGTGTGTGTGTGTGTGTGTTTGTGTGTGTGTGTGTGTGTGTGTGTGTGTGTGTGTGTGTGTGTGTGTTTGTGTGTGTGTGTGTGTGTGTGTGTGTGTGTGTGTGTGTGTTTGTGTGTGTGTGTGTGTGTGTGTGTGTGTGTGTGTGTGTGTGTGTGTGTTTGTGTGTGTGTGTGTGTGTGTGTGTGTGTGTGTGTGTGTGTGTGTGTGTGTGTTTGTGTGTGTGTGTGCGTGTGTCTGTGTGTGCGTGTTGTGCGTGCCTGTGTAGGTGTGTGCGTGTGTGTGTGTGTGTCACCACCGCACGCATGGCATATGCGCATGCGTGTGCTCTATATCTGCATGTGTATCTGATATTCAGCGGTCTAGTGCTGCCATGGTGCACAGGAGCTTAGCACCAATACCTCACACACAGGCTCCGTTTCCTCCCCCACCCCATCCAGTAGTGTATGGTATTTAACCCCCAGACCCCACCCGCAGCTCCTCTATGGTAGTTAAGATATGGCCCTTGATGCAGCTCCTGCACCACACAACTTGCAGGGTGTATGGCTCAGGCTGTATATCATGAAAAGCTGTAAATCTATTTTCTATGAAAGACGGACCTCAATAACTACAGTTTGATAGTTTAGTAATGTAAGTTGGTTATACATGGACTACATGTGCCTAGTTTTGCTAGGACTAACCTCAAGAGTCATTGTCACAACATTTTCTTGTATAGAACTTTATCACAAGTACAGGAATTATGCCTCCCACAATCACGTTGTGTATAACTTAAAGGCTCTGATTCTGATACTTGACTAACAACATCCCATATTATTCAATTTCATCTTTTACAACTATATTATGGGAGACAACTCCTGCCAGCCTATCATGTAACAGACTAAAGGGAGACACCTCCGTTATAGTTGTCAAAGTCTAACAACAGCATGGCTCAAACTGGCTTTTTGAATGCTCCCTGCCCCCACCCCACCCCATGATAAGTCACAGCTAGTTACTAGCTCAATGCAACACAATAACCAGTTTAATGCCAGTAAATATAATCACAGTAACATCATGGTAGCCCGTCCTGTCAATATTGTGTTAGTACTTCTTGCTAAGTGGGTTAACCCTTAGACTAGACTGTGGAAATTTCAAATTTCTATATTCCCCTCCTCTTCATGTGATAACGGGTGTTTATTTTGGAAACAAAGTTTCTGTAAGCTGTTCCTGTCTAAGAGTCAGATTGACACAGTTTGCATGGTTCACCACAACACATTCCAAATGTTTTGTTATTAGCTCACCTGGCCAGAATGGTTATACCATGACGACCATCTGTCGTCTGTCCGTCTCTCGTGTTCTCTGAAACCGCGTGTGGGATCCATTCAAAACTCATGAAATATCATCTAGGGCAAGCGATAAACCTAGTTTGTTCAAGGGAACTTGATCGGCTAAATAGTTCGGCGGCCATCTTCTCCAGAACCATTGAACGGATCAGGCAAAATTTTGGAGATATGATTATGGACTGAGTGAGGGCCATTAAGGTTTGTTCAAGCGAAGTTGATACATCAGAAAACATAGCTGCCATGGACCAATCAAAATTTTTTTTGATGGGTTTGGAAGGTGAAATTGGCTTTTATATAGTTTTTTGGGTATTCTGATTTCAGATTTGCCATTCTCTAAACTTTTGGATAAACAGTTTGGATATTTTTTGGATGGATATAACATCTTGGTTATTTTTCCCACCATAAGCTCCCATACTAAAACTACATAGGAAATTTAAAATGTCTTTCTAGAGAACGTCTTGGCAGATTTCAATTATATTTGGCAGGAAGCATCCTTAGGGCACAGGGATCCAAGTTTGTTTAAAGATGTTGTGAGGACTAGATACTCGATCGCTCTGATTAACTTGACAATCATAATACAGATTCTCCTTTACTAGAAGAATAAAATGCTTTTTTAATTTTTGTAATCGGCCCAGCCAAAGCTGAGATAAGCATATAGCAACCACCTTGACAACCAAACGGTTTTAGCTATCGCAGTAGAGTTGTGACATCACACCGGGATGACACCAATTCCTATTAGTCTAGATTATTTTCTCGGGGAGCATAGCTATAGGCTCTACTGCTGCGTGTATTAGGCACCTATGCACCTATTCTTTGACAATTCATTGTTCACACAGGGACACTACATTGTTCGAGATGCACAAAGGTTCGATAATATCGAAGATGATGATATTTTTGTTGATTAAACTTAAAGGACAAACCTCATGGTCACGGTGCCTGACATCACAATTCTAACGTATAGGCCTCTTAGAGGTGACGGTAACATCGGATTTTGTGTACGTGAATTAGGCTATATTTAATCAAACCCACCCACACACTTCTTGGAATACAATTCTACAAATGCATATATATCTTATCTTTCTGGATTGACTGCAGAGATTTTGCATAGATGATATAGGCATGCATGTACACAAATGTACAACTTTTTAAATGATAGTTAAGTAGGCCTACACCGCAAAGTGCACGTACGATCGCAATTTACCATTGTGTAGGCTTATGAATAAATTTATGATTGCAATATAGCAGTTACTCCAGTTATGTGTTTAAAATTAACTAAAATGTCTTGTAAATATAAATCTAATCTAAACTAATCTATTTGCGTATAGTCTACATTGACATATTATTGACTACACGGTTTGTTTACAATTTAGGCAGTGGTCTAGGTGCGTAGCGAGGCTTTCACCGCCGTCCGCACGCTTATAGTACAGCTGAAATAACATATACTGTTGAATATTTTGAACATAATTGGGTTGGATTTCAACCCAAATTGTGTTCAAAATATTCAACATAATGTTTCTTGTATCGTGTTCATATGGTTCTAACTACCATATTTGTGTTTTTCCTTTGGAAGCATTTAAACTTATTTATGAGCTGCACTGTAAGTAAAGATGATACGCTAGCGACCTCTGAACAACATCTGTCAGGACACCTACCTATTTAAAATTTGTTCATCCGCTACAGTTTTGCTTTTTCATAACATTGAAATATGAGTGTATGCTACTTCCATACATGGAAGAAGTTGGTTTGAAAAACGATATAGTTCATATGGTTGTCACAGGCGTAACGCCGCCCCCCCCCCCCCACCCCCCCACACACACACACACCAACGTACGTGTTGACCCGTACATGCCTCTACATTATTATTATACAAACGCATTGCCAAAAGCTTATAGGTAAACAATTACATTCTAATCAGGGAAATTTCACATAGGACACACTGACACACTTATTGTACATTCGTAATCTTCAGAAAAAGTTGTAACTGCACTCTGTAGCATATACATTTAGATATGAATAATAGTACAATTATAGCCATCATCAACCTCTCCCACCCACCTCGATCATCACACTCACATCCATCCATCCCAGATATTACATAGTACACCCAGTCCTTTCAATAATGGTAATGGATCCGCAATTAGGCCTACTAGACTACAGAGTATTTGTAACATGCATTGAAATATTGCCGATTTTCAGCATTGCCCATGGTTTACCGTAGTTATAGGCCTATTATTATGTGAATAAAGCTATCCATGAAACCATTAAAAATTAGTAAATATCAATGAATAAAGACTTACCTTCAACCTGACATAATTTATGTTATGGTAGGTGAAGTCTATCCTGTTAAACGCACGTTTTAAAATATGTTACCTTTGTACTACAGACAGAGAAATATTGGCCCAGCTCACAGCGCCGTTCCCAGTGTGACGTCACAGCAAGTGGTGATGTGATTCAGATTGAGGCGTCATTTAATCTCGTTATTTGGACTGCCTAACATATTTCTTTCACTCCAAAGTGATGTTATTGTGTTTAAATAGTGTAGTAGACCATAAAATTAATTGAAACTCGTTATCGACCGCAAGTCCTCACAAGACCTTTAAAGGAAGGCGATTGGCCAATTTGCCCAATGGCATCTTGAATTTTTTTAAATGTTCTCTGAAACTGCTTGGGGTATTGGTTCAAGACTCATGATATATCATCTAGGGCAACCTTGAATTTTGGCCAATTTTTAGAAACGTCTTTAAAAGTCTTCTCCGATTTAGTAACGGTTTGGGGGACGGATTCAAGAAATATCATCTAGGGCAAGAGCTGAACCAACTGTGTTCGAGAGAACCTGATGGGTCGATTTGCTTGGCAGCCATCTTGAATTACCTAGTTCTTGTTGCAATCCTTCCCGAAACCTTCGGATTCTACTTATAGTTACCGGTAATGGCCTTTCTAGTTGAAATGCCTATGTTCCAGGTGAGCGATACAGGTCCCTTGGGGCTCTTGTTGTTAACCATTTAATGGCCAATGGTGAGTAGCCTGTATTAAAACCACCTGACTTTAGTGACCACTTACACTGTTGCTCCATAAGGTGGCCATATTTGCTGTAATTATGATTTACCATCGCCAAGGCTTTCTGTATCAAACCTTGCACATACCCAGTCTATTTGGCACCCAGATTCTGGCTTACACTCAAGTCAGCATCAGTCAGCAAGACATTCTCAAGGCTAACCATACACAAACCGATTACCCATCTCCCATCATCGAGTAATCACCCCCTCTCCCTTGTAACTCTTGTAGTTAATGTATGTCCAGAACAACACCTCACTACTCTCTGTGATAAATATGGCATAGGCAGTCTTATTGTTTCCCTTCCCCCCCCCAAGAGATGCTTCCAACTCATCTATGTTAAAGCAGCTCTAATCTCCTAAAACCTTGTCACACAATAAATCCTGTATAGCCGCCTTAAGTGTGCTTGATGGCACTGTATTGTGGCATTATGGAATCAGAGTTTAAGTAAACAGGTCAAAGGCGCGCTTCCTGAGGCGAGATTAGCAATGGTGTGACATGTAGACATGGCTTGTCAGAAGTTAGTGTGAGTGCTGTGAAATACAACAGATTATTATTACTGAAATAACGTGAATCCAGACAGAATGGAGCTATTTAACCCTTGCCACTCTGATGTCAAAATTTTTAATTTTCAAATTAATTCATTTTTCAACAAATTTGGTGGAAGATGGTGCTGTCGTAGACAGCAACATCGTCCACCAAAATTGTTGAAAAATGTAACCCACTTTCTTCGCTATCGACACATTAAAATATAGAATATTGACATCAGAGTGGTGAGAGTTAACACTCATATCAGCCAAAAATGACTTCAACAGTGGCCTTGAGAAATGTTTATTTGCAGATCAAGAGGAAACTATTTTTGAAGATTTATCACTGGAAAGACTGGCTCGATAACCGAGCCAGTCTTTCCAGTGGTAAATTTTCCAAAAATAGTCTTCACTTGGTCTTCAAATGGACATTTTCTTTGAGAAAATTGAAATTTTCTTGAACAAATTAGATGGTTAAAAGGTTAACCCTCGTTTTTATGGAAGTAAATATGAACATCAATCCATTCGCCTGTCCATCCATCCATATGTCCATCCATCCATCCACCTGCTCAGCAACCTGTCTATTTGACTTTCCATCCCTCCATCCACTCGCATCAATTCACCCATCCATCCATGCATCCGCAGTACTGACAATCAGTGAATTATCATCATTATTCTAACTAGAGGAGTTTTAGAACTGTTGTGCATTGGTTAAGATTAGGTGGCTATGTTTTAGTTGGTTACCCTATTTAACCCTTTAACACTCATATCAGCCAAAAACCGCTTCAACAGTGGTTTTGAGATATTGGCCATTTGCAGGCCAAAAGAAGACTATTTTTGATAAGTTACCACTGGAATGACTGGCTCGATAACCGAGCCGGTCATTCCAGTGGTAAATTTTCAAAAACAGTCTTCTCTATGAGAAAATTGAAATTTTCTTGAATAAATTTGAAGGTTAAAGGGTTAACCCTAGAACTGTTATGAGTATAATTTATTTATTCATTAAATGTTTCCCATTTTGCCAAATCTCCTTCTTTAAAAATGCATCTTCCTATTTATTTAATATTTAGTCATGTTATGTTTTTACATCTATGGTTTGTCTTAGCGACGGCCTCCTATCTATCTTTCTCCTTCCTTATTAATTCCGTATTTGTAAGTGTTTATCCTTCTACTCAGTGCGTAGTACACTGAACCAAAACCCCTCAACTGTAAATTCTCACCTGGGAGGGTTAAAGTTTGGGGGTATGCAACCGGCAGTGGACTCTTCCATTCGCAGCCACTTGCGTGAGTGTGTTTTTCAAATACAGACGTATCAGCTGTGCCTTAATCTCTTAAAAAACAAAGTAATGAACTCTGCTCAGAAGATATATAGGCAATATTTGTGTTTTGAGAATAATACGCTCTGTATTTCTCACTGCTGCGTCCCCAGTGCAGCAGACCACAGCGAGCTTGACAAGTAAACCCGGTATTTCGCTGTTTGATTATGCGTCTCACGGGCAGATTAAGTCTCGAACACTGTCTAACAAGTTTGTTTCATGAATTAGTTTTCTCAAATCTGCAAGGATGGCATTGAAATGCATTAAGTCTGGAATTCTGAAATTGGTAGAAGAATTTCTGTAAGTGCAGTTAAAATAATCCAGCCTTGAATATGTCAGAGTAAGATTTGTGAATTTCAAACTGGCTGTATCTTTTACCAGTCCAGATAAGAAGTCTGGATTGACCAAATGATGACCATTGTATTAAGGAAATTCTAGTGCACACAGTTTATCTGGCTTCTAGAATGAAGACCACATTGCATAATGTGCCATGAATTTTTAGTTTAACTATTTGCTGTAGTGGTCAAGATTTATCAAGAAAATTGAAGTCTTTTCTCAGTGAATGTCCATTTGCAGTTCAAGAAAACTATTTTTTTTTAATTCACCACTGAAATGACTGGCTCGATTATCGAGCCAGTCATTTCAGTGGTGAATTTTAAAAAATATGTTCTTGTCCCGTAAATGGGCATTCCTCAAGACCACTGCAGAGAGAATTGTGGCCGTTTTCACCATTAACAAGTGAAATAGTTTTTTTAAATATTCAGCTGTATTTTCTTTATCTTAAGCGATGACTCTCGTCTACAGCACGCGGCATGGAGTGAGATAGCTGTTTATAAAGTTTGCTGATTCTCCGAACTGAAGGTTGAAATAACTAATATAGTCACGATCCTGTAAATGAAAATGTTTATTAAGGTTATGAGTGCTCAGTAACATGGAGTGAATCTGCCTCGAGCACTATTCCATTGATTATTTCACTGGCTTACGTGCAGGTGATATGAGAGGTGACTGCGGCTGGAAGTTTAGAAATTTGTTAGGCGTCCATGACACGCTTTGTCTAACATTGAAAAACTAGATATGTTAGTGTGGATACACCTGTGTGGGAAAATTTAGCGCTGTCAGATGCTGGGAGGCGAAAATATCCAACAAATTTACTAGATCGCACGGATGACATTATTTTGTTATTTGAATTTGAAATTTTGATATTTAATATCCTGCATGTTATCGGACACCACATCGGGACTATCAGGTCACATCACATAGCCTATTATCCACTGGTGACATATGATCTGAATATGACATTTAGCACGACTTGCTTACTACAGTTTCTATGGAGGTTTTTTTAAATGAATATGAAATTCAGATAACGTTTACGACAGCTTGTTAATTGACTGCAAGATATTTAGTAAAACATTTGATTATTCTGTGACTGTAGATATGTCGGAGTTGTGTTTTTATCTGAAGTCACTGAGCTGGCTCTGCTCGGAGTCCAGCAAGCATTGGAAGGTAAGTTTGTCTATCTGTCTGTTCATCCATTTTAACCCTCTAAACCTTTAATTTTTTCAAGAAAATTTTCTCAAAGAAAATGTCAATTTGCGGACCAACAGAAGACTATTTTAGAAAATTTACCACAGGAATGACTGGCTCGGTTATCGAGCCAGTCATTCCAGTTGTAAATTTTCGAGAATTGTTTTCACTTGGTCTGCAAATGGACATTTTTCAAGACCACTGCAGAAGCTACTTTTGGCTGATATGAGTGTTAAAGTCTTAACCGTATACCATTAAAATTTCGGATTCCGGTGTTTCAATCATCTTCATATGATAACTACAGGTATTCATTTTGGAAACAACTCTACTGTAGGATGTTGTTGTCTGCGATAGTAACATCTTTCAGCAACACTGTTTCAAAAATATATACCTACAACTTTTCACCTGACTGAACACTTAGCTCTTTAGTCTTTAATGGTCAAAAGGGACAAATCTGTCCTCTGCACATGTCATGTGGAATGTCCATGTGCAGGTCACGACAAGACCTTTTCAAATTTTATCACTAACATGACTGGCTTGGTAACCAGGCCAGTCGTTCCTGTGATAAAAAATATTAAATACCATTAAAATTTGACTAAAGGACGCAGTTTTTTTGTCATATTACATGTTCTAGGAAAGTGGTGCATCCTATAATCAAGTACAGTCTTTGGAGCACTTTTTTTTTTTGTCAACTTTCGTAATAAAAATTAATGATATCACGGAAATTCAATGGTACAAATTCTCACTGCCTTACGACTATGTTTAATGTATACCTCAAAACATCATTGCAGAAATGAAGTTATTAAATTGGAGCCTAAATATTGCATATCCATTAATAAATATCATTTATTACATCAAAATTAATCATGAATTTGACATAAAATGGCGTCCAGAAAAGATATAAATCACGTGATTCGCCTCCAAATGCAAAAGATTGTTTTTAATTAGTGCGAGTACTCGGATAAAATATTCTGGTCTCGGAACTCTGAATACTATATATTATCATTGCACGCTAGGAACTAAGTATTGTACTTTAGGTCTGATCCATACCTGTTTGATAACAAACTCCCATTAAGGTATAAGATCTCACGAGAACACGGCGTCTCCAATCGCAAAAGAGTCAGCAGCTCGCCAACAGTAGAAACGCTTTATCTCATTTTAATTCTGATTCCGTTTTGGATCATTTAATGTTGGATGGAAATAATACAAGTAAAGAGTGTCTTAGAAATCCTAGTATTCCCATTCCCTGGGACTTCCAATTTTCCTAACATTTCCAGGTTTTTCTTAGGTCAGTGTGAGATGTTGGAAAGATTGCATTGTAAATCCTAGGAAAATCCTGGGATTTCCTATGAAGCTTGGACTAATTTTGGTCTGGAAAATAAGACCCATTTTGAAAATTTCCCACTAAAATAACTGCCTTGATAACTGAACCAATGAAGATCGATAAATCCAGTCATTCGGATCATTCCAATGGTAAATTCTCTAAAATAGTCTTGTCTGGTCCTCTCCTGCAAATGGACATCCATTGATCAACTGTTTGTATTTCTTGACCAATCTTGATCATTAAAGAGGGGAGTGGTGGTGGGGGTGTGGGTGGATTATGTGAAGTGGTATATATTATCAGGCTCACCTTGCGCCACATCATAAGGTAGTTAATGCTATTGTTCTAACACATCGTGTTAAGCTACCTTTATGAAACAATGATATATGGTTACACTCATTGCAGATTTCTTATTCCGCGCTGCTTCTGAGATTTCTGTCCCATTTTTCACTTATCATTTTAAGCTTCAAACTGGCCTATGCAATATCCATTTCCAAGTCAAAAGAAGACTATTTTTGAAAATTTACCACTGGAGTGATGGCTCGATAATCGAGCCAGTCATTCCAGTGGTAAGTTTTCAAAAATATCTTCTTGGTCTGCAAATGGACATTGTTTAAGCAAGGCTGTGTTTCTTTTTTTGACCACTAAATGACCAAAAGCATCCACTTCTTGTTACCATGTGTGAGTTTTCTTGAGAAATTGCTCTGTAGTGTTTGGACACAGAAGTTCAAGTCGACATTCCTTTCGAAGTGTGCAGATTTGCACAGAGAATTGCGTTCTGTTTGGTGGTAAACATGGCATCACATACCAGTAAGGTTGGTCGCTTAAGCCTTTACTGATGCATTCTCTAACAAATTAAAGGAGCTTTATCTGGCGTTTAAAGAGACATTCTTGAGAAACAAATCAGGTTATTCTATTCTTTAGATAAACAGTGCGTTTTCTTTTAACTCTTGTGGAAAAATTTGGTCCAAAAAAATCAAACAATTGCTTATTAAATGTCCATTTGCATGCCAAGAGAAGATTATTCTTGAAAGTTTACCACTGGAATGACTGGCTCAGTTAGGGAGCCAGTCATTCAGGTGGGAAAATTTCCAAAATAGTCTTCTTTGGCCCAGAAATGAATATTTCTCAGGACCAGTAAAGAGGCCGGTTTTGGCTGGCCTGAACTTTAAATGGTTAAGATGAAGATTGTCTTATGATACATACATGTATCTGGATGGAATGATGTGTACAGGCTTTGTGAGCTTTACAGATCAATGCAAGCAATTGTTGTATCAAAATGTTTTATCACAGGAATAGAATAATCTTTCTTACCAGTTAACATTCAAGCCGTCTTTGGGCGGCTTTTGTAGGCCATGAGGAATGTCAATCTCCAGACCAAGAGAAGACTATTTTTGAAAATTTACCACTGAATGACTGGTTAGATAAATTTTCAAAAAGAGGTAAAGAAAATTTCATTAAAATGTTCATTTGCAGAACAAGAAATTATTTTTGAAAATTTATCTAGCCAGTCATTCAGTGGTAAATTTTCAAAAATAGAAGAAGAAAATTCTGAATTCTGAGTCTCATCAGCCTGCTATTTTAGATGACTGACCCTTGGCCTTTTATCACCCAAAGCAGTAGAAACCATTGGGACTTCGTGGGCAACTGTCCACCCAAGACTGGTCATACTTCCTCCAGTAAACTATGAGTAATGACACTTCTCATTTACCTTAGACCTTAACTCCAAAATTGCATGGCTCCTTTGGGAGCCCAAGGGTAACTTCCCACCAATGTTTAGTCAAGATCCATCCATCATGGTGTGACAGAAAGATCTCTCATTGTCACAGAGTCCAATGGACCTTTCCAGTTTTAGCTATGCCCCGCCCATCTCTAGCTAAGCTCCACCCACACGTCGCTGTGTTGGGATTGATCGATCCACGAATTCCCTAACTATTAATTTCCTGAAAACTATACAGGTAAGCTGTTGAATATTTGTAACTAATTTGACTTGGTGCTGTTGCTGCCTATGCCCAGTCAAATTAGTTTCAAAATATACAACGGAACATTTATTAAATAGTAAAGACATTCAATTCGTACAACAATGCATAGACCATCTTCAAATATGCGTTCGTGGCGTACTTATCGACGTCATTCATTATGATGTCATTCTACACGTCGTGTAGTTGATTATGACGTCATAGGATGGATTGATAAAGTGGAAAGGTCTATTCTCCTGAAACTCTGTTAAAAACGTTTCAGTATTTATCAAAGCATTTCTGCAACCTTTAACCTACCTAGTTAATTGACAGGAGATTGAGAGACAATGGGTGGATCCAAACTATCACTCAAGTATCAGATGTTTGTCATGAAAGTGGCAATTGTTCAGTAACAGTATAAACATCAGAATTGTATGTCTTTTTGTGAGGTACAATTTGATAAACACTCCCAGTCAAATTAGTTTCAACATATTCAATAGCTTACATGTTTAGTTACCTTGAAATTGGGATTCTGGAAATTCAGGGGTTCAAAGTGTTCGTTCTGACGCCTGTGCACAGTAGTTTTAATTTCAGATCGAACATTGTATGTGCGGTGCGACAAAACAGTTTCGAAAACTTTGTTAACCCATTAACCCTCGTCGGCCAAAAACAGCTTCTGAAGTGGTCTTGAGTAATGTCCATTTGCAGACCCAGAGAAGACTATTTTTGAAAATTTACCACTGGAATGACTGGCTCGATAACTATAAAAATAGTCTTCTTGCTCTGCAAAATTAGAAATTATCTTGAACAAATTTTAGTGTTGAAGCATTAAAATGTATATGAAAATCTTCGTACCAACGTTTCTGAAAGTTAAAGAAAGTATTGCTGCATGTCTCCCATTTTGATTCCTGTCTGTAATGTTTGTCCCCGCTGCAGTGTGGCAAGGCTACATTTATTTTATATCAATCAGTGACTGCAGTGTCAATATGTTCCTAATTGAGCGCTTTAGTTAGCTTTTCAACAGGATTCGTATAAATAATGCTTATACTGACCAGTGATGTTTAGCCCTCAATCAAAATTTTGAATTAAATCGAGTTAAAGATAAAACTTACAGACTATTTTAAAAACAATTTGACTGGGAATCGTTTCTGCCTTATGACTCTCGATCAGACTTCAAAATACACGTACCTCTAGCTGAATATTGACCAGATCATTGAGGTGTTAAAAATCACTTGTGAACATGTAGAGGTGAATATGTTAATTTGAACAGGAAATACCTCCTTGTGAAAATAAAGCAAAAGCTAATGAAGGAATGTGTTCAACGTCCACTCAGTGTCCACTCAGTGTCCACTACTGACTTTGGCTGGTAATTAAAGTGGAATATTTGTATGCATTTCACCCCTTCTGTTAATATACAGGTAAACAGTAAACTGCATATATTTGAAAGGTGGTTGAGTACAGCACTTCTCAGATTTATTTAAACCTGAAGGTATGTGTCAAAACCTGAAAATGTAAGAATATTCTATTAATTTCCTAACTGTTGTTTACTGGAATTATTCAAATCTTGGATTTCAATCATGACAATTTCAGACATTTTTTAGAATGTAGTCGATTAAAAGATTCCAATTTTCTCATAGAAAATGTCCATTTGTGGACCAAGAGAAGACTATTTTGAAAATTTACCTTTGGAAAGTCTGGCTCGGTTATTGTCCATTTGCAGACCAAGAGATGACTATTTTGAAAATTTACCTCTGGAAAGACTGGTTCAGTTATTGAGCCAGTCATTCCAGGGGTAAATTTTCAAAAGACTCAAAAATAATGTTCTTTTGGTTTCCAAATGGACATTTACCAAGACTACTGCAGAAGCAGGGTTATAGGGTTAACTGTCTCGCTACTGCAAGGTACCAGACAATAATTTCAATGAACAGAAACCCGTGACGTGCTGAATATTTTGAAAATGATTCCAATCAGCGGTAATGCAGTGACATCCAATCAGCGGTAATGCAGTAACATCCAATCAGCGGTAATTCAGTGACATCCAATCAGCGGTAATGCAGTGACATCCAATCAGCAGTAATGCAGTGACATCCAATCAGCAGTAATGCAGTAACATCCAATCAGTGGTAATGCAGAGACATCCAATCAGCGGTAATGCAATGACATCCAATCCGTGGTAATGCAGTGACATTCAATCAACGGTAATGCAGTAACATCCAATCAGCGGTAATTCAGTGACATCCAATCAGCGGTAATGCAGTGACATCCAATCAGCAGTAATGCAGTAACATCCAATCAGCGGTAATGCAATGACATCCAATCAGCGGTAATGCAATGACATCCAATCAGTGGTAATGCAGTGACATTCAATCAACGGTAATGCAGTGACATCCAATCAGCGGTAATTCAGTGACATCCAATCAGCGGTAATGCAGTGACATCCAATCAGTGGTAATGCAGTGACATTCAATCAACGGTAATGCAGTAACATCCAATCAGCGGTAATGCAGTGACATCCAATCAGCGGTAATGCAGTGGCATCCAATCAGCGGCAATGCAGTGGCATCCAATCAGGGGTAGTGATGTGGCATCCAGGAAGTGGTAATGCTGTGGCATCCAGTCAGCTGGAATGCAGCGGCATCCAGTCATGGGTAATGCAGTGGCATCCAGTCAGCGGTAATGCAGTGGCATGTAATCAGCAGTAATGCAGTGACATCCAATCAGCAGTAATGCAGTGGCATCCAGTCAGCTGGAATGCAGCGGCATCCAGTCAGGGGTAATGCAGTGGCATCCAGTCAGCGGTAATGCAGTGGCATCCAGTCAGCAGTATTGAGCTGACAGGGTGGACATGAGTCAGCCAGCGGCCTTGTCAATTAGGAACACTGATTACAGATCAGTACGGGTGGGTGGTTTGTCAAATGTGTCTTTACACTTTCTAGATACCTAAGATTACATCCATCCCAATTGACTCATATATATATATATATATATATATATATATATATATATATATATATATATATATATATATATATATCATTCCAGTGGTAAATGTTCAAAAAGAGTTCTCTTAGTCTGCAAATGGGCATTTTATTTGAGATAATTTAAATTTTCTTGAAGAAATTTAAGGGTTAGGGGTTAATATGTTTCAGTATCTCTGTCCATGGTCGGCATGCACTGTTTGATTTGTGTGGCCTCTTGTACTAACTTTCATTTGCCCCCAGCATTTTGTAGTTAATATTTTAATGTTATCCATGCTTATATGACGTGCATGTCCCTGGATGAAAGCAGGTGCTAGCTACAAATTATGTTTTAATACAGGCTACACTTCTCCAAGTATCAGAATCTTATCACAAATCTGGTCACACTTGTTTCTTTGGCACCGGCGAGCACGATTCTGGTAATGCTCCCTTTGTGACTTATCTGGATGAGTATAAAAGAAACATTTGAAAATGACTTTGGCATCTGATCCTCAGTTCGTGTTAGGTGTCAAGCAAATAATTGCAATTTATGAGAAATAATTAATATTTAGCCATAGGTAACCCTTTAACACTCATATCAGCCAAAAATGGATTCTGCAGTGATCTCTAGAAATGTCCATTGCAGACCAGCAGAAGACAAATTTGAGTGTTAAAGGGTTAATGGTCATATTTGGTTAATAAAATCTAAGTACTTGCTTATCAAGGGTTAACCCTTTAAGAGCCACAGCGGTCAGCACCAATCTCTGTAGTGCTTATGCAGGAAGAATATGGCCATTTGCAGGCCAAGAGTAGAATATTTTTGAAAGTCTAGCACTGTAATGAATGGCTCAATTTGCCAATATTTGTCAAGAAAATTTGAAATTCTCCTTAGTATATGGCCATTTGCAGTCTAAGGGAGGACTATTTTTGAAAAGGTACCACTGGAATAGCTGACTCATTCATTATCAAGCCAATAATCGCAGCGGTAAATTGTCAAAGATAGTCTACTCTTGGCCTGTAAATGGACATTCCTGATGACCACTGCAGAGATCCGTTTTGTCTGGTTCAAGACACTTACAAGAAAGCCGAGGAATATTTTGAAACTAATTTGACTTGAAGCCAGCTCCCAGTCAAATTAGTTTCAAATTGTTCAACAGAATATCCAGTGCATCGTAAGGAATTTGTCATTTCTGGTCTGTAAGCCTACAAGGGTTAAAGTTTAAATATGATACGTGTAAGTTTAAATTCAGCAGCATAAGGGTGAATAAATCATAGACATTTTACATAAAAGAAAATTAAGTCTATATTACAATTAATCATGCATATATGTGTAATAATTAATTAATTAATTAATAATGCTTCATCAGATCTACCTATCAAACAACTAAGTCATTGAGATTAATTATGTTTATTTCCAACCACACTTCCTGTGACTACGATTATAAATTAACCTACTCACTCACATAACCGTGTCATTATGTGAAAATGAAGCTATGTGAGCGTGAAATTCTTTATGATTTAATAAAAAAATTGTCAAAATGTAATATATACTTAAAATGATTCTTTCAACACTATGAATAAGAAGAAAAAAAATGTAAGATATATTTTCTAAAATATTTAAAATTGTATTTGCCTGGAAGCTATTGCTGACTCAGTCTGGAGTCAAATTAATTTCAACATATTCAACCGGTTTGTATATGCTTGTTTTGAAAATTGATACTTCGGAAGGGGTGAAGGGGTTAATATATAAATATATATGCATTTAGTTTTCTTTTTTAATAAGGAAACTTAAATCTTTTGGAGAAATTCATGAGGTTCAGTCATTCGTACAGTAATTGTTTCCTGGCACTAGTTATATTTTAAGGCAAAGACCAGTTTAAACTTTTTGTTTTACAAGCATTTACACCCAAAACACAAGATCACATATGAGGAAAAAATAAAAATAGTGAACAGTTTCAAGGTCATATGCGGTACAGTATAACTCATAAATAACTTAACATGTTTCCAAAACAAAAACAGAAACAGTTTAGTTTTGAACTTCATGTAAGAAATGTTCTGTTGAATATTTTGGACAGAATTTGATTGGAAGTCATTGCTGCCTTAGGCTTTTAATCAAATTAAGTTCAAAATATTCACCAGTACATTTTATTGTTTTGGAAACATGATAAGTTATTTCTGAGTTGAACTGTATTCGACTTCTATAGTATTGATCGGCTAATGGTCAAGATTGGTTAAGAAAATCATAGTTTTTGCATTTGTGAATGTCCATTTGCTGGCCAAGAGAGACTGTTTTTTTAACAATTACCACTGGAAAAGCTGGCTCGATTAATGAGCCAGCCATTCCAGTGATAAATTTAAAAAACATAGTCTGATGGGCTGTAAATTTCCTTTCCATTGCAAAAGCCATTTTTGGCCAACTTTACCATTCAATGGTTAGCAAAGCTTTTAGACAACAGAGTCATTGAAAACTCTTGAGTTATTCCGCCTGATAAGGATTTGGCTGACAAAAATTGTAAGATAGAAAAAATCCTTGAAATAGTAGCATAAAATTTCAGCATTGGATTGCAACCCTTTAATGGTCATACGGCCAAAATCGGGCTCTGCTATGGTGTTGTGGAATGTCCATTTACAGGCCAAGAGAATAGAATTTATGAAAATTTACCACTGGAATGATTGGCTCGATAACCGAGCCAGTCATTCCGGTGATAAATTTTCAAAAGATTGTATTCTCTTGGCCTGTAAATGGGTATTCAATAAGAAAATTTAAGTTAAATTTGCTTGACTAAATTTGACCATTATAATAGGTTAATAGATACGGAAATATTAAGCTAGATGTGATTGTAAAGTAAAAAAAATTGTCTGATTTAACTTGGAATTAAAACATTTAAAACGGAATTCAGATTTAAAACAGAATTCATATTTAAAACAGAATTAGGATTTAGATGAGAATTAAGTGGACTGTTCTCCTGTATCCCGTTATATACCTGTAATTATGTGTAGGAAACGCATAAAGGTAGGTAAACGTACTCATGCCATAACACTTTCATCAACAAATCTCTGAAAAGGTATGTACCGTACTTTACGATATAAAACTCATTCTGTTGAATATTTTGAAATTAATTTGACAAGAAGCCGTTACTGCCCTTATTGGCAATGTTTTCCAGTCAAATTAATTTCAAAATATTCGACAGTTTTCCTGGTTGCCTTGAAAATGAGATATGGGGAATTTGTCAGTGAGAGGGTTAACCCTTTAACACTTAAATTTGTTTTTAAAAAATTCAATTTTCGCAGAAAATGTTCCTTTGCAGACCAAGAGAAGAGTATTTTTGAAAATTTACCACTAGAATGCCTGGCTCGGTTATCGAGCTAGTCAGCTGTGGTAAATTTTCAAAAATACTCTTCTCTTGGTCTGCAAATGGACATTTCTCAGGACCACTGCAGAGGCTGTTTTTGGCTGATATGAGAGTTAAATGGTTAAGCAAAACTCAACTTCATTTGTTCTTAAGATTCTTAATTACCATCGCCCTGTAAGGAAAAGAGGGTATTGCGATCGGGTCTGTCTGTCTGTTTGCGTGTCTGGAGCTGTATCTAAACTAACTAAGAAACTACTGATCTGATTTGGCTGAAACTTTAACACAACAAAGGAACATGCCAATCAGGTGGATGCTAGACATCTTTAATCTCAGTTGGACCAATGGAGAGGTTCCTCAGTGCTGGAAGGAAGCCAGAATGACCCCTATTCTGAAAAAAGGGAAGAACAAGACGAAAGTGCTGAGCTACCGTCCTATCAGTCTTACAAGCTGCATATGCAAGACCATGGAGTGCATCGTCAACCAGCGGTTGCAGTGGTACCTGGAGTCGGAGAACATTATAGTTTCAGAGCAGGCCGGCTTCAGAAGATACAGGAGCATAGAAGATCAAACAACACATCTTGCACAGGTCATAGAGGACACTTTTCAAGCCAAGAAGGTGATGCTAGCTGCCTTTATCGATCTGCAGAAGGCATTTGACACGGTGTGGAAGGATGGCCTCCTCATGAAGCTCCGGCGCACAGGCATCGGTGGCAACATGTTCCGATGGGCCAAGTCATACCTACACAATCGCAGAGCTAGGGTGCTGGTGGATGGACAATCTGGACAGAATGTATTGCTGAGACAAGTGGTGCCACAAGGTGGAGTATTATCACTAACTCTGTTCATACTCTTCATTAATGAAATTGTAGCAGAGCTGCCCAATGGGATCCAAGCAGCCCTCTATGCAGATGACCTCATACTTTGGTGCACCGAGGAGTACACAACGACTGCCACGTACAAAATGCAGCTCGCCTTGTACAGAAGTACAGCTTGGGCCAATCGCTGGTGTATTACCATCAACAAAGAAAAATCATCAGCCATGCTATTCTCACTGTCCACCAAAACCAAGGTTGGCAATCTGACACTGGGCGGTACTCCACTCGAGTATGAGGACCAGCAGACATACCTGGGAGTCACCTATGACAGAAGATTAACATAGAAGGAGCACATCCAGAACGCAGAGGCAAAGGCCAGAAGAAAGCTAAACATCATGAGGAAGCTCGCAGGAACAAAGTGGGGTGCCAATGAAAGGATCCTCAAGACCAGGAACTGCGCATCATCACTGGTGGAATGAGATCAATACCAATAGAAAAAATGGAGCAGACAGCCGGCATCCCCCCACTTAGCAAAGGAAGGGAATGCAAAGCACTGATCCAAGCTGCAAAGTTCAAATCGTTCAACAACCACCCGATGAAGATCAGGCAAGCACAGCTGTCATCAGGAAGACTTAAAAGATCAAGTTTTGTGAAAGAGACAAAAGCACTTCAAAGGAAACACCAAGAAATGTTGCCAGCACAAATAGAAGACCCAAACCACACACTTGATCCTCCACCCTGGGAAAACAAACTAGAGAGCATAGCTATTCGCACCACAGTACCTCATCTCACAACCGAAGATGAACACAGTGATGTGAGCAAGAAGGCCCTGACCCTAGCCATGCTGGAAGAAATGCACCCTCAGGAGACATGGATAAGGATCTACACAGATGGATCAGCCAAAGATGCAATTAGGAGCGGAGGTGCTGGACTGCACATACAGTATCCAAACGGACAACATGAGTCAGCTGCAATACCAACAGGAAAACATTGCACAAACTACAGAGCTGAAGTCGAAGCACTGGTTCATGCAGCTAATACCATCAGCAGAACAGCAGACCCTATTGCACAGATTATCTTTTTATCTGATGCCCACTCCGTCCTTGAGGCTATCACCAAAGGTAAGCTGCCACAACTTGAAGAAGCACTGCAAACCATCAAATGCTTTCGGATAGCATTGCAATAGATCCCCTCACACTGTGGAGTCGAAGGAAATGAGGAAGCAGACAAGATGGCAAAGGTGGGTGCAGAAGAGAATCAGACAGAAAACAAGGTTACCCATACAGAGATGAAGACTATCATCAAGTCACTCTATAGAACACCTCAATCAGAAGATGCCTACCATCATCTCTCGAGGCCAGAGCAAGTGACCATTTTTCGTCTCAGAACTGGACACAACAGACTAAACCAACACATGTACAAGCGGTTCCACCTTACGACATCGCCCGCTTGTCCTTGTGGAGAAGCAGAACAGACCACAGAGCACATACTTCAATGTTGCAGTACGTATCAGCTGCTGAGAGAAGAGATCTGGCCTTTGTCAACCTCTTTTCTTGAAAAGCTGTATGGGCCTGTGGAAGAACTGCAGAAAACCACAGATTTCATCTTGAGAACGGCTCTCCAAGTGTGATATCACCGATTGAAAAGAAGAAGTGGATGTTCAGATGTTGACCATGATTCGTATAAAGGAACCCTGATCCGGCTCGGATCAAATTCTGAATCTCGGAAAGTACAGATCCGATTTGGCACCAATTTTAACACAGGAAATGGTGTGACAATATACTAGGATTCCACAACAAATTTTTAAGAATCTGGAAAAAATTGTAAAAATTTTACAACTTTTTACAGTTTGACAGAACTGGGTCTGGGCAAGCAGGCTTGTCCTGTTATGAAGATCTTTTGAAATGGCTCTCCATGAGGTTGCCTTAATTCAGTATTAGGAAACTCAAAATAGGCCACCAGATATGTTGATTTTAGTATGATCATTAACCCTTTAACAATTATATTCTGCTAAAACCAACTTCCTGAAGTGGTCTTGCGAAATGTCCATTTGCAGACTAAGAAAAAACTATTTTTGAAAATTTACCACTGGAATGACTGGCTCGATAACCGAGCCAGTCATTCCAGTGGTAAATTTTCAAAAATAGTCTTCTCTTGGTCTGTAAATGGGCATTTATATGAGAAAATGTAAAACATTTATGAACAATTTCGACGGTTAGAGTGTTAATGATGTTTTTAATTGTTAGGTAACCATAGGTTTCTGTAATAACAACGTGGAATGTTTCAACTGGTGGTTGAGACATTCAGAGGGAAATCTCCTATACTGCTAGGTTCATTTCTATTGGCTCCATTGTGTGGAGTTGGTGGCATTCTTTTTGCCTCCTCCGTGTTGGAATTTGGATCTGAGGATAGGACTTGAATGATCCTATACTGCATATCATTTCTCTGATGCTGGGCTCTGTTGAAATGACGAGATACTTGTGTGTCGTATCTCGTGTAAATATAGGCTCGTGATCAATGGAGTGCAGGTAACTAATCATAGGTTTCCATAACCCGTACCACTCGGATCTCCATATTTTATCTTTTACTGTGTCAATAACAAAGAAACTGGTGTACAACAATTTTGGTGGTGGATGATGTTGCTGTTTACCATCAAATTTGTTGAAAAATAAACACCAGTTCATCTTTTAATTTGGGCATTTTTGCTGCTATAAGCAGCAACAGCACCCAGTCAAATTAGTTTCATAATATTCAACCGTGTATAGTTTTCTGGAAATAGATAGTCAAGGAGTTCAGAGATCCATCGATCCCAACACAGGCGAAGTGAGGTTGGAGCTTAACTGAAGATTGGTGCGGCATACTTTGGTCAAGGAAGGTACCGGTATGTGGAATCAGATTCAGTTCTGATATTTCGAATCAGCATCCAACATTTGCGGAGCTCTTGTTATGTGACTCTCTATTTATTCAGAATTATATAGCTAATTAGATGGTAATTAACTCTTAACAAATTTGTTAATTGATTGATACAAAAAATGGTCGCTAAAATCAAGTGGTTTTCAATACAAGTTTCCTTAGGTAAAAGATGCTTTTTGGAGCTAAAGGATAGTGGTTCTTTAAGACGAGTACTTTTACCATAATCCATAAACAACCACAACCCAGTCTAATTGTTTGTACACACACCCCCCCCCCCCAGATAATCATCTTACGGTTGAACTGGTATGCAGCGTGTGTGTGTGTGTGTGTGTGTGTGTGTGTGTGTGTGTGTGTGTGTCTGTGTGTGTGTGTGTGTCTGTGTGTGTGTCTGTGTGTGTGTCTGTGTGCGTGCATGCATGCGTGAGTCAGGGTTCTGCAATAAATTGCCTGCGTGTGTCCATCAGACTGTCTACGTTGGGCTCTAAAGTTAAACTCCACTTGTATGTGTGTGCATCCGTAAAAAATAAATGTGGTAGGTCAAGGATTTTTAATGTTTTGAAATGAATTATCTTAGCAATTTAAAAAACAGATTTTTTAGAAATTTGTTTTGAACTTCTGATAACTTCATCTACTCTGTACCCCTTGTGAATGATTGTGTGTGCGTGTGTCTTCAGATGAACCCTCGCAGAAATGAAACGACAAATTCTTTCTGATGTAGATACTTCCGTTTAATATTTTGAAACTAATCTGCCTGGGAGCTGTTGCTGCCTATGACAGCAACAGCTTCCAGTCAAATTAGTTTCAAAATATCCACAAACTTTCCTGTATAGCTGTCTTGAAATTGAGACAGGAATTTCACGGGTTACATGGTTAACCTTGTCATAGGGCCGGCTCCTCACCTGACTTTGTGCGTCGTTTTAACGAGATTCGTGCTGCTGTAAGTGTAGCCATGTTTTGGCTGGAAGGAAGTTGAAAATGTGCTTCTGGTCACATTTTACGCGAATATCTAAATGAAAACGATAACGTAAATGTTTGAGCAGAGATTAGAGCATTTCAGCCTGTATGCGCCGTCAACGATAGTTGCGACATGCTACCGTTATACACTTTGAACTATGAAAATAATTTGTCTAGGAGATGTTGGTCCCTTAAGTAGGGACAACTCTCAGTCAAATTGTTTTCAAAATACTCCACGATTTTTATCTCGGTTTGTTGGAAAAATGATCACAATATCGATGACTTGACAATGAAATTGGTTGAATCTACAACAGAGCTTTCAATTTACCGGAGATTTGCTTTGTCCGAATATTTATTTTCTCTGCACGTTTTGTTTGACGATTGTTAGCGCAAAACATAGCTCCTGATAAAAAGTTTTAGATTAAAGCTCATCGGAATGGTATGAGTTATCTGCCTTTGTCAAGCAGGTTCTATACATTTTTTCATGATTCATGGCCATCTTTATTAATACTCTACATGATCACTGACCACACCCTGAATTAATACACACACATGTACGCATACACGCACGCACGCACGCACACATCAGGATGAAGCAATTGCTTATACATTGTAATTAATTAACACCCCATCCCCCAAATCATATACTATGGTGCTTATTAAAGAATCTGGACAGATTTTTACAAGAAATACTCTGATTAAAACTATGAGAAACAGATTTGCCTCTACCTTATTGGCAAAAATCTGAATTTTCGCCAATATCATTGGTTCAGTTACTCTGTCTGCCTGGCTGTGTCTATCTGTCTGTCTCTGTCTGTCTGTTTGTCGGTCGGACTGTTGGCTGGCCTGCATGCCTGTTTGTCTGTCTCTGCATCCAATTTGAGTTAACTTTTTGGTTTAAATCCACATATCATCTTATATCCCAGGATTGGTTCACCATATTGGGACTAAACTTGGACACATCCTCCCCTATGTTAAACAGATGGAGCACAACGATATTGATGTCAACGGTCAATGTCACTGCCATGTTGGTATAAAACGATTTTTTTGTTAAGTGTGGTTTACCTCAACATATCATCTTATTATAAAGTTCTTATATCTGCAGATTTGTTCACCCTATTGGGACTAACCTTTGATACATGGTTACATATATCAACCTGATGCAGCACAATCCTATTGAGGTCATGAGGTGAAAGGTCAAGGTCACTGTTATCTTGATATAAAACTATATTTAGGAGTTAAGTTTTTGGCTTAACTCAACACATTGCCTTATATCTTAGGATTGGTTCACCCTACTTGAACTTAGCTTGGTCACATGTTTATCTATATCAAGTGGGTGAAGCACAATGATATTATGGTCAAAGGTTAAGATCATTGTAACATTTGTATAAATGCAGATTTTAACAGTTATGTTCTTCTTCTTAGCTCATCTTGCCTTTATTAAGGCCCCGCACCTTCTGGTGTAGAAGCCCTATAGTAATCACTGTCTGTCCGTGTGTATGTATGTCTGTCTCCGTCCGTCTCTCCACAGTATCTCGTAAACAGCACATCATACAGAACCGCTTCAGATATTTTAATGAAACTTGGTGTATGCCTCAGTTATGATATGCAGATATGCCTTTTGAAGAATTCACCTTTATATGTCCAATATTTTGGGTGAAAATGGGCTTTTTAATGCAAAAACACAGGATTTTGGTCAATTTCCTCGTAAACACCATGTCATACAGAATCGCTTAAAATAATTTAATTAAACTTGTTTCAGAATTGGTAGCATAGTTACCTCAAATGGTAGGAACAGCATAAAGACATTCAGACTTTTGAGGTCAAGGTCATTGTCATATTGATACAAAGCTAGATTTGGAAATGAAAAATGCTAAAATTTTTGCCAGTATTCCATCAGCGTAACACTGATGACTTGTTTGTGTCATCAACTGATGACTTGTTTGTGTCATCAACTGATGACTTGTTTGTGCCGTCATTCAGTTAGATCCTCAGTCCATTGTGTGATATTGTACTGTTTCTCTCTACCTTAACCCTTACCCTCTGATGTCAAATATTTTCTGTGCTATTGAGAGAGTTAAAGATTAAATATTGACATCAGAGTGTTACGGGTTAACAATGAATGAATATTAATTGATTTTCTAATGTTTTCTTTCCTTGTTGCAGGGAGTCAGCCATCGACGACGACGGAGAGATCTCGCAGGTGAGTAGAGCATATTATCTTTCATCATCAAACACAGTATATCTACGTATATGTATTTACATTAAGCTGAATATTTTATTAACAACTTTGCTTGACATATGTCTGCCTTAGACAGATCCAGCATTCACTCAAAAATTTTTCAAAATCTTTGTCAAGATGTGTAAGAAATGGAGGGTAGTGATCCGAAGGGCATTAATCCAATTAGTCTTTGTAAATGCCCAGCTCCAATAGCTTGACATGTGCAGGCCCAGGCTTCCAGTTCTTCAATTGATCTGACACTTAGACCGTGTTCTCACCAGAGAGTTAATCCGGTATAACGCCATACCTCAGTAATGGGTTATGCCAGTTATGTCTCTGGTGAGAACACTGCCTAAGACTTGACTGTCTTCGAGCTTTTTGTTCTGATGACATTCATTTGCAGGACAATAGAAGACTATTTTTGCAATTTTACCACTGGAATAACTGGCTTGACTATCGAGCCAGTAATTTCAGTTGTAAATTTTCATAAATTATCTTCTATTATCCTCCAAATCAACATTTCCTGAGACCACTACAGAGGCCGGATTTGGCCGGTATGACCATTAAAGGGTTAGCGCTCAGTTTGCCCATAAACGGCTGTCCACAGACATCTTGTGAAATGTCTTGTAAAAAGGCAAGGAGAAAACTCTGAAAATAGAAGACAGTTTTAGCTATGCCCTGCCCATCTCTAACTATGCAGATAACCTGTTGAATATTTTGGAGCTAATTTGACTGCGTGCAGCGTCATATGATTGACTGAGAAATGTAGCAGAATCGAGGTATGCATTTATAATCTGCTGTTACAGTTTATCATTCATTTTTATTCAAACATCTAACTCACTAATGGTGAAGAATGGCTTCTGCAGTGCCTGGGTCATGTCAATATCCATCTCCAGGCCAAGGGAAGGATATCTTTTGAAATCTTACCACTGGAATGACTGGATCGATAATTAAGCGCCTCCTCACTTTAGTGGTAAACTTTCAAAAATAGTATTTCGCTTGCCCTGCAAATGGAGATTGAATATGCAAAAATGTCAGGTTTCTTGACAAATCTTTAGTATTAAATGGCTACTTAAACTCTTTAACCCTCGAATTCGTTCAAGAAAATTGTAATTTTCTCATGGAAAATGTCCATTTGCAGACCAAGAGGTTATTTTTTTTTAATTACCACTGGAATGACTGGCTCGGTTATCGAGTCAATCATTCCCGTGGTCAATTTTCAAAAATAATATTTTCTTGGTTTGCAAATGGGCATTTCCCACGACAACTACAGAAGCCATTTTTGGCTGTTATGAGTTAAAGGGTTAAACAGGGCTTCAGAGGAGCACAAGCTGGTTTGTGGAAGGCGTTTTCTGTGGCATATATATATATTGGATACCCCTAACCTCTCATCTGGTAAACATGAGCCCTAGTCACAGGTGTTGCCAAAAAGTTGACTGCGCTCTTCGAGATGTTGTCACGCAACGGATGCAAAGCATGATCAGTTTACCCAACTCTAATTACTGAAACATTTGTCTTGCGCGATTCTATGTACACTGGTGTTGGCGCTGATTGAAGAGCTAGCTCTCCGTGAATTTTATGCCAAGGTGTTTTTTCTTAACTTGGTTTTCTCAAGAAAAACATTTGCCATGCAAACATAGAATATTTTCGATGTATGTTGAATGGCTAGAACTGTATAGCAATTTATAATGATGCTTCAGTATTTAACTTTTGTTCAGGTCGAGCTGGCCAAAAATGCCTTCTATGTCTTGAGAAATGTCCATCTGCAGGCGATGAGAAGTCTGTTTTTGAAAATTTACCACTGAAATGACTGGCTCGATAGCCGAGCCAGTCATTCCAGTGGTAAATTTTCAAAAACATTCTTCTTGGCCTGCAAACAGACATTGATTGTGCAGAGATTCTTATTTTCTTAACCAGTTAAATCCTTTAATGACTAAATTTGATCAAAAGATTAAAATATTTACTTGTTGAATGTCCATTTGCAGGCCAAGAGAAGACTTTTTGACAATTTAACACTAGACTGGTTGGCTTGGTTACTGAGCCAGTCATTCCAGTTGTAAATTTTCAAAAATAGTGTTCTTGACCTGCAAATGGACATTCTCCGAACCCACTGCAGAGGCTGGTCCTGGCTGGCTTCGGCATGAAATATTTTTTGGAAGATTTACCATTGGAATGATTGGCTCGATGACCGAGCCAGTAATTCCAGTGGTAAATTTTTTAAATAGTCTTCTCTTGGTTTGCAACTTGACATACTCTATGAGAAAATTTCAATTTTCCTGAACAAATTTGCGAGTCAATGGGTTAATACCAACACAGCTGATCATGATCAAACCCAGTAAAGATAAGGGAGGTAATGTGCTTTTTGCAGAATTCTTAATACAATCTAGAAAATGTGTACTCTCCCTTGCCAATTTATTATTACAGAATCAAGGGAGGTAACAAATGATTAGGCAATGTAGTGAACCTTGGTTTAACATCGATTGAATTCTCTCCCTTGGCTCACCGTTTACAATGCATAGATATGAATTGATATCAATTTAAGCCTAGTAACCGAGATATTTCTATTTCTTTGCCATCATACAGATAAGCTGTTGAATCTTTATAACCTTCACTGCTAACTATGCGCTTACTCATAGTAAAGTCATTCCAATTAATTAATTGAGGCTGGCAGTCAACATGTAGAAACTAATTAGTTTGAGGCAGCTCCAGTCAAAGTAGTTTTAAAATAATTAACTTTAACATTTCTTGCATCATAAAAAATGTATAGCGTCTGGTGTGTAGGGTTACAAGGGCTAATGAGATGCATTCCTTGGCCAGGTATGACGATACTGACATTGTCACAGCTGGTTGTATATCAAACACAGCACAGAGGTATACACACAAATTATTCATGTCTTGAAATATCATATAGTGAATAAAATTATGGCTAATCCGTTCATGTGTGTGTGTGTGTGTGTGTGTGTGTGCGTGCGTGCGTGCGTGCGTGCGTGTGTGTGTGCGTGCGTGCGCGGGTTCGTCCATTCATATGTGTGCGTGCTTGTTTTAACCCTTTAAAACTCAAGCATATCAAAAATGGCTTCTGTTAGCAGTCTTGGGAAATGTCTATTTGTAGACCAAGAGAATAACATTTTTGACAGTTTATTGCAAATGACTGGCTTGATAACCGCATCAATCATTGTAGTGAGAAGTGTTAAAAAATAATATCCTTTTCTGCAATTGGACTTTTTCCATTAGAAAATTTTTAAAGATTTTTAAAAGATTTCGGGTTTTAAAGGGTTTATATAGGAATTGAATGAATGAGGGTGATCCTGTAAGCGCTATAATGTTTAACCCTTTCAATACTACAGACCAGATTATTTTGTAAGCTGTTCATTGACTAAGAAATATGAGCTCGTCAGACAACAACTGGCTGGTCTCCTGAGATAGTTTCAGCATATTAAACACCTTAACCCTTTCACAGACAAATCTCTGAAAAAATTAATTCTTTACACTATAAAACTTATTCTGTTGAATATTTTGAAATTAATTTGACGGGAAGACAAGGCAGCAACAACGGCTTCCAGTCAAATTAATTTCAAAATAATTCAACAGTTTTCCTGTCTGGTTGTCTTGAGACAATGAGATATGTGGAATTTATCGATGAAAGGGTTTACTTTGACATTGTAATGCTGTGGTTTGAGTGATAAAAAGGGTTAAATTGCCCACATTTGAACTGATAAATTTTATAGCTTTTCAAATACTGAAGTTCTCAAGGCATTGTTGCCACTATAATAAAGCAGTTAAATTTGTAGCATTGTGAAAATTATCTATGCAAGTGTGTGCTTTAAATTATAATATTTATACCAGTGGGTTGTGTGGGTGGTGGGCAGGTCTGATAAGTTAACCCTTTGTCCGCCACAGACCAAAAACACAGAATTCTTTATGATGCAAGGAATATTCTATATAACGGTCATTGAAACAAATTTTCATGAACCTGTACTGTTCCTTTCTAAATAGTTTTAAAATATTCAACAGCCTTCCTGATGACTTGAATTTTAGACACTGGAATATCACGGGTTAAATGTAAACGGATTATATATATATGAGTAAGAATTTTTAGGGAGGTTTTGGGCCAAAGTTTAGCATGAGTCCAATACACGCTAGCGTCCTTTCCTTGAATAAAAGTGGTAGTTTATGTTTTACAGTCAATTAGCTCCTACTAATGGCTGGTTATTCAGGCTAAGCATTCCAGTATTTAATGATAGTTTTCTATTGTGTTGTGCTGACATAATGGCAAAATAAAACCCATATATAGATGCCACTATAATTCATAAATGTAAGCCACCAAGAACAGGTTGGTGTCCTTAACCCTTATCACTCTGATGTCAATATTCTATCTTTTACTGCATCAATATCAAAGAAACTGGTGTACATTTTTCAAGCAATTTTGGTGGAAGATGGTGCTGTCGTAGACAGCACCATTTCCCACCAAATTTGTTGAAAAATGAACACCAGTTCATCTTTTAATTTAATTTGCAAATTTAAAGTTTTGACACCAGAGTGGTAAGGGGTGAATAGTTGTGTGTACATCTTTTCCTGGTCTACATAAAGGGCATGAAGCATGCTGAGGATGATGGGGCCCAGAAATAACTTCTGCACTGGTCTTGCAAACTGTCCATTTAGTTAACAAGAAAAGGTATTTTTGAAAAGTTTACAAGTGGCTTTTGATGTCTCAATAACCGAACCAGTTATTCTAGTGGTAAATTTTCAAATATGATTTTCTTGTTCTGCAAATGGACATTTTTATGAGAAAATCACAGTTTTCTTGATCATTAAAGAGTAAATACTGATAGAATTTAAGCAAAAATAAGGGAGGTAATGTGCTTTTACAGACCTGTGAACAAACTAGAGTCACGGTGCTCTCCCTTAAAAACTGATCATTACAGGACCATGGGAGATAATAATTGTTGAAATGGTTTAATGAATTTAACAATTCATTGAGTTCTCTCCCTTGTTTTATTGTAACTGTTCACAGATATGAATTGTTATTTATCTAACCCTTTTGGCATTGAATTTTAATTCCTTTGTAATCATGCAGATAAGCTCTTTACTCTTAGACCGCGGGCACACTGTACTGCATACTCGATCACAAGGACAGGAGAGTACAGCCTACAGGATATATATATATATATATATATATATATATATATATATATGAGCGTTTAAGAGCTACGCTGGAGCTAGGCTCTAGGGACAGGAAGCGATGCAAGTATTTGTGTAAAATTGGCCACACCATCAGCAATCAAAGCATCTCTGTTGCTAGCTAGGAGCGATGCAATACATTCAGATATTTATCATCACTCAAAGCTCAAGTGGTGTCAAATAAAAAATCTTCAATATTTGATGTCATCTGGAATTTAATCACAAATTTCATGTTTTTAACCTAACATATGTGCACACTGAAAAAAATTGTATTTCCTGCACACACGCACGCACATGTACGCACGTGCACCGACATACCCTACTCCACTTTATTGTGTTTAAATTAAAAAAATTATGCTCTATTGTGATTTAACTGTTGTTTACTGGAATGACTTCCAAATTTTACTATCTACCTCTAGATATACTAGCTTATAGTCTGGCCACCGGAGATCCAAGAGCTCCTCACTCATATATCCCTCAACACAGTTATGTATAAAAGTGCAGTGTGGCCGCAGGCTATCAATAATTTTACTGGAAGTTGTTACTGCCTGATATAACTCCAATCAAAATAGTTTTAAATTAATCAACATTAGTATTTCTTCTAATGTACAAATGTGTATTTGTATCTTGGATGTACGGGATGTGTGAGGTAATGAGATGCAGTCCTTTGGCAGGTACAGCAATACCATCACAATACAGACCTTGTCACAGATGCTTGTATATAGGTATCATACACAGCACATACACCATTCATGACACCAATCTTTGATGCACCTGATATCTGATTTCAAATACTGAAGTTTGCAAGGCTTTGTTGTTGAGTATTGAGATAGTTAAAGTTGGACTATTGTTACAACATTTGCGTTTGTTGGGGTGGGGTGGGATGGGGGTGGGGTTATGTGTTTGTGTGTGTGTGTGTTTGTGTGTGTGTGCGCGTGTGTGCGTTATAAATTGTCATAATATTTATCCCACAATAGGGTGTGTGGGTGGACTGTCTGATGGGCTAACCCGCTTAATGCTGAACTGTTTACTGGTCTTGTTAGTGTCTCCTACATTCTAACTGTAGCTCTTATTGTGAAATCAGTGTTGCTGTAAGCTGTTGCTGCCTTAAGCAATAAACTATTTATATCAAATACCATTCCACTTTCCATGTAATTGAAGTATGAAAGTTTACTTATTTGCCGCATGTTGCAGGATTGATCATTAAATCAGTTTATGGGTAATTTATGTTTTCCAGTCAATTAGCTACTACTAATGGCTGGTTATTCAGGCTAAGCATTTCAGTATTTAATGACAGTTTACTATTGTGTTGTGCTGACATAATGGCAAAATAAAACCCATATATCGATGTCACAATGATTCATAAACACACGTCTACTGGTGTGTATTTCTTATTAGCTCACCTGGTCAGAATGTCGAAGTGAGCTTACACCATGGTGTCTGTCCGTCTGCCCGTCTGTCCATCCGTCTGGCTTCCATCCATCAACTTTTTAGCTCACCTGGCCTGAAAGAACTAAGTTTCTTCAAACGAAGCTGATCAACCATCTTGAATTTTGGCCAATTTTTATAAACATCTTTAAAAATCTTCTTAAACCGCTTGGGGGATTGATTCAAAACTCATGAAAGATCATCTAGGGCAACAGCTAAACCAAGTTTGTTCAAGGGAACTTTATTGGCCAAATGCTTCGGCAGCTATCTTGGATGA
Source organism: Chaetoderma sp. LZ-2023a (assembly GCA_034401795.1). Taxonomy (NCBI): domain Eukaryota; kingdom Metazoa; phylum Mollusca; class Caudofoveata; order Chaetodermatida; family Chaetodermatidae; genus Chaetoderma; species Chaetoderma sp. LZ-2023a. Next base: position 78,024,044 of record CM067366.1, read on the forward strand.
CCTAGTTTTCGCAAAAATTATTTGTCCAAAACACTGAACAGATCAGGCTGAAATTTGGGAGATATGATTAGGATCCAAGCGCGATTAAAGTTTGTTCAAGGGAAGTTGGTATTAAAAAAAACATAGCCGCCGTGGACCAATCAAAATGTAGCAGTTTTGGCCGCCATATTGGATTGTTTTATTTGATGGATTTTACGGTCAAATTTGGTTTTGTATAGGTTTTTGGTATTCTGATTTCAAAACTCGGATACATGGTTTGGAAGTCATCTTAGAACTTTTTTCCGCCAAAAACTCCCATATTAGGATGTTTAAAATGTCTTCTCGTCAACCACTGGTCCGATTTCAATTATATTTTGCGATGGATTATGTATTCGCTGACTTCCATGGGTCCTTGATTGCATTCATCCAGAGTTTTTGCCTATGTTTGAAGATCTTGATGTATGTTAATTAATGCCACTTCATGGTAGGTTGGACATATAAGGCTAAGAAGAACAAATTATGTTTTGGTCAGTCCGTTGTGTCAGTCCATCCATCCATCCATCCGTCTGCTGCATTCCTTACCATGTGTGCATCTGTGCAGATTGATATTTTGGCGCGATACCTTACCTTCTACTTGTTGATGCGGACGATGCTTTATGGGTAGATTGGACATGGGAATAGGAAGGAGCCTACTATTGTTTTGCAGTCAGTCAGTCCATCCATGCATCTGTCTTGCTAACCATGTTACTAAGGTGAGGATGGTGTGATTTCAAGACCACTACAGAGGTCGTCTTTGGTTGGCTTAATTATTAAAGTTTTAAAAAGTGCTGTTCTTGGGTCTCCCTCCTCCCCCTCCCCCTCCCCCCTCCCCTCTCTTCGGGAAGTGAATGAAAAATTTGGCAGATCTGAAAGTTAATTTCTTGAATATTACATGATAAAGCGGTTTCCCGTCAAAGTAGTCTGAATGTCCTGCATGTATCGACACCGCAATGTCACTTACCTATTAAGGAATTTGTCATATCTGATCTATAATGCCGAAAAGATTAGTATAGGCATATGTGCATATAGTGTGACAATCACAGTTATCATAGCAATTCTGCAAATTTATCCAGCACATTAAACATTAAATAATGTTACATAGTTAGATAATGATTGGAACCTAGCCAGTGCTCAATACTATAATGCTCTAGCCTGACACATGTCCTCTTTAAAATGGAGGTATGTTAAGTATTGCCAAAGGCAAGCAGCCAGTGAATAATCTCATAAATATAAGTATGTCTCAGAGCCATTGAGAGGTGAGGTACTTGACTCGATTAACTTCTGAGAGATTCACTATTGTATTGTATATATTGGTAGCTCATACCTGATACACCTCTATCTCCCTCCATCTCTCTCTCTCTCTCGCTCCCTCCCTCCCTCCCTCTCGCTCTCTCCTTCCCTCCACCCCTCCCTCCATCCATCCCTCTCTCATGCTTCTTTAAAACTGGTAGTCAAAATTAAACACCTATCGTAACTGAACAGTGAATGACAAGTCAACTTCCTTATGATGCTATGGATATTCTGTTGAATAAATTGAAACTATTCTCACTCGCTGTTGCTAAGCAACATCACCCAGTCAAATTATTTTTTAAATATTCAACAGCTTTCCTGTGTGTCTGTCTTGAAACTGAGACATGTGACAGTTCAAGGGTTAAAGTTAGATAGCCATCATCTTTTTGCTTAAGCAGCATATCCTATAACAGGTCACTTGTATAATGAGACCATCTTATTACCCTGCTTTCTTGATCACGGTAAACCATGATCAAACCATGGACGTTAAATGGCACCCCTGTCAGGTCATGGTCAAGCATGTTCAATCATGGTTAACCTGAACCTGTCAGACCATGTTCAGCTTGTTTACCCGCATCTTCCAGTGTGACCATAGAAACATGGTCGACCATTGTCTGACCATGCTGCCATCTAACGTCCATGGTCAGAAGATGGTTGGCAACCACATTCTATGACCATGATTAAACATAGTCGGCCATGTTCAGTGTAACCATAGAAACATGGTCAACTATGGACCGACACATGGTGCTATTTAACATCCATGGTCAGAAAACGGTAAATGACCACAGTCAAAACATGATCGACCCCCTGTGAACAATATCCGTGAATCCATAGAAACATGGTTGACCATGGTCTGATCAAGTAATGCCATGTTCTGTTCAGCATCACCAGAAAACAAACATTAATACATTTTTGTACCATATTCTAAAAGGTCTGTTGGGGAACTGCTTTTCCCACCCCTTCACCTGAGCCATTGACTTAACATAGTACATACACAACATTAGAAATCAGATGAACTAAATATTTAATTAATTGGGTCATTCAAAACAGTTTGCCTATATTACGAAAACAGTTCACAAGACCAACGCTACAGAATATCAGTATTATCATTAATCTATATATTACTAATCGTTTGTATTTCATAAGGTGGTCACTGAAGACACATTATTTACTAACTATAAAATGGTGGATTTGCCTGAGGTGAACATAAGTCTTGAATATATCCACTTCGAATTATATCCCATCACTGCTCTCATTCATCATTTCCTACCCCTCCCACCGGGAGATGTAAGCGCACATATCACATGCATTCATGTGAATAAGCACTATATAAATGTACCGGTACCATCTATCTTTTTTATATATATGTATATATATATATATATATATATATATATATATATATATATATATATATATATATATATATATATATATATACACCTGTGCAACAAAAGTTAAGCACCAGCAAAAACAATAGAACGTAGAAACATGATAGTACAACTAGGCTGCCATACTTTTTGTCCCCACGTTAGCTGACATAATTCCATGTATGAAATGCACATGCATGCATGACTTCACGCCGCTTGATGTCCGTGCATGGCGGGAAACAGCACACATGTTCAGTTATGTAAAAGTCCAGTTTGAGGTGTAGAACATTACATACAGATTTAGGCGACAAGATTAGGAATTTTGTGTTCATGACCGTGGTTTATTTGTACAGAGAGAATTAGCTCTTGATTGTGAACCGCTATGACGAAGGTTAAGTGATCGTGTGAAATGGCAAATCATAGGCATGCATACCACTGGTATGTTATGCAGAGAGATTGGCAGACAGCTGAACATTAACCATACTGTAATCAGTCGTTTGATTGCAAAACATGGGCAAACTAACGAGGTGAAGGACAGGCCTAGATCTGGAAGACCGAAGAAGACTACTGCCCGTGATGATCGAGCCCTAGTACGCCTTGTTAGGAGATCTCCATTCACCAACAGCAGAGTGCTCAGCCAGCAATGGGAAACGCGCAATAGAGTGTCAATGTCTACCGTCAAAAGGAGACTGTATGCTGCTGGCATGAAAGCTAGGAGACCTGTCAGACGTCCTCTCCTCACTGCACACCACAAAGAGGAGCGTCTGAGGTGGTGCAACGAAAGAAGACACTGGAACATGAGATCCTGGAGACGGGTACACTGGTCCGATGAAAGTCGGTTCCTGCTTCATGCCACAGATGGTCGAACTCGTGTATGGAGGTCCAGACGCACGGCGTACGACCAACGTAACATCATGGAAGAAGTTCCATTTGGTGGAGGTTCCGTTATGATATGGGGGTGCATCTCATTTGATTGTAAGCTGGATCTGTTGACTGTACCTGGAACACTAAATGGACAAAGATATCAACATTCCATACTGGATAGAGTTGTGGTCCCTCATTTTGTAAATCATGCACCTGTAACCCACCCTATATTCATGGATGACAACGCCCGACCACATCGTGCTAGAGCTGTGCATGAATACCTCCGCCAGAATGCCATCGAAACCCTACCATGGCCAGCAAGGAGCCCTGACATGAACCCTATTGAGCATATCTGGGACATTCTGGGAAACATGGTGAGAAGGAGGGATCCTCCTGTGCAGAACCTACAGGAATTAACAGACACACTCCATCTTGAATGGCAACGAATACCACAATGGCGTATCAGTCGGTTGGTGACCAGCATGAGACGTCGTGTCCAGGCCGTCATCCAGGCACAAGGTGGATATACCCAGTATTAATAATGACAGTCTCAAACTCGTGCACAGATGTTAAACTTCGTTTTCAAACACCATTAATGACAATCTAGCCACGTGTGTCAACTGTAGGGCAATAGTTGTCAGTTGTGTCAACGTAACCATATTCAGGCCTCGTTTTCAAGTTCAAACAAAAACATACAGTGTTTCCCCACCATCATAATCAGCATTCCTCTAGTTGCATTATTACCTCTTGCACTAAGATGGATGGGTACATAAATGTTTATGCTATTGCTTTCTTCATAGCACATGAATATACCCTCGCATGTGCGTAAAAATAGGGTGGTGCTTAACTTTTGCACAGGTGTATATATATATCCCTGGCCTTATTCAGTAACTCACAGGACACTGCATTTATTTTCTTGGAGTCATTACTTGTTTACATATTGGGCTGTGAACAACAGGACAGTGTTTAGTGAGTACCTGGGTACATGCAAAATGTCTCCTGACTTCAAGTGATCTTGAAGTTTGTACTTCTCCTATTTTGATCTAGAGAGCAATTATTAGATCAAGGGAGTTTACCTATTTGTACCTGTATAATGTTAATATTAATTAAGCTGTGGTGACATTTCTCAGGTGGTCAAGACAAATATTAATGCTTTAATGACCAAACGGGATAAAATCTGGACGCCAAGAGGAAATATTTTTGAAAGCTTAACACTAAAATAACTGATTCGATAACAAACCCAGCCATCCCCGAGGGTATTTAATGAAAATATTTATTTGATCTACAAAAGAACATCCACAGACAAACGTTTGTATATTTTCTTAACTCTTTAACACTCAAGCCAGCCAAAAAAAATGCTTCTGCAGTCGTCTTGAGAAGCGTCCATTTTGTAAACCAAGAGAAGACTATTTTTAACATTTTCCTACTGGAATGACTGGCTCGGCTATCGAGCCTGACTGGCTCGGCTATCGAGCCTGACTGGCTCGGCTATCGAGCCTGACTGGCTCGGCTATCGAGCCTGACTGGCACGGCTATTGAGCCTGACTGGCTCGGCTATCGAGCCTGACTGGCACGGCTATTGAGCCTGCCTGGCTCGGCTATCGAGCCAGTCATTCCAATAGGAAAATGTTAAAAATAGTCTTCTCTTGGTTTACAAATGGACATTTTCTATGCGGAAATTCTAATTTTATTAACCAAATTTGAGGGTTAATCGAGCCAGTCATTCGTGTGGTAAATTTTCAAAAATTGCCTTATCTTGGCCTGCAAATGGATATTCAGACAACAACAAAAAAATTTTCTTGAAAAATCTTAACCATTAAAGGGTTAATGTCAGGCTCTCATGAGATGATGATGTTTTCATGCATATATGTGATTCTTAAGATATTGGCTAATAATGGGGAAAGTTTTCACTGGGCCAGACTTGTTAATTAAATTTATGTTCCCAAACAGGCATCATCTTTGACTCCTGTAATAAGATATTAACCCTTTAATGGTCAGGATTTGTCAAGAAATTTAAATTTCTGCTTATTGAATGTCAATTCGCATGCCGAAGTAAATCTATGCCTTTTTTAATTTAACGCTGGAATGATGGGCTCAGTTATCGAGCCAGTCATTCCAGTGGTAATTTCAAAAATACTCTTCATCTACAAATGGACATTTTTTAAGATCACTACAAAAGCTGTTTTGGTCAAATTGACCGTTAACCCTTTAATATTCAAGCCGGACAAAACCGCTCTCTGTAGTAGTCCTGAGAAATGTCCAATTTGCAGACCAAGAGAACATTTTTGAAAATTTACCACCGGAATGACTGGCTCGATATTCGAGCCAGTCATTTCAGTGGTAAATTTTCAAAAAATGGTCATCTTGGACTGCAAAATGGACCTTTTTTAAGAGAAAATTTTAATTTTCTTTACCAAATGGGTAACGGTTAAAGTGATTCTTCCTCATTAACCTACTCCAGCAAAGATCATCAGGTATGAAATGTTCAGAGTAATTTGCGCTTGATTTGCATAATGCTCCATCTGAATAGCGTGATAGACAGGTGTAAGGGTGAGTTGTCAATGTCTTAGAATTATACCCTGATTTAAGTGCATCTCCAGTCTTCAAAGGTCATCCTCATTTTGAGTCCAGACAGTTAAATGTCCCTTAATCGGCTTTTTTCAGAACATGCGATTGTTGAGTTTGCAAACATCACAAGTTCAACGCGACCTTGGAAATGAAACCTGTCATTCTGATTTAACAGAAACTTTAAAAGAAGTTTTGTCTTAAAGGATATACATATGCGGTTGGTCAATTATTTTGAAAGAAATGTAAGCTATTTTGAAAAAAATTTGAGCTATTTTGAAAGAAATTTTTGTAATTATGCCATTGCTCCTTTGAGAAAGATAGTATTGCATTTGGGTTTATCTGCGCAGGACCATTTCTCTGTAAACCGTTGGTCAGTATTGACTCAAATTTCACACACGGTCAACTCGCATTCATCATGTTTGGATTTGATCAAGGAAAATAACATCCAAAAATTATATTTTTAGAAAATTGGTTGCTATTCAGTTAAATCAGTTTGAAAATATTCAAAGCTTACCTGTATGGTTGTTTTGACTTTGTGATGAAAGGATTGCATGTTACATACAAAGCATAATGGACCTTTCCAGTTTATAGATCAATCATATGATGTCATAATCAACTACCGTGATGTGTAGGATGGCGTCATAATCAATGGCGTCATAAATGACATAAATAAGTACGTCACGAACCCTTAATTGATGATGGAATAATTGTTGTTGTACTATTGTTTGTCTACTATTTAATAAACATGCTGTTGAATATTTTGAAACTAATTTGATTGGACTATGACAGCAACAGCACCCAGCCAAATTAGTTTCAAAATATTTAACAGATTACCTGTATAGTTTTCTGGAAGTTGAGATTGATCGATCCCAATGCAGGCGAAGCATGGGGGGGAGCTTAGCTAGAAATGGGTGGGGCATAGCGTTTAACGCTCGAGCTGACCAAAATTGGCCCTGCAGTAGTCTGTAGGAATGTCGATTTGCTGGACAAAAGAAGACTATTTTTGAAAATTTACCCCTGAAATGCCTGGCTCAATAAAAGAGCCAGTCATTCCAGTGGTAAGTTTTCAAAATTGTCTTCTTGACCTGCAAATGGACATTCATTGAGCAAGAATTTAGATTTTCTCGATATACATGTAGTAAAGGCCTAATTAAACCCAAATCTCACCTTTTTCTGTAATTGTGTTCCATCCTGAAGGTTGTTGTTATTTTAGATCCCCCACTCCTTAGAGCAACACTATTTTCAAACAGGAACATCCATTCTCATAAGCCATCTGAAGCTGATAATTTCTCTGTGAAAGTCTTAGAACATGGACCTTTGTCACCATGCCAAGCTTAATCTTGGTAATCATCTTAATCAGATTTGGCGTCGTTGAACAATTGTCCACATTTCCCTCGCCCTAGCGCAGACACAGTGTACTGATTATATTGTCAGGTATTGATCAGTGACCCTTTAACACTCAGCTGGACAAAAATGCCTTCTGCAGTGCTCATGGAAACATGTCCATTTTCAGACTAAGAGAAGACAATTGTTTATTTTTTTTTATTTACCATTGGAATGGATGGCTCGTTCCAGTGGTAAGTTTTCAAACAATTACATCTTGTTCCGTAAATTGACATTTTTAACTCTTCGTCTGCTGAATTTCTGTAGACGACATTTTGCATTTGACTTTAACCCTGGATATGCTGAATATTTTGAAAACAATTTGACTGAAAGTTGTTGGTGGCTAAGCCACCAACAACTTTCAGTCAAATTGTTTTCAAAATTGTCAGCATGTTGAGAGTTATTGCCCGTTGAAATTATTGTCTGGTGGCTTGCAACAGTTAGACAGTTAATAAGAAAATTCTTTAGCAAATTCACGAAATAATGGGTTAGTCCCATGGCATTGAGTGCTATGAAATGAAAAGAAAGTTATAATCATTGTCATTACGTTTCTTATCATATTATCTTTGTCCATTTCATTGTAATCATAGACGCGGTTATGGTCTTGTGCGATTATTTCTTCAAACGACAAACAGAATACTGAAATAAAAATGAAAAGATAGGAACTATAATTTCGCAGAAACCATATCTGTGTTGTAGTGATGTAACGCTGAAAATACATCCAGCAAGATTGTAGACATTATTGTCACCTGAATCACGATCAAATGTGACAACCATGGCAACAAAACAAATGACAACATTTGTAGGCTAATATAACTTTTTTTTTTAATTTCACACTATTGACTGGCTCAGTTATCAAGCTAGTCATTTCAGTGGTGAAATTTAAAAGAATAGTCTTTTTACCCTACCCATGGACATTACACTGGTGAAGCCATTTTTGGACGGCTGGAAAAATATACCCGTGATTATCTCCCTTGCCTTCTCAGGCTGAGAAAAAAAGACCCGGTAATAATTACCTTATCTGATCTTATAGACATGGCAGTCAGCTTTGTCTTGAAATAACTTGACCCCGATGCGCTGCTGTTTTATCAGATTGCCATCGTTCTGCTTGGTTTTACATGTTTAACATGGTCTAACAGAAATGTGCCCATGTTGAAAATAGAGCTGCGGACAAATTCTCCTGTCTTAGATGTACATTACCAGATTTCAGCTACATCATTTTAACCATTTAAACCGCCCTCTGCAGTAGTCCTGTTGAATGTCCATTTGTAGGTAAAGAGAAGAGTATTTTAGAAAACATCACTTGAATGACTCACACTACCCCTGCATAATTGGTTGTTGGTCATCTTAGCATAAGGTTGAATAAATCTTTTGACTTCAATTCAGCACTAAGCATATAAACAGCAAAGGAATAAAATCTTGTCTCAAAATCAGCACCATCTGAATTTGATAAAATCCCAGACTATGAAATAAGCTCCTGAAGGTATTGGTAAAATTATCCCCCCCTGGAACATTTGTTTTTAATTTATTTGTTTCTCGGCTGTGTTTATTTTACCTCAGTGATGTAATTGAGGTGCCACTAATTAGGTTAGTGGCTTTACTCACTTGTCAGGTGAATAAGTTCCCCATTTAACTCTAACCCTCTCATCTATGAATTGACTATATCCGATTTTCAAGGCAACCACACAGGAAAACTGTTTAATGTTTTGAAATTAATTTGACTGGAAGCGATTTCTGCTTAAGGCAGCAACAGCTTCCCATCAAATTAATTTCAAAGTGTTCACCAGCGTAAGTTTTATATTATGAAGAATTTACTTTTTCAGGTATTTATCTGAAAAGGTTAATAATAGTCAAGATTTGTTGTTGTTGTTGTTGTTGTTGTTGTTGTTGTTGTTGTTGTTGTTCAGTTGACACGAAAATGTATAATCTTATTTTGTGAATATCGATTTGCAGGCCAAGAGAAGATTTTTATACGGTTATCTAGTCAGTTATTACAGGATAAAATTTTCAAAAAAACTAAAATCTCTTGGTCTGCTAATGAACATTTCTCAAAACAGAGATGCTGTTTTGCCCAGGTTGCGTATTAAACGCTTAATTCTGATTCTAAAATAATTATTTAGTCATCCAAAAGAGTTGTCTCCCTTGAATTAAAATATAATTGTCTAGTAGAGATTATGTGCTTATTGGATTGGGAGGTGGAGGGGGCATGATGGCGCCATAGTCTTTGTTGTGTCAATTAAAAGCTAGATCAATACTGTAGTTAATGGATGTGTGTATCATTTGATAGACCGACTGCCCATGAATCCAACACTGACCGACAAGCCAACTGACAAACTAACAATCAAACAAGTATTTCTCATGTTTTCTGTTTTCAATCAGGAGAGCACTTCTGTTCTCTGGTCATCTTTACGAATAAAGATTAACACCTGGTCAGTAACAGTCAGTTTAGGATACATCCTGATGATTGTATACTTATTATAGTTTTGACCGGTGCACTGGCTATTTGTATATATTTTCACTGAGTGTTTCCACATGCTGTGAAAATGGCATGTTTTCTGCAGGGTAGAGTGAGATCTGGTCTCTGATAAACAATTGTTTGTTGATAGATAGGTCTGTGAGAGGCATTGTTGTTCATTGATAAGCTGTGACTTTGTTTTGCAAGATGCTAGGCCATGCTCATAAATGTGCAATCACGCAATGTAGATGCTACCTTAACTCTGTAACACTCATAGCAGACAAAAACAGCTTCTGCAGTGGTCTTGAGAAGTGTCCATTTGCAAACCAAGAAGACTATTTTTGAAAATTTATCACTGGAATGACTGGCGCGATAACCAAGCCAGTCATTCCAGTAGTAAATCTTTAAAAATAATCTCTTGGTCTGTAAATGGACATTATCTATGAGAAAAATTAAATTTTCTTGAATAAATTCGAGGGTTAACACTTTAAATCTCTAGCCGAAACCGGCCTCTGCTGCGGTCTTATTGAATTCCCATTTGCAGAACAAGAGCTTTTTTGAAAATTTACCACTTAAATGATGTCTCGATAATCTAGCCAGTCCGGCTCTATAGTCGAGCCTTAAGTCATTCCAGTGGTAAATGTTCAAAAATATCCTCTTGGTCTGCAGGTTAATCTTTTCTGTTAGGAAACTGAATTTTTCGTCACCAAATCTGATCATTAACCATTTAAGCCTCAAATTTGTTCAAGAAAATTTAAAGAGAATTTTTGGGGAATTTACCGCTGGAATGACTAAAAAATTATCTCTGGTCTGTAAACAGACATTTCTCAAGACTCCACTGTAGAAGCCATTTTGGCTGTAGAGCCATAATGTTAAAGGGAACATGTTTTTCAGGAACATGAGCATACACACACTGCTTACGTGTGCACGCGCGCACACTTATACACTAAAAATTAATTACATATAGTGAATAGTTGAGTGTGATTCATTATAGAGAATCAGTGTCAAAACAAGAATTTAATATGATCTTAGCTTAACTACTACATTCCTGTGTTTCTAGAATCAGGTTTTTATGTACGCAGCACGCACAACATATATTTTTCTTAGAAATTGTATCAAAATGGAGACAAGCCCCGTGCTGTGTATCCTTCATTCATAACAAAAACATATCAAATGTTGGTGTATAATTTGTATTGGGCTGATCAAAGAAAGCAATTGAATATTTTCTCAAAGTAATGATAACACAACCCAAAGGCCTTAAACTAACTTGAATGATGCCTGATAAATGTGTGAATAAATACTTGGCAAAAATTAATAGCGATTTATAGCCATAAAAATTATTTTTGAAATCTGCATTGTTTTTACCCCTTAGGAACCACTCTCAAATTTTTTGACCATTTTAGGGTAATTTAGCAGTACACTAGCTCCTGGACTAAATAAGCAGTGCGTGCGTGCGTGCGTGCGTGTGCGTGCGTGCGAGTCCTGTTTTTATAGTTAGTCAATCAAATCAGAAAACAATTAAAAGCCATCAAAATCATGTTTACATCAGTTTTGAATATGGTATCTGTTTGAGAATTGACACATTAACATTAGAGATTCAAATGTGTGTGTGTGTGGGTGTGGGTGTGGGTGTCTGTGTGTAGAGGGTGTGTATAATGCATGTTCTATATTTGGTCAATATTAGATAGTTGAGTGACTTATAGATAAAGATTCAGTTTACATCTTAAAGGACCAGTCCAGTTTAAATTTCAACCCTGTAGTCATCCCAATTTATCAAAAATTGAATTTTGCTTAGTATAGTAAATGTCCATTTGTAGGCCAAGAGAAGACGATTTTTGAAAATTGTCCACTGAAATGACTGGCTCGTTTATCGAGCCAGTCATTCCAGTGGTAAATTTTCAAAAATAATCTCTTCATCTGCAAATGAACATTTTCTAAGAGAAAATTTTAATATTCTTGAACAAATTCGATGGTTTAAAGGAAGAAAATTTAGATTTTAAACGAATCATAAACAGGATATTATGTCGCTTATCTGAATCCGTCCAGACCTTGTGATTATGTGGTCTAATGAATAAGAAAACAACTGAGGAAGACCCGGTGTGTGCATGCGTGCATAAAATTGAATGACAACATCTGCACATAAGTCTATATGATGAAAGAGATAGTTGGACTGAAAGTCATTGGGGCCTGCGGGTGCTGAAGTCAAATTGTTTTCAACATGATCATTGACAGAATATACCAACCCTTATGGCGCTGATGTCAAAAGTGTCATTGTCAAAAGCTGAAAGGCTGGTGTATATTTTGGCTATAATGTTGCTGTGGCGAAATGGGATTGAAAGAAAGTATGTTAATCATTGTCTGTAAGTGTGTGTGGTTGGAATGAAATGACTAATGAGTGTGCTTACCTAACTACCAAGTAATTTACAGGTAAACCCTTTAATGGTCATATTTGGTTACGAGAATTTTGATTTTCTCTTAGGTAATGTCCATTTTCTGGGGGAAAAGAAGACTATTTTTTAAAATTTACCACTGGATGACTGGTTCGGTTAACGAGCCAGTTATTCCAGTGGTAAATTTTCACAAATAGTCTTCTTGCCCTGCAAATATCCATTCCGCAAGACCATTTCAATGGTCAGTTTTGGCCAGCATGAGCAGTAAAGGGTTAATGAATAATAAATAAGCCCATATTTGTTAATACTGAGCTGACCATCTAATGGACTTAATCCTTTAATGGTCAAGCTGGTCAAACTGGACTGCTCAAGTGGTCTTGAGAAATGTCCATTTGGTCACCAAGAGAAGACTCTTCAACCCTGTCAGTCATTCCAGTGGTATATTTTCAAAAATAGTCTTGGCCTGCAAATGGGCATTCACTATACACACTTGTCACCATTATAAGGTTAAAGTTATACGGTCTCAATAAATAACATGGGTAAAATTATGCTAATTCAGTGCTGTCAGATTATGAAAACAAGCCTGTTTCTTAACTGTCTGACTGCTCAGTTTTTGCAGAAGACATAATCCAAGGCTTATATCTTTGGACCTGATAAATATTTTGAAATATTGTAGTCCTTAACTATCTCACAGCTGCAAGCCACCAGAAAATTTCAAAGAGCCACCAATAACTTTCAGTCAAATTGTTTTCAAAATATTTTGCAAGTCAGAAGATGTTGCTCTTTGAAATTATTGTCTGGTGGCTTTCAGCAGTGAGATAGTTAACGACTACAATTTATTACACATTTACTGATTGTGACTTATTTAGAATCTTATGTTTTGATCACATACAGATATGTTAGAGTGAATGCTCTCCTCTAACCAATGTGAATAAACTTGTAGTGAATTATTTTTGGCCAAGCTATTTTCATTTCGTTGCTGATTACACTGACAACCAAGCACCCTGTAACTTCTGACCTATGCATGCCAGAGACGGACATTGATTAAACAACAGTGCAGTGTGATATTGAGTGTTAAAAAATAATTTATTGCAGATTATCTGTAATATGTAATAAGACATTTATTTAGATTACTTTGAATTTGATTGTCAAATATAAATAACAAATTGGCTAATTTCATCATTAGTAAGTTTCAAGCACGTGCGTGCGTGTGTGTGGGAGGGAGGGAGTGAGTGTTCCTCAATGGCTGGTTGGCATTAATCATTCTCTTCATTATTCTACATCAATATATCAACTTGCATAATTGAAATATTCTTCATTAGTTGCAACTCCGTAGATTGATCACCAAAGATCAAATGTCGCAATCAGAGGCATTCACGCTTGTTTTTCAAAATAATATCGAGATCCATTTCTAGCTAACCTCCGACCACATTGTACGTGTGTTTGATACAATCTTTATACTTTGACCCCTGAACTCACACCATCTCCGTCTCAATGTAACTAGTCAGGTTAGCTGTTGAACATTTTGAAACTAATTTGGTTAAATTGTACATTCACAATGCACGTGCAATTCACAGTACGTTTAGGACCTACATCATTTGATTGTGATGCTAGCTAATAACTGGTATGTTTTGATTGTGGCGTCAGATAATTGAGTGACAGATCGGATCCCTCCATTAAGTCACAGTTTGATAGTTAGAAAGCACTGACTTGATTGAGGTTTTCTGTTTTCACTCCATGAAAGATCATGATGCATGTATGCACGCACACGCACACGCACACACACGCGCACACCACCATCCCTTAATAAAGCACACCAGTGTCTGACACTACCTTACTGTACAAGCGTTGCTTTCTTTTTATACCTCCAAAAATGGTCAAATTTGGTCAAGAAATTTAAATATCTGCCTATTAATGTCCATTTATAGGCGATGAGAATACAATTTTTGAAAATTTATCACACGAATGACTGACTCGGTTATCGAGCCAGTCGTTCCAGTGGTAAATTTTCAAAAATTGTATTCTCTTGGCCTGTAAATGGACATTTCACAAGACCATACCATTGGCCAGTTTTGGCCGACATGGATATTAAAGGATTACTTAGTTGTCTCTGTAAGAGTCTATCTTCCTTAACATTTGAACTCTCAAATTTGTTCAAGAAACTCAATTTTTTCATAGAAAATACCCCTTTGCAGACCAAGCGAAAACTATTTTTGGAAATTTACAACTGGAATGATTGGCTCGGTTTTTGGACCAGTCATTCCAGTTGTAAATTTTCAAATATAGTACTCACTTGATCTGCAAGCTGTTTTAATCTAACAGGTAACGTTCATATATAATATGTCCTTTATTGAGTCAGGATAACTTTAACAGGATAACTTCATGTGATTTTCTTCAATTGTTCACTAAGAATCACTGGATTTTGTGTGAAATAGGACTGGTATAACAATTCTTGCTACAGTCCTTATGAAACCACGCACGCACGCACGCACACACACACACACACACCTGTTGACTATTCTGAAAACAATTTGACTGAAAGTTGTTGTTGGCTTAGCCAATAACAACTTTCAGTCAAAATGTTTTCAAAAAATTTAGTAGATCAGGAAATATAACCCCTGAAATATGTCGTCTGCAGTCAGACGGTTAACACCCTTTACCAAGAACTCTCTGTCAATGATAGTGATCTTGACCGATTCAAATGAAATATTTTTAAATCATTAAAATAAACTTTCATCTTCTGAAGATATGGAAAGCCATCATAATTTATGATATTTTGATGATGCATTTATAGCAATAATTGTGAGAGGCAATCGTTCAATCTTGTCATAACGCTGAATCTGAAGAGTTGTGGGTTTTCTGTAGATACATATACGACTTTTACCATATCTTTCAGATCAGGGTTTTCAAGCTTTGTATATTTGTTACATTTCGTTCTATGTGCCATTATATACGCGTGATAATTCAGCCCGAGTATAATGGATGAATTAAATTTAGCTAAGCTCCGCCCATCTCTAGCTAAGCTCCGCCCACACTTTACCCATGTTGGGATTGATCGAACCCTGATTCCCATAACTCCAGTATCACGGAAGCTATACAGGTAAGCTGTGAAAATTTTGAAACTAATATGACTGGGCGATAGGCAGCAACAGTGCCGAGTCAAATTAGATTTAAAATATGCGACAGATAGACTCCACTTTAAGACAAACAATTTGTACACTAGACAACCTATTGAACATTCATGAAATGCTTAGCTACTTCATTCATTACATATTTAATTGTGACGTCAGCCTATATATGACATAATTGATTATGATGTCATATACATGAGTGACAGATTGGAATCATCAATTCTTGCCACAGACTACATCATTGCTTATCAGTGTGAGCTGATAGACAATGAAATTACATCCAGCTCTCATCAGCAATAATGACATTGATGGATTAAATTTTATATATGTACTTTTTGTCAATATCTAGCGGAGCTATGTGAAAATGACATTGATACACATTTAAAAGAGTTATGGCCCTTGGTAGTTTTAGAGGTGGACATTTAAAATAGGTTCTGTTTGAACGCTCCCTGTAGATTATTCCACTGATCAGTTCAAACTGTTTGAAATTGAATATGCTATATTTAACCCTTTAATGGTCAAATTAGGGTCAAGAAAATTTTAATCTATGTTCATTTACACGCCAAAAGAATAACATTTTTTTAAATTTATTACTGGATAAATTATTGAGCCAGTTATTCTAGTTGTAAATTTTCAAAAATTTTGTTCTCTTGCACTGTAAATGGCCATTCCACAAGACCATAACAGAGGCAGGTTTTGGCCAGTGTGGCCATTAAATGGTTAATGCTAGAATACCTGGCTAGATAACCAAGCCACCAGGTATTCTGGTGATAAATTAATTGTCATGCAAATTAATAGGACATTAAAAGAGTAAATATTTAGGTTTTTTACCTATGTTTGTACCTATATATGGGTAACTAAAATGGCTACTGCAAATTATGTATATAATCTTGCAATTATCTGCTTGTTGTTATTTTTGTCATGTCTGGAGATAACACCCACCCACCACCCCCATGCCAACCTACCAACCACCACCATCAAGGCCAACGTTATCTTATAATTATGTAAATGGTTATTGCCTTCCACACCATGCCCTTTGTAGAAATGTAGGGTAGGTTATATTACATGTGTCCTGTTTATAAAGCTTCAGGGGTGTTGTTCTAGCGATATCTTATCCCACCCCAGGGATTAGTGTAGAGCTATAGAGTATATGTAGTAATAGGCTATTGGTTGTCTAC
The DNA here is from genome assembly GCA_034401795.1 of Chaetoderma sp. LZ-2023a. Taxonomy (NCBI): domain Eukaryota; kingdom Metazoa; phylum Mollusca; class Caudofoveata; order Chaetodermatida; family Chaetodermatidae; genus Chaetoderma; species Chaetoderma sp. LZ-2023a. Next base: position 78,040,691 of record CM067366.1, read on the forward strand.
ATCCTGAATGTGCAGGTGGTTGAATAGTAATCAAATGAAGACTGATTGGTAATACTAGCATATCAATGCGATCGAAATATGACCTAAAAATGAAACTGGTTGATTAATTTTTTTAAACAATTTGACTGAAAGTTGTAGCTATTTATGCCAGCAACATCTTTCAGCCATATTCTTTTCAGTATAATCAGCAGAGGCTTAGTTATGTGTGATCGTAATTATAGCCACTCCAAGATCTAGAATGAAATGTGTTAGAGACAGAAAAGTGAATAGGAGGAGAGAGAGAGAGTTTGGTTGTGGTCATTACTAAAGATGAACTGAGTTAGTCAAGGAGGGTTTGAGTGTTTGCAAATGAGCCAAGAAAATCTAAGTAGTTATAGATGTATAGTTAGTATTCTGTGTTTATTTAACCACTTCTCTTCAAATTTGGTCAAGAATATTAAAAATTTTCTCATAATAATGTCCATTTACAGCCCAAGAGAAGACTATATTTTGAAAATTTATCACTGGAATGACTAAAAACCGAGCCAGTCATTCCAGTGGTAAATTTTCATTCAAAGATAGTCCTATTTTTGTCTGCAAATGCATATTTCTCAGGATTGCAGAAGCTGTTTTTGATCAGTTTGAGTGTTAAGTGGTTAATAGAGTGGAACGGCTTCAGTGATGCTAATAAATTATACTGGGTACTGTTGAATATCTAATAAATAATCTGGCCATGCTTACTCTATTAAATATTGGGTGACTGTTACGCTTAGTGATGTATATGGTATGAATATTCCAGGCACTTGTTGAAGAGAGATCACGGCAGCTCGCAGACTCACTGCGGGATGTCTAAGGTTTGCCATAATGCGCGGAATTAATATTGAATTATTCATCCAATTTACAGAAATATGTGTTTATCAAGGTTGTGAAGGAGTTTTTGATATAGAGTAATTAAAAATATTATTTTGCTTTTAAAAATTTAAACAAATTTTTGACAGACATAAAGTGAGATTTTTGCCAAAATATGATTGTAATATAATCCAACAGAAATATGTGTATCACTGGATTTAGTTTCAAATAGTTAGCAATAGAGCCATTATCGACATAGATCTTAGTTGCTTAATAATTTATTTATCTTGCACAGATATAGCCTAGACTATTTGAATTCCTTAAATATGAATTTATTTTTAATTCACATTGACCATATTCTAGAAATAGTTTTATAAAAGACTGTCAGAATGCAGTCACTTGGAGCGGCTTATAGCTGGTCTCGAAGTTTCAGCGAAAAATTCCTTGGATTGCGCAAAGGAGGGAAATATGACTTTGGGATCAGAACATACAGAGAAAGACGAATTTCAGGTTTGTTAATTAATATATAATTTCTGACAGTATAGCGAAAAGTGGATGTTAGTTTTATTGGTTAAACCTTTCACCAATAAATTCCCTGTACTGGTATCTAAATCTCAGTGCAAACAAACAGGAAAACCATTGGATATTTTGAAATTAATATGACTGGAAGCCATTGTCATATTAATTTCAAAATATTCAACAGAATATGTTAAGAATTTACTTTTTCAAGGGTTTGTCATTGAAAAAGTTAATCTAAATTTACACTAAATTTTCAAATGTTTGCTTAAATAAATATTTGTATACAGGGCAAGGTTGTTGCATTAAATCTGCAAATATTTCTTAAGCAATATGTGGTCTATCAAAGTTTGTAATTTGACCTATTCAAATAAATTTAAATGTTAAATATTAAATGGACGTAATCACGCCAGAATTCCTCGAAATAAAATTGATGAAGTTGTATACTTTTAGAGGTTTAAATATAAGTATAATTTTTTGGCTATGAATTTGAATTAGGAACTCGTGTCTCTATTTCAATTTCCAAACTTAAAAAATTATTAGTTTATATGGAATAAAATCATCATACGTTAAGATTTCTTTCGTTTCATTACACCTAGGCACACGATTGTAGAGGTGACTGGTGTGTGGATTATAGAGGTGACTGGTGTGTGTGTCGTCATTATTAACCCATTCATGGTCAAGATTGGTCAAACAAATTCTCCTTAGTGAAGGTCCATTTGCAGTCTGTGAAAAGATTACTCTAGAAAATTGAACACTGGAATGACTGGCTCAGTTACTGAGCCTGTCATTTCAGGGTGGGTATTTAAAAAATAGTCTTCTCCTAGTGGGCAAATGAACATTACTCAAGGTCACTGCAGAGGACAGTTTTGGCAGGCTTGACAATCAACGAGTTAACCCTTACCACTCTGATGACAATATTCTATCTTTTACTGTGTCAGTAGCAAAGAATCTGGTGTACATTTTTCAACAATTTTGGTGGACGATGTTGCTGTCTTCGACAGAGCCATCTTCCACCAAATTTGTTGAAAGATGTACACCAGTTCATCTTTTAATCTAATTTGAAAATTAAAAAATCTGACATCAGTAAGTGTTAACGAGCAATCTATAACATTGTGAGAGGCTCTTTGTGCTTTGATTTTCATATTCACGACAAGGGTGTGGAGTGCAGGTGTGTTGTGATATAAAATTTTTAATGCAATTTTTATGAAAAGATGCATACTTTATATTAGCTCATCCCTTTCATAATTCCATTCATGAATCGAATACATTACCCCTTTAACACTCAAATTTATTCATGAAAATTTAATTTTTCTCATCAAAAATAATCCTTTTACAGACCAAGGGAAGCCTATTTTTGAAAATTTATCACTGGAATGACTGGCTCGGTTATTGAGCCAGTCATTTCAGTGGTAAGTTTGCAAAAATAGTCTTCTTGGTATGCAAAGGGATATTTCTCAAGACAACTACAGAAGCCATTTTGGCAAACTTTAGTGTTAAATGGTTAACTATATGTGCGCACCATCTAGGTTTGTGTTAACCCTTTAACACTTAAGTCAGCCAAAAAGACCTTCTGCAGTGGTCTTGGGAAATCTTGAGAAGACCATATTTGAAAATTATCACTGGAATGACTGGCTCGATAACCGAGCCAGTCATTTCAGTGATAAATTTTTAAAAAGTCTTCTCATGGTCCTGCAATTCAACATTTTCTATGAAAATATTTTCATGCATAAATTTGATGGTTAAAGGGTCAAGTGGGATAACTGGTGTTGTAGAAAGCTGTTGCACCGAGACGCTGTAGAAAGCTGTTGCACCGAGACGCTGTAGAAAGCTGTTGCACCGAGACAGCGACAGCTTTCTGAAAGACTTAAAATTAACAGCAAGAAAATTTTAGTCCAATTTTACATATACACACACATATGTACACAATGCACAGTTAAACTATTATGAATGATATATATATATATATGTTTATGTGTAAGATGTTCAATTAAAAAGTAGTTCTTTTCTTTGAAGAGAGTTTATATTGCAAGCAACCAAAAAAAAATACAATTAATCAGACTATTTTCCGGTCATTGCATTGGCTGGGGTCATTACATATTGCGCACAATAACAGCATCTTGTCTTTAATGACTCCTTGAATAACTGAAGCAAAGAGTTATGGTTGAATAATTATCTCACTAACTAACTGTATAGACCTTAGCTTCATAATTACTTAAGCATAGAGGATTTAACCCTTTCACACTCTAGATCACTAAAAATGTCTTCCACAGTGGTCTTGAGAAATGTCGATTTGCAGACGAGAAAAATTATTTTAAAAATTACCACTAGAATGATTGGCTCTATAACCAAGCCAGTCATTCCAGTGATAAATTTTCACAAATAACTTGCTTTTGGTCTGCAAATGAAAATTTTGTTTGAAAAAATATATATTTTCTTGGACAGATTCGAGCATTAAAGGGTTAATAGCCATATGATATTGGTTTGAAAAAGATCTGCTTCACAAACTGATTTTAAAATTTTAATTTTAGCAGAAAACTGGTGGTGTAAATTTCAGTAACATAACTAACATTCTGCACTATAATACTTAGATGCAGTTCGATAATTGAATTCACAGGTATTTGATTTCGGATAAATATGATAGTTGGTGAATATTTTGAAAACAATTTAACTGAATAGGAGCAACAACACATTTAATTTGACTGAAAGGACCTTTAAGTAAATATTTTCGTCGTATTAATCAGCACGCTTTTAAGGATTGAGTTCAATCTGTATGATTTTCAAAATTGAAAGGACGATGTATTTATATATACTTTGAACAAACTACTTCACAAAAGACCACATTTGAAGAAACACTAACACAATCTGAAATCTGTAAAGTGTTGTGCTTCGCTTAACATTAGGCAAATTTACCATTCAGGCATTTGAATAGGAAACATGCTTCTCTGACGGTACATTGCATCATGAAATATACTATCTATAAGCTCATAGATGGCTGTACACGCAGACAAATTGAGGCTTAATATACAGATTTAGCCCAAGACAAATTGTTAACCCTGACCTCTGATAGTGTATGTCTTGTGCTTCATGCATGCCACAATGTCTTTGATCATTTAACTGTCAAGATAGGTAGGCAAATCTAAATTTCTGCTTAGTAAATGTCCATTAGCCAACCAAAATATGACTAGAATTACTGGGCCAGTTTTTTGAGCCAATCATTTAAAAAAAACCCAGTTTTCTCATGAACGTTTCTCAAGATGACCGCAGAAGCCATTTTGGCCGACTTGACCATTAAAGCGTAAAATACTCTTCTTGGCCTGTAAATGGCCATAGCTCAAGGCCACTGCTGAGGCCAGCTCGGGCCCGCTTGACCACTAAAGGGTTTCGTTGACTGGTTGATTGACATGTAAATATACCATGCATTTACCTATGGCAAATTCTGTGACCTGGAAACAACTTAGCTGTCTGGCTGCTGAATCGCTGCAGACTACATTTTCCACGCGGTTTAAATCTAGATATGCTGAATAATTTGAAAACAATTTGACTGAAAGTTGTTGGTGGCTAAGCCACCAGCAACTTTCAATCAAATTGTTTTTAAAATATTTGGCAGGTCCAGAGTTATTGTCTATTATAAATATTGTCGGGTGGTTTACAGCGATCAGACAGTTAAATATAAAATGAGCATAGCTTTAAATTGTCAATAACTATGTTTGTTGCGTTTAATTTACGCTCTTAAGCATTAGAAATTTTGATAAGTATTTACTTTTCCCAGGTTTATTCATGTAAGTGAAATATATCAGTTTATTGATAATAAGTTAAACACAGAAAAAGAAACCATTTGACAGGTGTGCAACATTCTGTAATAATAAACATGCCCTTTTTTATCAGCACTTAGGGATAAACTTTCAATGCGGTTAAAAGTTTGCTTGACCTACTTAAATATCTGAATAGGTCAGTATTTCAGGTGAAATTTGATAAAACATACCCGGATATTTGAGATTCAATCTGTTTGGTTAAGTTACCTGTCCTGACTTTGAATTGTGATGGCGTGGTAATGAGAGAGTGCTTGTGAAGGGAATATATACAATATATGTTCTGTCACTTCTGTAGTGTGTAATAACTTATCGCTAAAATATGTTTTTAAAATTTAAAATTTCTTGTAGAAAACGTTCATTTGCTGACCAAGAGAAGACTATTTTTGAAAATTAGTGGTAAATTAAAAAAAATAGTCTTCTTGGTCTGCAAATGGACATTTCTCAAGACCACGGCTGAAACAGATTTTGGCTGATATGATTTAAGAGGTTAAAACTAACTCTGTCTGATCCAAAGATCTTTAGAAATTCCCGTTGTAACAAACGCTACCGTACAATCATAGTACCGTACATAAGTTTTCTTTCACTGCATCAAAATGTAAAGTTTTCTATAATAATGGCCAAAGTTCATAAGCTCACACATTCATTTTATTCATGCTGCCAGAAATCTGAAAGTTTGGGTGTGAAATTGGCCCTGAAGTACAAAATTTTGACAGAAATAAAATTTCATTTTTAATTGTCAGTTAGCCCCCCCCCCAGATTGCATCAGAAAATTGTGTCTAAACATTCTAAATTTTCCGAGCAGGTTTAATGATTGCAGTCCTGTCAAATGTAGGGATTGAGAGAAAACATATTGAGGAAGTTATTGTTTCCTGGTGATACACTGTTAACTTCTTACATAAGAAGCTAATAACGCAGGAGTCACTTAATCCGGATTCAAGTTTCCTGTCCCACACCCAAGTCTGGCAAGTCATGTGATTAAAATCACATTGCACAAACAGACCGGAGTAAAGCAGATAGACTCTATACAGTACCGCTCAGAAAAAACGAAAACAGAAACATGTTAATACAATACAGGAATATAGTTTTAACTATGCCCCGACCATCTCTAGCTAAGTTCCGCCCAAGCTTTGCTCATGTTCAGATCGATCAGTCTGTGCAGTCTCTGAATCTCACTTTTTCGGAAAACTATACAGGTAAGCCTATGGCAGCAACAGCGCCCAGTCAAATTAGTTTTATAATATTCAACAACAGCGGCCAGTCAAATTAGTTTTAAAATATTCAACAGCAAATTTTTTAAATTGTAAAGATATACAATTCGTACAACAACACTTAGTCGTTCATCAGTTATGTGTTCATGACAAACATATCTATATCATTCGTGACGTCATTGATTATGATGTCATCCTACAAGTCAAGTAGTTGATTATGACATCTTATGATTGATGGATAAACCAGAATCCTCCATTATGAACACAATGTAAAAATTCAGATGTTTTGTTCAGTATTTTTAACGTAATTGGATTGGAAGACAATGCCTTCCGATCCAATTTTGTTCAAAATATTTAACAGTGCATTTTATTTAGTTTTGGCAATATTTTAAGTTATTTCTGAGTTGTAATGTATGTAGATATGATTATCACCTCTGTATACCCCATGTTTTGATGACTGTTGCTGAGCAATTTGAGTAGCAATAATTGCATGGTTTTTTTACCCTTAAATGGTTCAATTTTGTCAAGAAAATTTTAATATCGGCAATTGAATATCCATTTACAGGCCAAGATAATAAAATTTAAAAAAAATTAGCAATGGAATGATTGGCTTGGTTATCGAGCCAGTCATTCCAGTGGTAAATTTTCAAAAATTGTATGCTCTTGGTCTGTAAATAGACATTCCACAAGGCCGGTTTTGGCCGCCATGGCCATTAAAGGGTTACATATCCAATAGGTTTCGTATCTTGGCGTTCTTTAATTAACGCATTAATCTCGTGAAAGTCTGATTGAAATTGTTGACTCCACTAAAGGCTTGGGCGGGGCGGTGGGAGAGACGTACTTGAACAGTTGTTGCCAGATAATATTCCTAATATTTGCGCTTACCTATTATTTGAGCAATAAGTCTGGTATTAATGTAATTGCATATGGGGCCTCTAAGTCAAGTGTTCAAGTATAGGGTATATTAATCCAGGGTTAGCCCTTTCAACAATAAACTCCCCGAATATCTCAGTCTTTGGGCAAACAATGAGGAAAGCTGTTGAATATTTTGAAATTAATATGACTGGAAGCCATTGCTGCCTTAGGCAGCAATGGCTTCCAGTTATATTAATTTTAAAATATACACCATAATATGTTATGCGTCATAAAGAATGTACTTTTTCTGAGAGTTGTAGTTGAAATGGTTAACAATTAAATTCCACAGTTGGTGGTTTTATAGGATTGGGTGATTATTACATCCTGTTTATCTGAGCTTTTGAAAGATTCAGTTACGAAAGCTATTTACAGATGTATAAAAGTAATAGGAGAACGTTAACGAAATATGAATATTTAGGGATTTATTATGGAATACATTATAATGTTGCCCATATTGATGTGGTTTGTATTCAATTAGGCTGAGCCTGGTTTGGATTTCTGGGTGGGATATATAGAGGCAAATTACAATATAGATGAAGTAATCACCTCTGAAATGCTCGTGTCATAATCTGCTATTCACGACAAATATACAGGAAAGGGTGTGAAATATTTTACAAAGAATTAAGGCAGCGACAGGCTCAGATTATTTTCAAAATTTTCGACAATGTTCCTTCGCATGTATGGAAACTGTATTAGATCCACTTTGTTGTGTTCAAATGGTATATATATATATATATATATATATATATAGCTTTTCATCCTGAATACCTATGACAGTAATTAAGTTATTCTTAAGCTGTTTATAAATTTGGCAATATATTGAGAAAAGTGGATTTATTAGAACATCCATAACATTTAATGTACATTAAGTGTTGGCTTTTTTACTCCTTAGTGCTGAAGGTAACCAAACTGTCCTCTGTAAGTGATCTTAACCCTTTAATCCTCATATCAGCCAAAAATGGCCTCTCCAGTCAGCTTGAGAAATGTCAATTTGCAGACCAAGAAAAGACTATTTTTGAAAATTTAGAACTGGAATGACTGGCTCGATAACCGAGACTCTTGGTCTGAAAATAGACATTTTCTATCAGAAAATTTTAATTTTATTGAAAGAATTCAAGGGTTAAGAGAAGAGATGTCCAGATGCCAGCGGTTAATTTTCTGACAGTTCTCTTGGCCTGCAAGTGAACATTCAATAAACAAGTATTTTGATTTTCTTGACCAAATTTGACCATTAAATGGTTATAGAGTTAAGTCATCAACATGACTATATAACTAGATTGGAAGGTCAATGACGCTTCATCGCAAATCCCCATGTTCATGCTTTGTCCTTTTGACCATGCGCCCAACCCCCGGGGGCGGAGCCAAATGTGTATGTCCTCTTACTCTCCACAATCATATGGGTTACTCGCGTATCAGATTTGGTTGAATTTTGTCTAACAGTTTTGGAGGAGCTGAGTTACAGTAAACTTCAGCATTCACAGACACATAGGCGTGAAGGCGTAATCACCACTTTTCTTCGAAACATGTGGATAATGAAGCATCGTTCATGATGCACACACATGTACAAAGCGAAACAGACTAACATTTTCTTATTACCTCTCTGCCTATCATAATACATCTAATGAACTAAATACATCATTTCCATGCTGGTTTGATTGACAGCGGTCATTGTAGCGTGACAAGGTGAAGGTTGTGGAAGGTGAGGAAAGTTAATTAATGATTCTTTGAGAGCTCAGGTGAGATGAAGGATGAAGATTATTGACCTTTATGTTGCTATAGCAACACATTGATTTTCTTTGGGGGGGAAAGTGGGGTTTGGTGGTGGGAGGAATTATGTGAAACAGTTTTTGTGATAATTCTGAATTTCCAATGCCATGCCATATTGCCCATTATCTACTTAGCTTCTATTTGAATTGTGACTAAATCAAGACAACTACCAGTATGCAAGAAGGTTTTTGACTATTTTAAAATCAATTTGGCTGGAAACGATTGTTGCTGCTGAATTATTTTCAAAATCTCCATCAGAATATTCCTGATATTATAAAGAATTTGTCACTTCTGGTCTGTGTACCGGTAATTAACACTATCCCAGATGAATTCCCCATAATCTCATTTTCAAGGCAGCTATACAGGAAAACTGTCAAATATTTTGAAATTAATTTGACTGGAAGCCGTTGCTGCCTTATCCAACAGATTATGTTTTATATTGTAAACGATATACCTTCTCCGGGATTGGTCAGTGAAAGGGATGAAGGCTAAACATTGTTCTTACTTCCATTTGACACCACGACAGAATTCTGTACATTCTATGGTTTAAATTTAATTAAATTCTTTCAAATGCTGTTTTGTATCTCATTCTTTTTATAACACGATGACCGACAGCTCCATAAGTGTTTATCTGTTACAATTATAACGGATAAAAAATTGTTAGCTCGTGAGTATTTTGGAGAGGTGCCATAGCGTATCTCTGAAGAGTCTGCATAAACAGGGATATGTCACCGCTCAGTTTGCATTGTATTAATAATATTGACCTGAGTTTCAATGTGGCCGAGAGGTGTGTCAATATGGTCAGTGGATACAAAGTTATGAAAAGTTTTCTTAGATCAATATCGTATATTAAAGATAGTCATTAGATTGCTACTTTTATATTATGAACACGTTCTTGTTCAAAGAGAGGCGACAGGTTGTAGGTGTCTATGTAGGTGTGTGGGTGCGTGTGTGCTATAGAAATCTTACATATATTATCGTGCGCGCATGCATGTTGCCTTGTGCGCGTGAGTGAATGTGCGTGCGTGTTTGTGGATGCTACTAAGGGAGAGAGATAATAAATTACTAGTTACACTAGTTACAGAAAAACATATTTACAATCAAGCTAATTTTATCCATCTTATCCCCCCCCCCTCCCCCTGCCAATATTTAACCCGTAGTCATTTATATTGCTCAAACTTGGTAAAGAAAATGGCAGTTTTCTCATAGCGAACGACTTGTAGACTAAGTGAAAATCCTTTTGAAAATTTATCATTGGAGTGACGGCCTCGGTAAACGGGCCAGTTATTCCAGTGTTAAATTTTCAAAAATTGTCTTCTCCATACCTGCAAATGAACATATCAGAATACCGCTGCGGTGATTGACGGTTTAACCATTAAATAGGTTAACACAGCTGTGAGTTAGGACAGGGACTCATGCTTTCCACACACTACATGTATAAGCAACATATGAATCTAGTAGTTTAATCTCTGGAGTAGGATTTACATGTATTTATTATCTTTGTCAATAATTCACGAGGTCAAGAGTCGCGGGCGGAGCGCTATTGTTATGTTTCATGTAGAGGCTCCCGGGCTACCAGTTACCCAAGGATACCAAGGAAAAGGATAAAATCAGAGCAATTAGGGATACCTATAGCATAGTAAGCTACAATGGACCTTTCCATTTTTAGCTATGCCCTGCCCATCACTAGCTACGCTCCACCCACACCTCGCCGTGTTTGGATTGATCGATCCCCAAATGCCCTCGCTATCAATTTCCTGAAAACTATACAGGGAAGCTGTTGAATATTTTGTAACTAATTTGACTGGGTGCTGTTGCTGCCTATGGCAGCAACAGCACCAAGTCAAATTAGTTTCAAAATATTCAACTGAGTATAAATTTATTAAATAGTAAAAGCAAACAATTTGTACAACAATGCATAGACCGTCTTCAAATATGCGTTCGTGACATACTTATCGACGTCATTCATGACGTCATACATTATGATGTCATTCTACACATCGCGCAGTTCATTATGACATCATGTGATTGGTGGGTACTCTGGAAAGGTGAAATGTAATACGGTTGATTTTACTGGTTGTTATGGGGGGGAGGGGGGGGGGGTGCTAAAGTGGTGGGTTATGATGAGTTGTAAAGACAGCCAAATCTGGCTTAGGTGACCACCTTATGGAAGACCAATGACTGGTCAATAAAGACAGGGTTTTTAAGCATGACCTTGTCTTATAAATCTTCATAACCATTTAATGGTCAAAAATGATTTTAAAAAATGTGTAATATTTGGTTAGGAATGTCCATTTGCAGGCCAAGTGCAGACTATTTTTGAAAATCTACCACTGGAACGAGCAGTCAAATTTATTAAATAGTCCTCTTGACCTGTAAATGGACATTTCTGAAGACCGCTGCAGAGGCCAGTTTTGGCCAGCAGGGCTACAAAATGGGTTAGTGCAGCAATATTTAATAACTCAAATTTCCTTACATGCCCCTTAATTCATATGCAGAGTAACTAAGGGAGGTAACTCATAATCATCAGCATTTAGCAGAGAGACATTGACAGACGACAAACTTATTTTATATAAAATATTAATCTAACCTATGGAACATAGATTTGTCTGGGAAACATATCAATTGTACTTTTGCAAACATATTCTTGCTGTAACATACATATCTTGTCAGTGGCCATTTTGTTATTTATCTCGAGTTACCTCCCTTGACCATATTTAGTGAATGAGAGGTCTATTTCCAAAATTTGATATATGCGTCTTATGTAGTAGAAATATGTCTCTAAGCTTCATGTAATGATAAAACCTGTTCCTACTATATAGATATGATCCTTGACCTAATTCTTAAATCTGAATGATATTTATTTAATCAGAAATATTGGTGTCATATCTGAAGTGCTTATCAGAACCCCTCAGAAATGTATTTATATAAGACAGTGGGGCTACCAGAATCATACTACAATAGTCAAAACAGTGTGATGGGTGTATTGTAAGTTGATCTGTAAGGTATTTAGCTTGGAGAATGTGTAATTAGCTGATACCGGTACCTTATATAGACCTGGTGTTCAACACCACCAGACAACGTACAAAACAACAATTTAAAAACTATTTTGTTGAATAGTTTAAAACTAATTTGACTGGAAGCTGTGGCTGCCATAGGCAGCCAGAGCTTCCAGTCAAATTGGTTTCAAAATATCCAACAGCTTACCAGTGAGTTGATTTGAAAATGAGAGGGTTGAACAGGTGGATATTGTTCCACCATTATTTGGAGATTAGTTTATTGCTAGTGTAGTGCCTATACCTAAGCAGCTTGTTCCTGAAGAATGCTGTGCTGGAATATGTCTGTGTATTGTCAATAGACATGTATATAATAGACCGTTTGCATTGGTATTTCACAAAGATCTCCGGTGAGCTTAAATTTAAGTCTGTGAATACCATAGAATTTTAACAAGTGTATGTGTTGATAAAAACTCAACAACTGCATGTGTGTGTGCATGCGTGCGTGCGTGTGTGTGCGTACATATGTGTGCATGTATGCATGTTGCTCAATGTACTAAATAGATTCTGTTCTAAAACTTTAACAAATTTCTCTATTAACCCTTTAACACTCATACCTGCCAAAAACAGCTTCTGCAGTGGTCCAAGCATACCAAGAAGATCTTTTTTGAAAATTTACCACTGGAATAGCTGGCTCGATAACCAAGCCAGTCATTCCAGTGGTAAATTTTCAAAAAATTGTCTTTTTTGTATGCAAATGGACATTTTCTATGAGAAAATTTAAGTTTTCTTGAACAAATTTGAGTGTTAAAGGTTTAAGATCAAATTTTGTGTCAGTAAAATCGCAGGTCAATCACTGGTGTGAAGGTAATTGTACGGTGAAGCTCATTATTATGCAAATTGATCAAGTTTGATTCAATTCTGCTGCAAAGAAAAAGAGAAGCAGATGTTTACTCGCTAATGTAAATGGCTACATAAAGTAGCCAGGAGTGTTCTCCCTTGAATAATAATTGTCTTAGCAGGTTACCTGCATTATTGATTGGCTTTTACTCTTTACTAGTCAGGCCTGCCAAAACTACCCTCTGCAGTGGTCTTAAGGAATGGTCATTTGCAGACCATGACTATTTTTTGCAAATTTACAACTGGAATGACTGCTTGGATAAACAAGCCAGTCATTCCAGTTGTAAATTTTCAATAATTCACCTTCTTGTGGACAGTTACTAAGGAAAAATATAAATTTTTTTGACAAATTTTGCCTATTAACCTTTACCACTCTGTTGTCAATATTCTATCTTTTACTGTGGCAATAGCAAAGAAACTGGTGTATATTTTTCAACAATTCTGGTGGACGATGTTGCTGTCCATGACAGCACCATCTTCCACCAAATTTGTTGAAAAATGAACACCAGTTCATCGCTTAGTTTAACTTGAAGATTAAAAATTTTTACATCAGAGTGCTAAGGGGTAACAGATAAATTAATGAGCTTGTCATTTCATTAGTGATTGTATGTATTTAATTTGTCTATAAGTGTTTAGTTCAATGGCTCACTAATTAGTGACTAGTCTTGTGACCCTATGGACACCTCAGTTCATGAACATCAAAGAGAAGCACAATGGCTCTACCTTCAGGTAGCGCAGAGCTGCTCTTCTAAATGTACCTGTCACCAGGTGTTTTAGTTAAGCTATCACCTGACAAGAAACTAGCTATGATCAAAGATAGTAAATGCGTTGTCACGTCTGAGAAATTGACAGAGTGATATTAAGAAAGTTTAAGCTGTCACGTATAGCATGTAAAGTAATCATGAAGTTCTTTATACCTATAGGTATTTTATACCATGGTTTCAGTTGACCTCGGTTAATGACCCTTTCACCTGTGAGCTTGCACTATCTCTATTTAAAGGCAACTTGCATACAGGTATGCTGCTAGATATTCTGAATCTAATTTGACTGGAAGAATTTCAGTAGAATTATGTTTAAGAATGTTCATAATTTTGTCTGTCCGTCTTGCCTGCCTGCCTGCCTGATTGCTTGCCCGCCTGTCTGTATCATGCATGATAACTCAAGTTATACTGGTGTCAAAAGGCCATATGGAAAAGTGTGTGGCATGCTAATTGTGCTGGATGGATTTTGAGAAAACTTGAGTGGTTGCCATTGGGGTCATGAAGAAGCTTTTTCATTCTAGGGACCTAAAGGTCAACGGTCAAGATCATCAAGTGGGTGAGATTCGCAATTTGGGGTATTTACAAAATTATTTATATAGAGCAATTGTTTCTTTAACCCTTTCAGCGACAAACCCTTAAAGGAGTGTAGTCTTTGCGATATAAAACCTCTGTTGAATATTTTGAGCAATGGCTTCCAGTCAAATTAATTTCAAAATATTCAACCAATTTCCTGTACAGTTGCCTTCAAATTGAGATATGGGGAATTCATCAGTGAAAGGGTTAACAACTAACACTGGAAATATGTACAGGAGTACAAGGATTAATTAACCCTTTGGCACTCAACAATGTGGTTGAATTGAGGAATCCAGTTTTCGCTATGCCCCCGCCCATCTCTGGCTAGGCTTCACCCATGCTTTGACTGTTTGGTAATCGATCCCTGCATTCTCTGAATCTCAATTTCCAGAAAACTATACAGGTAAGCTGTTGAATATTTTGAAACTAATTTGACTGGGTGCTGTTGCTGCCTATGCCAGCAACAGCACCCGGTTCAATTAGTTTCAAAGTATTCAACAGCATGTTTATTCAATAGTAAAGACATACAATTCATACAACAACGCTTAGTCCGTCATCAATTATGAGTTTGTGATGAACTCATCTACGTCATTCATGAACGTCATTGACTATGATGTCATTCTACACTTCACTAGTTGATTATGACATCATATGATTGATGAATAAATTGAAAAGGTCCATTATACCTGTCTTAATGAGGCATAATTGTTGCCACAAAAGCTGTTTCAGTGGCAATGACTGGTATATAGGACCACGTCATTGACTATGATGTCATCCTACACTTCACTAGTTGATTATGACATCATATGATTGATGGATAAATTGAAAGGGTCCATTATACCTGTCTTAATGAGGCATAAGTATTGCCACAAAAACTGTTTCAGTGGCAATGACTGGTATATAGGACCACTTAGGTCATTACTGACCACCGAAACGGTGTGCTGCTAAATTGCTTGTTATATGCTCAGCTATAATTTATGCACATAGGTGTAGCAAACTTCTTATACAAAACATTTGAATTTTAATGAATATATTTTTACTAAAAGCTGCATAAATTTATATTTTAAATGGATTTAAATTTTGACTAAGATAGATATTTTGTTTTTTAGAAATGGGCTTATTGATTTCTGTTATAAATCTTGATAATTTTCTTTTCTCAATTTGCTTCATCAGTATAAATATATAAATTGACCTGAGATGACCCCAAGGCATGATGTACTAAATCAGGCTCAGTATATCAAGTGGTCTGACTACCCTCCCACCTATCCTCTCAAAAGCACACCCCTGGACATCTCACTGTTTACTTATTCTCTCTATCCAGCCATGCATGATGACAGTTTACACTTAATTAACTCATCCTATTTAGGTTTTCCAGTAATTTATGCGGTGTCATTACTAGCTACAAACAAAACAGGGGCAATTAGAAATTACAAAACTGCCATTTTGACCCTTTAATGGTCAGAGTTGGTTTAAATTTGTCCTAATTCAACTTCCCAACTAATAAAATTATATTAATTTATAAGGAATGAAACCATAATATATTAACTCTGTCACCGAAGAATTTTCCATATCTCATGTTCAAGGCAACCAACCGTACAGGCAAACTGTTGAATATTTTGAAATTAATTTAACTGGAAGTCGTTGCTGCCTTAGGCAGCAATCTAAGGCAGCAGCGACTTCTAGTCAAATTAATTTCAAAATATTCAACAAAATAAGTTTTATATTGTAAAGAATTTACTTTTTTCCGGGAATTGTCGGTAAAAGGGTTCAGATTTTTTCGTTTCATTACATTGAGGTGCACAACTTAAGGCTATTCACAGTATACAATTTTAGCGATTTTATTTACAAGAATTTTGGTGTGAATAAGCACCTTTAATGGTTAATCCGGCCAAAACTGATCTCTGCGTGTCTTAAGAAATGTCCATGTGCAGGCCATGAGCAGACAATTTTTTGAAAATTTATCACTAGAATGGCTGGCTCGATAATTGAACCAACCATTCCAATGGTAAATTTTGAAACAAGCCTATGCACCTATAAAAGTGGATGTTGACTATATTGAAAGAATTTAAATCTTCTTGACAAATTCTGATTAAAGAGGCTAAGGTGTTAATTCATCAATTTGTATTCAATCTAAGGAAGGGCTAATGCATTTGTAATTGCCACCTTTCTTCTGCATAAAGCTGAACTATTAACAACCGTTTACGCCTTAAATCTGTTCAAGAAAATTTAAATTTTCTTTAAGAAAATGTCAATTTGCAGACAAGGAGACTATTTTTGAAAATTTACCACTGGAATGACTGGCTCGGTTATCGAGCCAGTCATTCCAGTTGTAAATTTTCAAAAATTGCCTTCTCTTTGTCTGCAATTTGACATTACTCCAGCCCACCACAGAAGCCATTTTTGGCCACTTTCAGTGTTAAATGGTTAAGTACTCAAGACAGAATGAGTGAGATCGCTAAAATGATAATTATTTTATATTCACATCTATGGCTATTCTAAATATTGATAATTAGTGCCATACTAATTAAACATTATAAATATTCCTTTCACTATGCACTCACCAACGCCATCTCATTTCCCATTTACTATATACAATTAGCTATTTTATCCATTCATCCGTATAACCTAAATAAACATATCTAAATTTCACTGGAATTAAACATATGTGAACACATGCACGCACGCACTCACGCACACACCAAACTTACCAAAGAAAGGAGAGGGAATATATGTCATGTCAATGTTGGATTTATCCGCACCCATATCCCTCCCAGGATGTATACCCCTGACCCCCTCCACCCCACCCCAGGCCTTAATATCAAGTTCATCACACATATAAACACGCCCGATGTGGCTTGAAATTTAAATGTTAGCCAACACTTGTTGGATTGGTTTGAAGGTCCATGGATTCTTGGGACTAAGTCAGAGGGAGAAACTTACTGAAATGGACACTCATCCGAGTTGCAATACCATAGACACCAGTTATTTGTGGCCATCTTGAAAATAATTTTTCCAGAAGATAGCTTCCCTACTGTACGTTGGATCATTTTGAAACTTCATGAGTTTATTGAACTCGGTGTGATGAAGAAACGTATTGTCATCGATAAAGATCCAAAATCAAACATTTCCACAGCTACTGGGGGCCTTCCTTGAAAATCTGCTACCCTATATCGGATCATAGATGCATTGGTCTAATTGTGAGGCAGAATCCTATCAAAATGGACGATGATTGACAATTGGGTTTGACCACCAGCCATGGGCATTGGCAGGGAATCAAATCCACAACCGTCGAAAGCGCCAAGCATCCTAGCCCACAAGTGCTTCCACCACACCAAAGCCAGTGAGGCTTTCATGATGTGAGTTTCTGATACACCGTGGAATTCTGTGGTAGCTGATTTTGACCATAATTGCTGTAACTGACAGTCATCTTAAAAATCAGTTTCTAATTGTTAGCTCACCTTCTATTTGTCAGATGGCTTTGAAGCTTCATAGGTTCATTGAACTACATCTGAGCAAGAAATCTCTCATAATAGATGATGATCCAAAGTTCAATATGGTTGACGGCCACCAGCCAACATCATGAAAATTTGTCTCTGTATGATAACTCCACTGCTGTTTGCCGGAGCGGTTTGAAAATTCATAGGCCCATTGAACTATTGTTTCGAGGAAAAAATCTATCAGCATCAATGAATGTCCGAAATCAAAAACGTCTGCAAACCACTACCAGCCATCTTGAAAATTGTCGGCTCGGTTTGAAAGTTTTGATGTTCGTTGGACGAATATGTCCGAGGAAGAACCCAATGAAAATCGACAATGATTTGAAATTCAATATGTCTCTCACCCACTGATGGCCATCTGGAACATTTATTTCCGGTGGATGCCTTTGCTATGATTTGTGGGATTTGTTTGAAACTTCATAGGTTCATTGGACTAGGTCTGAGGAAGAAAACTATCAAAATGATCTTAAAACAACAATGACGGAAACACAATGTGGCCACGTTATCTCAGAAATCTTTCCTGATGATAACCCTGTTTTATATCTGATGTCAGATCAGTTTTAAGATTTTATGGTTATTCATTTGACAAGGTCCGAGAAAGAAGCTAAGATAGAGCCAGTTATTGTAGCAGTAAAGTTTCGAAAATTTACTAAGCAAATAGTTTGATTTTCTTGGCTATTAAATAACGGGTGAACCTAATTTCAGTCGTATGCCTTCATCCATAACTGTAATCTATTTTCGTTGGCTCATTCCATGGTCTGTCACTGATGTATAAATCATTGTTTACAATTTTCATTTTCCAAATTTGTCTCAAACTATCTAATAATGATCTCAGTAGACAGAAATGCATAATTGGACTGGCTGTATATGATGGATCGGCAGAATCGGCACATATATAATGTTTGTCCAAGGGAATGATTAACAGTACCCAACAAATGCTGGTTATTTGTTATATTTCCAATTACACTCAATTAAGAGTTAATTAGTAAAGTACGCATCATAATTGTATTGCTGGCTTATAGAAGAATGTTGGGTAATTACTCCATAAGCATCCTGAGTGTGGAATGTATCTCTGTCATCATTATCATTAACCATTTAACGCTCATGCTAAGAACATATTCTCTAGTGATCATGGATATATTGCATTTGCAGACCAAGAGAAGACTATTTTTGAAAATACTGATATTATTATAACGTTGGAAGGAGGGGAATGGGGAGGGGTCAGCCTACTCGCTAATGGCTCTTTGACTTGTAACTTTCGTCTTCCAAATGAAGACAAGCATTCGGTATACCTAATCATTGTGGCTTATTACGTCTTACCATTTTATTTTTGAAAATATACCACTGGAATTACTGGCTTGACAATCACACCAGTCATTCCAGTTGTGAATTTTTTTAAATAGTCTTTTCTTTGTCAAGAAATTGACATTTTCTATGAGAACATTTAAATTTTTTTAACCAAATTTGACGATTAAATAAAGTACTAATGGCCATCATTTGTTTCAGCATCACCAGAGGAATATAATTATTATTAATTTATTTGTCATTTATTCGATCATCACATATGTCAGTAATTACCAAAAGTATTGATATTTCTTCATGGTGTAATTATGAAAACTTCCCCAGCCTTATGGTACACGTTTACTTGTGATATTGGTCCAAAAAGCTACTACAGTGTTATTGAAAAAAGTCCCTTTACAAGCCAGCAGAAGTCATTTTGAAAATTAACCACTCGAATGCACCTCCAGCTCGATAATTCTGACGAATATGGATGAACTGTAAGTGAAGTTGAGTCCTTAATTTCTAAGTACCATTCAGGACATTTCTAGGCATTTTTTCAATTTTCAGTCTGCACCATTAGCCCCCTTAAATTTGTTCAACAAAATTTCAATTTTCTCATAGAAAATGCCCATTTGCAGACCAAGAGAAGACTTTTTGAAAATTTACAACTGAAATGAGTGGATTAGTTACCAAGCCAGTCATTCCAGTGGTAAATTTATCAAAAATAATCTCTTGGTCTGCAAATGGACATTTCTCAAGACCACTGCAGAAGCCATTTTTGGCTGATATGAGTGTTAAAGAGTTACTGCTAACTTCTCCAAGTTTTTACACCAGTACCATTTATGCTCCTGGCAGGAGTGAGGAAACGAGGTATGAAGGAGATTGCCTATGTTTCATAAAGAAACAAAATAATTCTTGTTCCGAAAACAACTAACAGGAATTAAGCAAAGCAAAACTACTAATTCAGCATACCTAGTGTGACAGAGTGATTTGCTGTGTCAAAATCAGTTGTCTCAGTCAGGTTGTGTTTTGGGATATAGTTAGGTTTTTCTATAAATTTCTTTTATATGTTAGGGCAGGATAACTTTATGGGTAACTTTAAGTTGGCACGTAGTCAGATGAAATGTATTTCGCGCTCTTTTTGCACGCGAAACTCAGGTTCGCTTCTGATTAGCCGGACTGCTCGAAAGTTGTGTGTTGGTTTGAAGGATGGTTTAAGATAGCCATTCACTCATATCCAACTGACAAGTCAACTTTGAAGGAATTATTCCGTGAAAATAAGTATGGAATCCTGTTTGTAGATTTGGCCTGTAGTTTGGATACCGGTCAATTGACGGCAGATGATGAGGCAGTTCGGGCTTTGAGCGCGTATATGGGAGGAACAGTTCTGGGGTGTTTACCTGGGTGTTAACCTGAAGCAGTTCATGGGGTGTTTACCTGGGTGTTAACCTGAAGCAGTTCATGGGGTGTTTACCTGGGTGTTAACCTGAAGCAGTTCATGGGTTGTTTACCTGGGTGTTAACCTGAAGCAGTTCATGGGGTGTTTACCTGGGTGTTAACCTGAAGCCGTTTTATGGGGTGTTTACTTGGATGTTAACATGAAGCAGTTCATGGGATGTTTACCTGGATAGTGCATGAGATTTTTCAGAGACATGGTTCTCTAGTAATGTCATTTCTGAAACCGTCAGAAATGTTCCCGGATTTGTTTCCAGCATTGTGTTAAATTTAATCTGTATTTGGACATTTCAATATAAAAGAACTTTATACTTACCGGACTTCACATAAATATTTTGTTAGTAATTAAATAAAAAAATTGTTTAAATTTAATTGGTTAGACCTAGATAAGAAATTTAAATATCTGTAAAATGTATTTAGGGCATTATATTTTATGCTAATTATTCTGAGGAAATTTGGAATTTTCCATATTATTAAAGAATATTTTGTCTTTGGGCAACGTCCCTCCAGGTAGTTTTACGGATTACAGGTATTTTATAGCTAAGGTTGTGATCAGTCATATTCTATTTTCAACTTTGATCTCAGGAGATCCTGGTAATTGTTTCATTGGGTTATTCTTTGAAATGATAAAATGATTTTTGCATGTGTAGTGTTTAAGGCATTATGTAATATATTCAGTATTTTGCGTATTCCATTTGTATAGATATTCATTGTGGAACAGTGGGCAAACGGTGAGAGAATTCATTCATTAAAATTCTTACTTAAACTTAATTTTTATATTATTACTCCCATCCCCCATCACTCACGCCTATAGTTAAGACAAATTGGATTCATTAAGAACCGGTGACCTCTAGCAACTGAATTTTCTTTTGACAATCAAATTGTTTTTTCTCCTTTGTATATTATCGTTAAAGTTTTTCTAAGTCGAAAGTTACTACGTCACACTAGAATCACATAAGACGGTAACGAAGGAATCCATCGGGAATTCCCCGTCCCGTCTTCACGTAAAACAGCACGCAACCCTATAGTCATAATCTCACTAGGTATGGTCTTTTCTCTCTAAAAGCGTTTTTGATGGAAATATTAGTGGGCCCATTTTTGCCTACTACTCTTCTCCCGCTTTAAGCAGTGGCGCCACTTTCCCGAGACGGAGGCCCGCGCGGGGCACTTGCCTCTCGCAAGGATTCAGCGACGACGGTCCACGCCAGGATAATACTCCTCACCCAAACTAGGACTAGGAGTAGTGTCCATGTGAGGCACATCACTTTTCATCTGATATAATCTTCTTCCTTTCAGCTTAGAGGTATAATAACTTATAATAAGTTAACTAGTTAAGTCTCGTGTACGGGAGCCTCCCTTGCGGGGATACCTATGCGGACCTACAGGTCTGTGTGGTACCTCCGGGAGCCCCATGTTTAGAAGTTCATCTACCTGTCTCTAGGTCTCGTATTTTCGTATGCTCTTATTGTAGTTTTATCTAGCATATTTTTAATTGTTTAGGTAAACTCATTGTATAGACTTATATTTTTAGGTCACTAAATCAAATCTTGTAAGTCCATAGATCACGAAATTGCTATAGACAAGCATACTGGTGACACAAACTCGTAGGATGAGACAGTTGTGTTTACTGTTCGCGACAATGGTCGCACGGCCCCACCGAAACGATTGGCTTCAACCGTAGGAGCCGGTTTTTTGGTTCCCGCAGGGCAGTCTCGTACAAGGTCCATCACCCCGAGACCGGATGCTAACCAGCGTCATCACTCGTCGTGCACTTACGGCGCGGCGAGTCAACATGATTCACCGAAACGGCCTGACACTACCCGGCGAGCTACATTTGGGAAGGTCTCAAAAGTTCAAAGCGGTGAATGTGCAACTATTGATTGCAACGCAACTCCTCCATGGCTCCAAACCTCTGGATGGAAATCAAGCAAATTTTAAGCATGTATGTGTAGTGCAAGAGCAGGGTTACATTTAGCTCTGCACCATGGGGTGGTGGGGGTGAGTCCAATGACCAACACAGTGAACGTGTGAAAATTGATTGTAATGCAACTCCTCCGAAACCATTGCATTGAATTTTGGCACATATATGTGGATTACCAATATGATTGCAGTCTGCAAGAGGACAATTACATTTGGCTCGGCTACCATGGGGTGGGGGTGGCAAAGGTTAATAAAGGAGCAACTCCTGCAAAACCGTTTGATGGAATTCAAACAGTTATTATGTCAGTTACTCACATGACTTTGGAGTGCAAGCGGAGATGTGTGTGTGTGTGTGTGTGTGCATGTGCGTATGTGCGTACATGTGTGTGCACGTGCACTTTGCATGCGCCATTAACCATCCAATCTAGGTTGATTTGCAGATATTGCTCCCTTAGGCAGTAACAGCTTTCATGAAATTAGTATCAAAATGTTGAACATAAATAGTGCTTACATCATATGTAATGAAAGTTAAGCCCTTGGGCCTGGCTGCTAGAAGGTGTATTACTGGTACTTTATGCACAGAGTCCCCACTTAAATTCTTCTTAAGTTGGTATTAACGTGTACTTAATATACCAAGGATAGTCAGATAATCATGTGCAGACTTGAACCAGGATCACTGGTTATGGATACCAGTATGTTAACCACTGAGCCACCGACTCCTTGTAGGGTTGACCATTTGCCTGTTATGTCCTGGTTACAATGCAGTAAGCACACCTGGAAATACCTGCTCATGATTAGCAGCCATCAGACCATGAACTGAACATATTCAGGATATAAGATGGATATTTGAACCATGCTATTTGATGTGATGTTTAGGATCCTAACAAAGGCTAATGGGTGTATAAGTGACAGGCGATATGTTCACTTAAAAAGGTGGGTGGCCTAATGTAATGATGGTCTGTCATAACAAATTTAACACTTTACTGGTGAAAATGAGAGCTATATGATATTGGCTTTCCACTAATGATAACAATAGCTAAGAAAATATCAAGATATATTCTCAATGGGGTTAGAATAGAGGACAAGGTGTATCTTAGCCCTTCAACCCTTGAATTTATTCCAAAAAAATTCAATTTTCTCATAGAAAATGTCCATTTGCAGATGAAGAGAAGAGTATTTTTGAAAATTTACCACTGGAATGACTGGCTCGGTTATCGAGCCAGTCATTCCAGTGATAAATTTTCAAGAATACTCTTCTCTTCGTCTGCTAATGGACATTTCTCAAGCCCACTGTAGAAGCCGTTTTTGGCTGACTTGAGTTTTTAAAGATTAAAATAGATCAAGTGACCAGTATATATATATGAATCAATCTCAGAATATGTGAAACAATAATCCAGTGACATAATAAACTGGTTGGTGTGGATAGGAGGGGATGTGGGAAGCTAAAAAGAACTAACAATGGTATCGAAAAATGGCCAGTTGTATCGAAAAATGTCCATTTTTACCACTGTAATTACTTGCTCAATACATGAGCCACTGTCAAGCCAGTCATTTCAATGGTAAAATTTTTTTAGATAGTCTTCTTGGCCTGCAGATGGACATTCTCTAAACAAAAATATTTTTTGGCAAACAAAGTGTATTTATTAGCTCAAAACGTTGACCTTTTTAATATAGCCACACTACCATTTCTCGAATTCGCCCTACTCGGAGCCAGCGAATACAAAGCCAGGAGAGGACATCATTACGTAAATCTGCTAAGCGTGCTACGAGGTGACCTCAAGAAAGCAGGACTCGGTACACTCAAGTCAAGAGTGGACCTGAGGAAGCTATGGATTTCGCTTGAGGACAAGACACAGTGGGCAAAAGCGAAGAAGGACTGATTGCAGCTGTAGGATGTGTACTACTACAGCCGCAGAATACAGTAATCATACATACACTGCCATTTTAGCTTTAAAACCCTTTCTCACCAGTTATTGCAAATTCTTTATAATAACGACTACTCCCAGTCCAATTGTTTTTAAAATATTCTACAATTTTTTAGGCACTATGATTTAATATGTGGATGTGTTAATTATAGTCTTCAATGGACTTTTGGGACGTTTTGAGTAAATTAGAAAACCAGTTGATTATCGTGAAATTTATGTGGCGGAATCTTGTCGTTAGTAAAGTTAGGATTGCAGGTGTGCGTGCAACCACTATAAGTGAGCTTAATCTGCTACAGTACAGCTTAGAAATAACTTTCCAAAACAAAATAAAATGTTATGTTGAATATTTTGGACTTAATTTGATTGGAAGTCATTAGGAAGCAATGGCTTCCAGTCAAATTAAGTCCAAAATATTCAACAGTACATCTTTTACATCATGTTCAAAATTATAGGAATTAACATGTTTCTGTTTGTGTTTTGGAAACATGTTAGAGTATTTCTTAGCTGTACTGTAGATTTGTGAACAACTCACAGAGTTTGAGTACAAAAGGAGCTGTATTTTGTGCCAATGAAAACTGTATTTGTAGGATAATTATACATATCAACATCAATTAATATATGCCAGAATTTGTTAATGAAATATTTGCCATGTTAAAAATTTGACTAGTTTATAGTTTTTCAGAGACATCGCTGAGTACAGTACATATAGTGTCCCGCGTGTAAAGGCTTTACTGTTTGCCAGCATTCTAAGTTTGGAATCACACTTGTAGCAGATGTAAATTATTCCTAAATTTAGTGGCTTCAAATCCTGTGAATGAATACGTTTGATTCAGGTGCCACGTCGTTCATTATCAGTGTGACGTCGTACCATCTGGCTGAAATGAATGAAGGATTGTATGTTAGCGGTTTCCACAGATCAACAAGGTCATGTAACCTGTTCAAATGTTGTCAACTATAATTGGTTCATATATAAGCGGGAAGGCATGTTTCCAGTTATCGACAGAAATGAAATATTATCTGTTTATTTTGAAGAACGTGCAGAAATATATGGACTACTTTCTAACCCATTTCATTGAAAATGCACAGAAAATTAATTTCATTATTGATAAATTTGAAACTTGTTGATTATTTTGAGACATTTTTTGAAAGATACTAAGCTGCAAGTACGACAGTTATTGCATCCTATGGCTGCAACAACTTTCAGCCAAATTATTCTCAAAACAATCTGCAGCAATTTAACTGTAACTACATATTGTAAATGTAATCAGAAATATGTTTAATTTGTACAAGCTGTTCATATGTGGATTTGATAACAATCAATAGTTTGACTGTGTTCCATGAGCAGTATGAACTGTGCTAGGTTTGTATATTTCATGGGAATTAATATAGATAGTGATAGACTACAACCGCAAACTAAACCACAACGGTGAGGTGTATTAAAGACCTTTAACGCTCATATCAGCCAAAAACGGCTTCTGCAGTGGTCTTGAGGAAAGTCCATTTGCAGGCCAAGAGAAGACTATTTTTTAAGATTGGCCACTGGAATGACTGGCTCGATAACCGAGCCAGTCATTCCAGTGGTAAATTTTCAAAAATAGTCTTCTTGTTCTGTAAATAGACATTTTCTATGAGAAAATTGAAATTTTGTTGAACGAAATACGAGGGTTAAGAGGTTAACTTATCGCTGTCTGTTATATTGCTTGATGGAAATTATGGCTTGCAATTGACAATCTATATCCCAGAAGCTATGACTTATGGTGGTTTAAATAGAGTTTGTCTTGTACACATTGTCATACAGATTAATACAATAGTTAGCCGGCTCTATTGACATCCAGCGACCATTGCTCCATCTGCGTTGTACTTTGTAGGTATAGTTGTATCTAAAATTCCCAACCAAAGTATGGTCCAGGACCTATAATATTCAAAGTCATTGTACTTGACACTTCATGGTTGGGCAAAAACAGCCTCTGCAGTGGTCTTGAGAAGTGTCTATTTGCAAGCCAAAAGAAGGCAATTTCATTTAATGTAGCGGTACACTTGCATGCCTGGCTCAATCGTCGAACCAGTCAGGCCAGTGGTAAATTGTCAAAAATTGTTTTCTTGTCCTGCCAAAGTACATTCACTAGTAGCATGCAAATATTGAATTTCTTGACCATTAACTGGTTAAATCTACTGTCCACACTGTCCACTGTTCTCAGGCAAAATGACTAGATTGTTTGTGTTTTTTCCTTGCCAACTAAACCAACACATAGCTCTTATCTTATATAAAATATGCATTTTCTATTAATTAGCTCACCTGGCCAGAATGGCCAAGTGAGCTTATGCCATGGCGACCGTCTGTCCAGCATCCGTCCATCAACTTTTTTCGTTAAACGACTTCTTCTCAAGAAGCAGGAAGTATCCTTAGGGCATAGGGATCCAAGTTTGTTCCAACAAAGCCGATCGGCCATCTTGGATTTTGGCCGATTTTAGGAAATGTATTTAAAAATCTTCTCCGAAACCGCGTGGTGGATCGATTCAAAACTCACGAAATATCATATATGGCAAGAGCTGAACCAAGTTTGTTCGAAGGAACTTGATTGGCCAAATGGTTCGTCAGCCATCTTGGATGACATAGTTTTCGTGAAAACGACTTATTCTGCAGAACTGCTGAATGGATCGGGCTGAAATTTTGGGGATATGATTATGGACTAAGGGCCATTAAAGTTTGTTCATAGGAAGTTGATCGGTAAAAAACATGGCCGCCGTGGACCAATCAAATTTTAGCGTGTTTGGCTGCCATATTCAATTTTTTTTATTTGATGGATTTTGAACCCAAATTGGTTTTCTTAACTCCGCTTACTTGTCAGTCAGCTCTCGTATAGCGATGACCCCATCCATCTTCTGTATGTCCGTCCATCCGTCTGTCTGTCTGTCTGTCTCACCAACAATGGCGGCTCATTTTGTTATTTCTTGACAGATTGACACCAAACTTGGTCACAATGTTAATGTCGGCATCTAATAGCTGTGTTGTGAAAACGAAACTGATAGGACGTCAAATGCCAGAGTTACCACTCCTTAAATATTTGCAGTCTCACTTTCATAGGGCAAATATAGGTTTGTTTCCACTGTCCATTGATTTATCACTGTCAGATTGTATTGCCAAACTAGATATTAAATTCCAATTAACGGATTAACCTTTCCAATACTGCCGAAATATTTAAGATATGTATTATGTGCTCTGACATCTATGCTCTTAAAAATATTTTGAAATGTATTTGATTGAAAGTTGTTGCTGCCTTAGGCAGCAGTGAAAGTTGTTGCTACCTAAGGCACCATTGATTTCAGTCAAATTATTTTTTTAATCAACTCCAGCTCACCCTACCTCTGCTGCTAACTTGGTGATTCAGCCAGATGTGCATGTGTTAAATGGATTGTGTGGTGGTGGGGAATAACCTGCTATAAAGACCACCTACCTGCCTTTAGAGACCATTTACTTCAATTGTATTTAAACCTCTAATAACTGTCTGACTGAGTTTTTGCAGCCGACATATTCCAAAGGTTATATCTCTGAACCTGATAAATTTATTGAAAACAATTGGACTGAAATTGTTGGTGGCTAAGCTGACAACAACTTTCAGTGAAATTGTTTTCAAAATACTCAACAAGTGAAGAGCTTTTTGAAAATTTAAATTATTGGCTGCACTGGCTTGCAGCAGTGAGACAGTTAAGAAACCAGCTGTAGTTAGCACTGATATCATCTATTTTTACTTAAACATTGTTCAAAATCACTAATGCAAAAAAACAGTCCAGAGATTGTTGTCAATATCTCGAAAACTAAACCATTTGACTGAAAGTCATTGGAAGTGACACCGATGAATGTAAAACTTAAGTAAGATTAGTTGAAATGCCAATGTTCCAGGTGAGTGATACAGGCCCATTGGGCCTCTTGTTGAGACATGAGAACATTACTCATTCACAGAATGTGAACTGTGTAAAGACAATGACAGCATAGAGACAATGTGTGTGCAGGTCTATATATGACTATGCGGCGTGTTTATCATAGTCCTTCACAATTTAATCCTCATAATTGTTCAAGAAAATTAAAATTTTCTCATAGAAAATGTCCAATTGCAGAACGATTGAAGCCTATTTTTGAACATTTACCACTGGAATGACTGGTCATTTCAGTACTGGCTCGATTATTGAGCCAGTCATTCCAGTGGGAAATGTTAAAAAATAGTCTTCTCTTGGTCTGCAAATGGACATTTCTCAGGATCATTGCAGAATCTGTTTTTGGCCAGCTTAAGTATTAAAGTTTAACCTCTTCATCTTCAACTCACTGAGATGACCTTTGACCCTTTACTATGCTTATGTCATGATCATGCTAAGAAATGCCTTAATCCAAGATTTCTGGACATTGAATAGTGACCTTCAGACTGTCACATATTGTGGTGAGCATCATAACATCAGACATCAGTTCTGTTGACTGTAGAATTACTAAGCACATCCAGGGGCCTTAGTGCAACATAAAGGTATTTCTTGGTCGGTCGTAAAACCTGTTCTATTCGACTACGTTATCAGGTGTTTGACCACGAAAACCATATTTTAATACTAAGTTACTTGTATTGAGCATGTGAACCATGATGTCGCATATGATACATTTTAAGACCATCATCCACATTAGCTGTAGAATACTTTGAAACTCGACCCCCAGTTCTGTGTGGAAGTTAGATTTTCACTTACACTGTGGTGGCCAAGCAGACTTAAACTGTTGAACAATTTGGCTAAATGTTATAGCTACCTTATATACGGTATACCCAAATTCATATTTCAGTCAAACCGTTCTCAAGGTGAGGGAGAGTAAGAATGAAGGAACTATGGAAAAGCAGAACATGAATGGGTTGGTGAGTTGGTGGGTATGGATGGGTGGATTGGTTGGTAGGTGAAGGGATGATATAAAAAAGATAAATGATGAATGAGTTGATTGGTAGTTGAGTGGGTGGGTGGGTTTTGGTGGACTTATGGGGTGGGGATGGGAATATATTTGTAGTAATGATGGTTCGGGCTGTCTTGGGTCGTACTCGCTTGGCCGAAGGGGGTTTTCTCCTTAAAAGGAAGACAAGAAATTCTTCGTAAATAATCAGAGCAAACTGCAACTTTTTATTATGGCTAAATTCAGTTCAGTGCCTTATTCAGTAGCTATATTAATATACTTACTGTAGATCTATATATGATCAACTGTATTACATTTAATTACTTATTAAATAAATGCATAATCATCTTTGAGACTGAATATTCTAAAATTAAACAGATAACTATATGTGAAAATCATATAAACTAGCTTTCTCAATTCGTTTGAATGCATAAGCCTAATAATACATGTATATATAAAATAAATTGATGGATGCAAAAACACACCAAAATAAGTCGGTGTCAACCAAGGGAGACAACTCAGACTCTAGACAAATTTAGTTCTATTCAGGGGAGATAATTTCATCTGGACTGAATTAGAAACATAAATCAAATGCTTGTTTGTTTTCACTTCAATTAATCCAAATTAGATAAATCTTTGATAAATGTTTTCAATGTTAAGTCTAAATAAATCATAGTTGATTGGAGGGAATTATTAAAATATTTTCTTCAATTAACTTGATTGTCTGTAAATTGTGAAATCCATGAATAATTCATTTCACTTCCAAAATGTGATATTTGCATCCATACACAAGGGGAGACTACTATTTTTAATGGCTTAAACATCAAATGCATTCAGCTCTTAAAATCACTTAGTTATTAATCAACGATATGTGATATATATAATAATAAAAAGTATACAGTTTAATATAAAAATTACACACTGTAAATATGGTAAATTACTCCTGTTATCAACAGTGTCCAAAATATCTTAATGAATTATGGACAGTACATTTGTTGACTTCCAAATAATTATAGCTTCAGCAAATGCAAGTATAGTAAACTGAAAATTCAGCTTATGAAAATTTGGTTAAAGATGCTTGCATTTTAAATATACAAAGTTATCAAATAGCTTACTGGTGACTTCTGATAATTTGTACTCTGTGCTATAATCATTCGTCAGTTCAAAATATAGCTATAAATCTAACTTATGAATTATAAATAATTTTGACTTTCTAAAGACTGTTGATGCAGTTAGTCTTTTACTTTATGATAAAAATTGACTATGGCTTACCTTAAAAGGAAGACAAGAAATTCTTCGTAAATAATCAGAGCAAACTGCAACTTTTTATTATGGCTAAATTCAGTTCAGTGCAGTGCTCCACAAGAAATTTCTTGCTTATAAAGGTTCCAAATTATCTCAGCTAAAGTTGGATTCAGTGTAATTGGCTCATCTTGTCTGGCAGTTGATTTGTCATTGGACAGTGGACTTAGGCCAATAGTAAAGTGCCTGGCTTTTGTAAATAACATTTATCAACATATAATTAAATCTTAGCAGGTGTTCAATTTCTTCACGTTGCATAATTTTACATAATGTCAGGAGTGGAATTTCAGGAGATCTTTTGACATTGTATTTTTTGCATAATGACCTAAGCTTATATTTATAAATTGACTGCTCCCAAAGCACAATGAAAATCTGATCTGGGAGAGTACAATGAAGCATAGAACATGATTTGAGACAATATGAAGATAATGCCTTGTGTATGATAACACCAGCCCATTTGCGGGAAGATAAAAGACAAGTTTTATATAGAAATATTATGGTTGCCAGTATTTATATAATAAATTGTACATTAACTGCAAAATATTATTTTAGTAAAGAACTACAAAATTCTTAATAATAGATAGGAATATCAAAGTTATCCAGATTTATGTAATGAAATAGACAATGTATTGAATAAGCCATGTGTTAGTAAAACGCTGCCCTGTATAATAAATAACATTAGATTTGTGCATGAGCAACTCAGGAATTTAGTGAAAGACTTCTAAGTACTGTTAAGATGTACTTATTTCAGATAATAGGTAGCCATGTTGTCAGTGTTTTTGTCATAAACTGAACACTGTTTACTAATGACCACAATCAAAAGAATCTAAACAAAGGGGCTAGCTTAACAAAATGCATGAGCCTAAAAGAATCGAAGGCATTGCCAATAGTCTGTTATATCTATATAAAATTTAAAGAATCTTGAATCATTTCTATTTGCTTTTCAAACAAAAAATTTAAACAGTAAAGTTATAATTACTATCTGTTTACAAGCCATCTCAAAATAAAAATATATCAATAATTAATGTCTATATACAACATAATCAAAAATCAATATCAGTATTTTATTTACATGGATGGATGAGTTTGAGTGGGTGAGTATGGCTATATAGCTTTCTATTTCCCATAATATTAGAGTGAACTGTGTTATATTTATATGCTCAAACACCTCTATTATAATTCACCAGTATAGTCTTTATACTACGCTTGAATCGTTTTATCTCGTCTTTATTATCAAATTACACAAAAGACTGCCTTCATTTCTTGACAATTACTGCAGAATTGACAGTCTTAGCCAATCAAATTTTATTACCTGCTGTCTGACAGCCAATCATATTTCCATTTTAATATCACACCGAAGATCGCTCTGCGGCAGGCATGGCCTTATCATTATCAGCTTATAACACATTAAAATATTTTGCAAAATTGTTACTCTGCATAGATTAAAGTGTGAACAAATGTTTTGATGGAAAATACCTGTTTATGATGATGTTCACAGATGGCGAAACCTATGGAACTAAAACCTTTAGGTATGTCAATATGTAGTGTTGATATTTTTCTGGTATGAAAGACCAGATTTCTTATGAAAATGTGTATTTTGTGAGCAGATGGTGTGTGTGTGTGTGCCCTCTTGTATTGTGTGTTTGTTTGCTCAGCTATTTATATTAAGGTCAGCATAGTCTGTAGGTTAAACGTAATAATATCAGCATTCTAAACTTGTATGGCTCTGAGAGAGGGAGAATGTAAGCGTTCTAGAAAATATGTCAAACTTTTCTAGGAGGTATGGTTTAATTAAGATGGCACAGTTGTCAAGTGACGAAGATTGTGTTAGATTTAAGAGAAATGTCAATAAAAATTCTGATAAATATAGTCTTGTAAAGATCATTTAAAAAAGGCAATGAATGACAAAAATTGAAGGCAATATATTCATTAACCCTTTACTCGTCACGCCGCCCGCTGAAGTGGTCTTACGGAATGGATATTTGCAGGGCAAGAGATTATTTTTGTAAATTTACCAATAAAATGACTAGCTCAGTAACCGAGCCAGTCATTCTAGTGGTAAATTTTCAACTTCTTGCCCTTCAAATGGACATCAAAATGGGAAATATTAGGATTTTCTCGACCAAATTTGGCCATTAAAGGGTTAATTAATCCTTGTGCTGGTGTATTAACCCTTTCAAGCTGAAGCCGATCAAACCACCACTGACCCCCCCCACCCCACTTTGTAGTGGTCTTGAGGAATGTCCATGTGCCCAGGTGAAGACTACGTTGTGAAAATTTACAACTGGATGGACATTCAATATGAAAATAATAAAGGCTTAAAGAAACTTAATTAACCCTTTACTGGTCAAATTTCATCTAAAAAATTGTTAATATTTTCTTATTTGAATGTCCATTCACAGGCCAAGACAATACTATTTTTGAAATTTTATCACTGGAATGATTGGTTCGGTTATCGAGCCAGTCATTCCAATGGTAAATTTTCGAAAATTTTATTCTCTTGTCTTGTAATTGGACATTACACAAGACCATAGCAGAGGTAGGTTTTCGGCCCGTATGGCCATTAAAAGGTTAATTAACATCATGTATCTTAGAAAGCAACAGCTTTCAATCAGCAACAACATTTTGGAAAGCCCGAAGAGAAATCAACTTTGGACAAATTTATCACTGGTATGCTTGGCTCGATAATTGAGTCAGTCATTCCAATTAGCAATAACCTCTGCCAACTGATCGTCAATGTTCTCCCCACAACAATCATTATTCTCATACGTCTTGGCAATATCATTCAAGATATAACACTGGTCTTTAACAGCCACATCTGACGTACTATACCGCGAAGTCGACGCAATTACTTCCGGATTTGCTAGAGTTCCATCTTCCCTATCCTCACCGTCTTCGTCACTCGAGGAAACCTCATCCATCGCAGAAGTAATGCGTGAAATAGGTTTGTCCAAATTTCCCGCCAGAGAAGCAACATCGCTCTTAAGACTATTAAACTCTTGATGAGAAACTGCGGCCAAATCGGATGCATTGGTCGAAACCTAGGCCGAAACAGCCAGATCGATATTCGTCACTATGTCCGTCTCACTGTCAGCTGTAACATCGACAGCAAGCTGCTGATTTTTCGCCGAACTATTCAGATTTCCAGGTTTTCTTGGAATTACATCCATGAGCAGATTGTCAACGAAGGCCGTATTTTCACTCAGTGCAACTTTAACAACATCCGCTATAATCAAAACTATAAATGCGAGCAGACAATATGTCAGTAGCCGTTATATTATGCGCGTCTATCGAGAACAACACATCACGTAACAATGGTGAGAAAACTGGCACCCGAATCACCCTAGCATCCTAGAGCACTAAGTGATGCAAGAAATACGAGCCTACAAAACCAAATTCCGAGAAAAAATCAGGCCACCGGAACACGGCTACATTCCTTATAGCGATACGTGAGCTTGGGCGTTCCCATAACAGCAACCCGCAAATTAATCATGTCACCGGAAATCATCAACACGAAGCCGCGTTAGCGTCCTCAAAACTTAACAATTGCACTTCTGAATTACTGAGCAAGGATGATTAGCATCTCTCACCCACAGAAGTAGTGCTGATTAATTCTGAATAGCGAGTAGATTGGCGTTTCCCCCTCTCAGAACAAAACTGACACTGTCCATTGTCGGCAAACGGCAAAATAAAAAATCTGTGATGTAAGTCAACTCGGAGATCCAGCAACAGCTTTCAAAAACCTCCACCCATCTTATAAAATCGGAACAAAAGAGACACTGGCTGATTGGCAACTCAGTATCTAGAGGTTTTCGAGAGAAATCAACGGCAGTTTAATCTGTCCATTGTACATTTTAAAAGAATTGGCTTCGCTTGTCCTGCAAGTAGATATTCACTAACCAATTCTAATTTTGTAATTGAATATTGAACACAATGAAGGAACTTACCATGCAAGAGGATTTCCAGACTGGATGTGATCCAGATTAAAGACCCTGGATCCGGATCTGATCTGATTGTGGATCTATGGATATCTTGGAAATTACTGGTGCGAATTGGCTCATATTTTAACACTAGAAACGGTGTGACCATACACTAGGATTTCGCAAGTTTTGGCATTGTCCAACAAAATCAGGAAGATCTGAAAAAATCTAGA
The DNA here is from genome assembly GCA_034401795.1 of Chaetoderma sp. LZ-2023a. Classification (NCBI taxonomy): domain Eukaryota; kingdom Metazoa; phylum Mollusca; class Caudofoveata; order Chaetodermatida; family Chaetodermatidae; genus Chaetoderma; species Chaetoderma sp. LZ-2023a. Next base: position 78,075,418 of record CM067366.1, read on the forward strand.
CAGTTTTAAGCACTTTACAATGTGACAAAACCAAGAAGGTGAAGGTCTGCAAAGCGATTGCTGTTGTTATAGCTGCTCAGTACTTGTGGAATCGGTCAAGGATATATAGAGAATCTGGGACGAGATCACTTTTCATATCACTATTATGGACCGAGTTGAAAATTATCAATTTGCACGAGCTTTAGCGAGTGCAAAATTGATAATTTTCAACGAGGTTCATAATAGTGATATGAAAAGTGACCGAGTTTGAGATTTTATTTATCATATAAACTGTAATTTTGAAATATTTGCCAATAGTTGCTGATGTGACTTTTATCTGATTTCTCATTGTTGATTTTCATGAAATCGATACTGCCGCTGTGACGCACCACTACTTGAAAACAGATACTGAATGTGCAGTAAAATATAGTGACAAACACAAAATCTGGCGATGTCAGCCGTAAACTTCACTTTTCTTCTAAGACTATCGCAGAGACACGGCCATCAATCGTTACTTCGCTGCCGACTGATAAACTGTCAAGCGATGACATTTTACGATGAATGACAAATCGTAGTAAACAAATCGTAGTAAAACAGTACCGCGTAGTAATCCCTACGCATCACGCTCACACCAATCGATGTTTTAATTGGTCGATTTAAATGGGTTGCGAACCCAACAGCCAATGAAAATACTCTATTGAATATGGCACGTGTGCTCATATCGAAAAATATGGAATGGGCTAGAAGGCTTGTTTATATGATAAAATGTTTTATTGCACTATATTTCATTCCGTTCACAAGTCTAACATGATTAATTTACCTTAATACCCCCTAAATTAATTACTCATTACTCTTCTTCATAGCCGGTCATCCATCTTAACATCCATCATACTGTCTTCTTCATTCATAATCAGTGTCCATCTTAACAGTGATCATTCTACGGTTTTGTTAGTTTCTTTGACAATTTTCAAAAATAGTCTTATATACAAGTACGCTGTTGATTATTTGGAAACAAATTTAACTGGAACCTGCAGTAAATTGGTTTCAAAATGTTTTTTAAAAATTCCTTCATAAGATGTTCAAAGGAGAGCAGGTTTCAGTATTTAAACAGTAATGCTATCATAAACTGCAACACATTTCAGCAATAGTTTTCAAAATGAAAGCCAGTTTGAGTAAACTTAGAAACATGATGGAGATATTTGTCAGTAATGTAATGGTTTTCTGTTATATACAAAAATATGTATTTCTCCATCATTTAACCCGCAAATTTATTCAAGAAAACTTCAATCTTCTCATAGAAAATGTCCATTTGCTAACCAAACAAAGACTCTTTTTGAAACTTTACCACTGGAATGACTGTCTCGGTTATCGAGCCAGTCATTGCAGTGGTAAATTAAAAAAAAAATAGTGTACTTTTGGTCTGCAAACGGGCGTTTCTCAAGACCACTGCAGAAGCCGTTTTTGGCTGATATGAGTGTTGGCGGGTTAGGTAGTGCCCATTTCTCATTGTCGTCACTGGAGTTAGATGGACTGGGTGTTGTCAGGATTATACATTGATAAAGAATGAACATGTCCATGTTTGAAAACAATTTATTACCCTCAACCCATAGGATACATTTGTGTCCATACTAATCTGATTTAACACTATCACGGGTAAATCCTGGAAATTTTTTTATAGGCAGCAACGGCTTCCAGTTCAAATTAATTTTAAAATATTCAACAGTTTTCAACAGGGGAGGGGGCGGGGGGTTGGCGTTTGGTACAGGAGAGTGGGGGCCTACATCTGTTGACAGATTAGATATCTGGGTAATATTGTACAATTAACCATTTAATAGTCAAGACATTTAAAACCAGCCTTAGCAGTTGTCATGAGAAATGTCCATTTGCAGGCCTAAAGAAGCCTATTTTTGAAAATTTGCAACTGGAATGACTGTAGGAGTAATTGAACCAATCTTTCCAATGGTAAATTTTCATAACAGTGGAGCGGCAAGGGCCTAAAAAGTTGCTTAGCGAGCTACCCATACCAAAATATTAATGAATACTATCATATATGAAAATGACCGCTAGAGTGTGTAGAATAAGGAATTAACGAATGACAAGCCTGAAAATAATTACAAATCAAGTTGTGGCATAGTTTCTGAAGGGGTGGGGTGTATATTAGATTATGAAGCAGTAAGCTCCGACATTGCCTTTCTCGCAAGGCGCGTATATTTATGCATGTTTAAGAAATGTTGAGGTTTATAATATCATAACAATAACTAAATCAACTTGAAATCAATCACCATATTCAGGTTTTTCTCGTGGGGGGTGGGGGGGGTTTGAATTTGTGATTACTACAATCAGGGTTGTCAGATTTAGTGTGCTCGAATGAAATAGAAATATCCGTAGGGGAGACGCTAATCAAGGTGGGTAAATTGACAAATATTATCAAGTCAGTCAGAGGCGAAAAAGATACGGAAATATTGAGTGACACGACTCAAGAACCTAGTGAAAGAAAGCATAGTTCACATGGTGTAGGAATACTTAGACATACAATCCAGAACACTGTTAAGCTTACGGAAAAGTACTTTTCCTCCCAGGAGATGGCAATCGACGATCACAATGAATGCACTGTTGATGGAAAGCGGACAACCAATGCTATGATCATATCATTGTCACCCCTCAGTTGGATAATTTGTAGTTTCCAAGACTTTCCCACCAATACTCTAGAACTTATGACATTTCCTCACTTCCTTGTGGGGTCATTCCCTGTCAAATCACCCAGAAAACTGGGAAAATGAAACCTCACCCCCTCTGATTTTGCTGAAAATTGGTATATATGGTTAGTGGGGGCTGACAACGATGATATATCTAATTTTAGCATGATCGAACAAGTGGTTTCTGAAATATGTCCCCTTCAATTTCGCCAAAAGATGCATGGCCGCCGATATTCAAATGACTATAGCTCAGCAACCAATTGGTCAATCATGATGAAATTGCCATTTCTAAAAATCGTACCTGGTATGAAACTTTGCTGCACATATCGCATACTGCTGAGAAAAACTGAAATTCAAACTTCAAACAATTTCATTCTTCAGTCCTGATTTTTGTCACTTTGATAAGTCAGCAATTTCATTCTTCAGTCCTGACATAGCGTTGCCCTTGTTTCTATCACACTGCCCGAGAATTCCTTCCTCATTTTTCACAGCCCGACTTCTTCACACGGTAATTGGTAGCTCTGAACTCCCGCATTGTTCTTTCTATCATGAATGGTGGCAATGTCAGTATCTTACCGTAACACGTTGTGCAGCAAAGTTTCATACCAGGTACCACAGTTTCTGGAGGATTGCACAGTTTCTCATAACTATCTAAACTTAGGGTAGAAAGAGATTTTATCCTACCTTTGACTGGATGAATTTTCAAAGGATCACAGCATTTCCTTTGAAGCGTTGACAATTTTTTCAGCCGCTCTTGTTCGTGATGACAGCAGATAGTTCTGATGCTGGCTCTGTCCAGCCGACTGCGTAGCTTCTGTAACGTGATCTCATATGGATCAGTAACTTTTCGCATGGCTTGTTTTCTTGTGTGGTTGAATTGATGACACTGGCTGCCATTGGAATGAAAACTGCAGTTTTTCCTGTAAAATAATGAAAGTGAACAGGTTAAAATATGTAAAACTAGAGACCCAAGGGCCTTGTTGCTCACCTGCAAAATTGACATTTGAAAAACTGGAGAAATTTGGGCGCTAATTGTGACTAGCGGTTCTGGAGAAGTTGTTTAAAGTAAAAGCTCTAAAAATAGGACAAAATCTAAGATGGCCACTGCTCAAATTGACCAATCAGATTTCTTTGAACAATTTTATATCGCTATGGCCCAAGGATGCTTCCTGCCAAATTTGGTTGAAATCTGCCTTGCGGTTCTGAAGAAGTCGTTTAAAGCAAAAGTTGACAGATATCCGGCACAACAATACAGTATTTGGCCCTTCGGGCCAGGTGAGATATCTAGAACTGTTATCCGATGGCCAACTAATACACCCCCAACCCTGCATGCACGTATTGGTTCTGATCAACATGACAGCTACAGGTGCACAGGTTCCCATTGTGGAGAATAACTAGAAAGTTGCGAAGAAATCTACTGAAAAATGGCCAAATGCATCACCAGACAAAATCCAAAGCTTTTCAATAGTAAATCTGGCCACATTTTGTCAATTTAGAATCCCCGCCAAGGTCTTGTCATAAAGCGTGGCCACACCAAATTTGATGTGAATGGGAGCATGCATTCTAAAGTTATGCTTCAGATTCAACCAGATTTTTTACAAATTTGAGGTTTGCCCAGGGGAATAACTCCAATAAATCTGGCCGCATTTCATCAATTTGATATAAAATCAACACCACGGTATTGTCACAACGAGTTGACATACCAAATTTGATGTGAATTGGTGCGTGTGTTCTAAAGTTATCCTTCGGAGACTAGATTTACATGCACACACATGTACCTTGTACACACGAGTGTGTCATTTATTTGTATTAATTAATCTTAAGCTACATGTACCTTGATTAATTACAAAATAGACATGCAAGACTCATCAGGAGCACGTTAAGATAGTATATGTATACAAGTTACATTTATGAGGTACCATTGGAAGCCTTTGATTATCAGGAAAAATTGGGAATCAATTTTCTTTGTTTCAAGGTGTCCTGGCACATGCTTGAAATCAGGAAGTAGGGGAATTAGGGGATTCCACTTCCTGTCCATGGGGTGCTTGTATAATGAAAGTTTCCATTAAATATTGCTCTTTTTTAGCTTCAGGTATGCATACTTTGACCTGAAATGAAAGTTTCCATTAAATATTGCACTTTTTTAGCTTCAGGTATGCATACTTTGACCTGATTTTACAGGCTAACAAGAAATAATATACAGTATTTATTCCAATTTTCCTGCCCCTCCCAATTATACTGCCCCCCCCCCCCCCCATGTTTTTGAGAATGGTGGGAAAAAAAGCAAATTACCAATGGTAAGAAATAATAAATCTTCCGCTGTCATCTAATCTTCAAAGAAGAAAAACATCCAGAAAAAATAAAACATGCAGCAACATTTTGGTCAATACATGCGCAAAAAGATCTTTTCATCAGCTTATCCTGTCGTTCAATGACAGCGCGTCTAACACTGATGTTGAATTGGCATTAAGATATTGCTATAAATTCTCTAATGTCAATTCGACCCATGCTTAAATTGATCAGTATCTTGGTGTTCAGTGATAGAGCTGCTAACATGAATTATGCTGAGCTATGCCTCGAGATACGACTATGGCATATTTTCCGATGTATCAGTGTACACATCACAAACATGCCTCCATCCAATTTAACAACGGATAAATCGTTTGTTCCTAACTTCGCTAAATATCACCTTTATGTCCTAAATAAAGCCTCTGAATAAATCTAATGTGAAATGAGTAGTTTTTATGAATATTTGAGCAAATTTAGCAGAAATTGCATGGAATACTATAATTATATACTGATTCAAGGTGACTGAGAAAACCGTTCTAATTTCTTGGTATTTTTTTCAAACCTTTTCCACCCTAATTAACCCACCCCCTTTGGTGACCGCTACCCGCCCGGCGGTATAATTAGAATAAATACGGTATCTCCAAATTTTTTATATTATGCAGTAAAAATGTTTGGCTATATTTTTCATGCAAAGCCATCTCAAGGTCACATGATCCACAAGGTCAAAGTAACGGTCAATAGGTCACCACACTTAAAGTGATCCCTATGTAAAAAAAATACTGGCATTCTTGGAATCCTTGTGGAATTACCTTTCTAGAAATGCCAATTTCATCAAGATTGACCAATTGGTTGCTGAGCTATAGCCATTTGAATATCGCCGGCCATGCCTCTTTTGGTGAAAATCTCCAAAGTTGAAGGGGCAATATTTCAGAAACCACTTGTGCAATCATGCTAAAATTTGAAATATCATCTTTTTCAGCCCAATAACCATATATGCCAATTTTCAGCAAAATCGGAGGGGGTGAGGTTTCATCCATTGTGTGATCTGACATGGAATGACCCTGTGGCGGCTTATCGCAAATCCTCACATACAGAAGCATCCAAAGCATCCAATTCCAATAATTCAACCACCAGCCAGATCAGCAGAAGAAATTAAACCAGACAGGGAAGATATCCAACTAATTTGTGCGCGATCTGTGGAGCTAATATATAACCTTGTTAGATCACTTGCTGTGCTTACAGAAATCGAGTCAAAAGACGCATGCCCGCCGTGGGTGCAGTTTCACGCTCTCCACTCACCTGCCGTATCACCAGTTGCATCAACGTTGGCCTATAATCCCATTATCATGGCAAATCCCACATACGTTGCCACAGTTTACACAACACTTATGCGGATTAAGGAAGTTGCGAATACACTTGAGCTTAAACACATTCCAGTATTTTTTTATATGGGCCTATTAACAAAAGCTTTGGAAGTCGTGTGGTCTAGGCCAGAAGAGCTTAATGGTGTTACTCCATGTGAGGGAGGCATGCACCTTATCATATCTGTTCTTGCTGGGATTGGATTTATTTATGAAGATGCAGCTTTACGTAACTTTTTGCATGAGTCATTTGCCGAATGACCCGCAGGGCAAATTCTAGCTGGGAAAGACTTTGTACATGGACTCATTTCTTTGTAACTTACTTGTTGATGAAGGTTTTTTTACATTGCCTGTTTCTCAGGAACTCCAGCATCTGGTGTAAGACATCAGGCCATGATTTTCCTGCAGATGTTCTTGAAGGTCTAAGTCATTTACAGGTTTGGTTTGCAAATTCTGAAAGTCTACCGCCAACAGCTATTGTGAATGACCTGAGAAGTTGAGAAGTAAGATTGAAATGGTGTTGCTGCCCTTGATCAAGAGATTCTATGATGAAGGTAGACAAAGTTCTCCAACATTCAAACTCTGGGATGATTATCTTCAGAAAGTTCCAATACCGTTCACGATGTTCTTGGCGGCTTCGTGAAATGGAAATTGGCAGGTTTGTCCATCAGCAAAAGCGGAGCTCATCCCATTGCTATTCACTTCAAACAGAGGCATTTATGCCTAGTATATGCCACCTTTACTTAGATCATGATGAAAAGACTCCCAGCTGAGATTGTTGATCACTTTGAAATTGAAAAACAATTTGTCACTAAGCTATCCCATGGTAGATTTAACATGGTCTGGCTGGACTACACCCTGGAAACTACAGAGAACAAGGCCCCGCAGGGAACAGCTGGAATCATTGGCTTGGCGTTGAAAGGTTCTGCTCTTGCCCGCTGTTTTTAGCTCGGCCAATAACAGCTCAATATTCAGAAGATTTTCAGACACATTTCTGCAGAGTCCAAAGATTCATTCCTGATTGTGATCTTCCACACAATATGGTATGGAGACAGGCTTGTTATGCGATGCAGACCCTACCCAACCCCACAGAGTATGGGTATAAAATTGGTGCAGACAATAGACTATATCCAGAATTAATGAACCAGACATTGTCTGCTCAAGAACTCTAGAACAATGTAGTGTGTAACTGCAATGATTACTGTTCGACTAAATGCACATGCTCACAACGTGGCCAGGCATGCACCAGGGCATGCATCTGTGAAGCGCTGCCACCATCCACAGATGAGAGTGAAATGTGGTGTGTACACCCATTCAGCATAGATGTCGGGTTACATACAGTTGACAATGATGATGATGATAACTACATATGAAACCATAAGAGTTTACTTGTTATAAGCATTCTGCATGACCTTCATATTAAGAAACTTAACATGCTAAAACAGGATTAATGATGAGCCCACACCCACCCTCCCAACTACACATTTCTGGCCGTTTCAATGCTTAATAGCAGATAGATTTATCATAAATACATCGATTGCCACCTATATACATAATTGGTAATCTCTTGATACCACAAATTACAGTAAGCTTGAAGAGACGACAGTATTTTATTTGAGAACAGGAGATGCGGATTTTGTGTATCAATATGGGTGGCATATACCCCCAACACTCGGACGCGCTAAATTCCATTTGTAATAGTAAAAGTCAGCTTGTCATCCTATGTTTCCTTTTTCCTGACGTTTCAAGGAACACAATAATATATGATAGCATTTATTAATATTTTGGTATGGGTGTGTGGTTTCAACGGCGATCATTGCGCAGCACTATAAGTAATACTCTTGACCTGCAAATGGACATTTACGTAGCGGACATTTCAATTTTCTTGACAATAAAGAATTTCTGCACATTTTGCCTCAAAAGCCCCCCCCCCCCCCCCCCCCTCTCCCGGAGCAAATCATTATTATTTCACCTGGCCTGAATGGCCAAGTGAGCTTATGTCGTGGCGACCGTCCGTCCATCATCCATCCGTCAACTTTTCCTTTAAAACGACTTCTTAAGAACCGCTGGGACAATTTCAATTATATTTGGCAGGAAGCATCCTTAGGGAATAGGGATCCAAGTTTATTCAAACGAAGCTGATCAGCCAATTTGGCCGGTGGCCATCTTGGATTTTGGCCGATATTTAGAAACGTCTTTAAAAATCTTCTTCTCCGAAACCGCTTGAGGAATTGAAGAAACCCTCATGAAATATGATCCAGGGCAAGAGCTCAACCAAGTTTGTTCAGGCCAACTTGATTGGTCAAATGGTTTGGCGGCCATCTTGGTTGACCTAGTTTTAGCGAAGATGACTTCTCCAGCAGCGCTGAAGGGATCTGGCCGAAATTTGGCAGATATGATTAGGGACGAAGGGCCAGTAAATTTTGTTCAAGAGAAGTTGATCCGGTAAAAAACATGGCCGCCATGGGCCAATCAAAATATAGCATGTTTGGCGGCATATTGGATTTTTTTATTTGATGGATTTTGAGGCTGAAATTGTTTTTATCTAGGTTTTTGGGTATTCTGATTTGAAATCTGCAATTTTCGAAACTGGCGGATAAATGGTTTGGCGGCCATCTTGGATCATTTTCCCGCCAAAAGCTCCCATACTAAAGCAATGGGAAATTTAAAATGTCTTCTTTTCGAGAACTGCTGGGCCGATTTCAATTATATTTGGCAGGAAGCATCCTTAAGGCATAGAGATTCAAGTTTTTTCAAACGAACCCGATCAGCCAATTTGGTCGACGGCCATCTTGGATTTTACCGATTTTTAGAAATGTCTAAAAATCTTCTCCAAAACCGTTTGAGGGATCGATTCAGAACTCACGAAATATGATCTAGGGTAAAAACTGAACCAAGTTTGTTGAAGGGAACTTGATTGACCAAATGTTTCAGTGGCCATCTTGGATGACCTAGTTTTCGCAAAAACGACTTCTTCCCCAGAACCGCTGAAGCGATTTGTGATATATGATTAAGGACTAAGGGCCATTAATGTTTGTTCAAGAGAAGTTCCTCCATCAAAAAACATGGCCGCGGCGGGCCAATCAAAATATAGCGTGTTTGACGGCCATATTGGATTTTTTTATTTGATGGATTTTGAGGCCGAAATTGATTTTATATAAGTTTTTGGGTATTCTGATCTAAAATTTGCAATTTTCGAAACTGTTGAATAAACGGTTTGGGGCCATCTTGGATCATTTTCCCGCCAAAAGCTCCCATACTAAAGCAATGGGAAATTTAACATGTCTTCTCGAGAACTACTGGACCGATTTGGATTATATTGGGCAGGAAGCATCCTTATGGCATAGAGATTCCATTTTGTTCAAACGAAGCCGATCGGCCAATTTGGCCGGTGGCCATCTTGGATTTCAGCTGATTTTTAGAAATGTCTAAAAATCTCCAAAACCATTTGAGGGATCAATTCAGACTCATGAAATATGATCTGTGGTAAAAGCTGACCAAAGTTTGTTGAAGGGAACTTGATTGACTAAATGGTTCAGCGGCCATCTTGGATGACTTCGTTTTCTCAAAAACTACTCCTTCCCCAGAACCGCTGAAGTGATCAAGCCAAAATTTGTGATATATGATTTAAAGACTAAGGGCCATTAAAGCACATGAAATATCATCTAGGGCAAGAGCTGCACCAAGTTTGTTTCAAGGGAACTTGATTGGCCAAATGGTTTGGTGGTCATCTTGGATAACCTAATTTTTGCCAAAATGACTCCAGAACCACTGAGCAGATTGGGCCGAAATTTGAGCGATATGATAAGGCACTGAGTGCCATTAAAAATTTTCAAGGGAAGGCGCTACGTCAAAAACATGGCAAAATGTAGCGTGTTTGGCGGCCATATTGGACTTGCAAAAATGTCCACAAACTCATCTAGACGACTGCTCCTAAACCACCCATTAACAATTGTGACAAAAATGCATAATGCTCCAGGTGAGCGACACAGGCCCCTTGGGCCTCTTGTTTCACATATCACTTCAAATGTCAAATCTGTATCAAAAACAATGATAGATCAATTTAGCAGCGTTTTGTAATTGCGAGCTACCACTAAGCATTTGTATTACAGTAGTTGTCTCCCCTGCATCATAATATAGCGGCAGAGTAGAGGAAAGTCATTAAGTTTGTCCTGTAGCAGTGTAAGAGTTAATGTCTGTATAATATGTACATGAGTTATGGAATCAAATTACCAGTAACCCTTTCCATCTTAATTCACTCCATTTTATAAACTTAGGTGTTGTATATTTTCAAAGGTATTTTGACAAAATTAATGTGAGTTGCAATTAAGCAAGAATAATCACAGATTGCAGGGCCTCACCTTTTTGGATTTTTCAGATTTTTTTGCCATCAAAATCTTGAGAAATCATAGTTTACGGGAACACCCATTCTTGTGTCAAACTTTGAATTAAATCTGACAGGTTAGTTTCTGAGAAACAGCTATCGATGGGCAGACAAACAAACAAACAAACAGACAGTCAGTCAAACATACCCAAATGCAAAGCGTAACCTCTATAGAAAAGTGTAGTAATCAGCATATTCTAAAAAATATACATCATATTTTAAACCCTTCGAAGCGCATATCAGCCAAAAAACAGCTTATGCAGTGGTCTTGAGAAATGTCCATTTACAGACCAAGAAAAGACTATTTTTGACAATTTACCACTGGAATGACTGGCTCGATAACCGAGCCAGTCATTCCAGTGGTAAATTTTCAAAAATAGTCTTCTCTTGGTCTACAAATGGACATTTTCTATGAGAAAATAAAAATATTTATGAACAAATTCTTAGAATGTTAAACATAACCCTATCAGCAGCAACACACATGTCAAGATGGGTTGAGTATAGATCACTCAAGATTAGAGGAATAATTGGTATAGATGATCCATTTCAAGTGTTAGTTGATAGTATAAGCCTGAGTGTATAATTTCTAAAGCCTCTCAGAAAGAATGTCATTCAGCGTGAAATTAAACCTGTATGAGCAGTAGTGTATAGTGTTACCTGCTACATACCTGGAATCTAACATGAGCTCTCAAATACAGTATACCTTACAATTAATATGTACTTTATTATCAAGAGTTTACTCCCCTGATGCACCATAATATAGTGCATAAAGGGAGCTAACTCCATGTCATAAATAAATCAAGAAATAATAGATTTTAGAAACTTTCCACAGGTGGTCTTGAATGAACTCTTAGCCAGAAAAAGGCCGATCAAGAAAGGACTTTTTAAAAATTTGGTAAATTCTCAATAACAGTTCCTCTTGGCCTGCAAATGGATTTTCACTAAGCAAAGATTTTACAAATCATGAAATCTGTACATCCTTCGTTACCTCAGCTGATATACTTATAATGGATAAATCCACTTTTAGCGATTTTGAAACTAATTTGACAGCGCCCAGGCTTCCAGTAAAATTCATTTCAAAACATTCAACAGTATCCTGTATAGTAGTGTTGAAAATGAGATATAGAGAATTCGTGACCGAAAGAAGTAAATACTGGGTCTGCTTTGGACAACTTTAACCCGTTAGTGGTCAGCTTGTGTATAATAATTCCTCTGAAAGCAACACCGCTTTAACCCTTTAACACTCAAGCTCATCAAAAACTGCTTCTGCAGTGGTCTTGAGAATTCATGAATCCATTTCCTCACTCAATCATATGACGCCATAATCAACTACGTGACGTATACAGACGTCATAATTATGACATCATGAATGATTCAATTAAGCCCGTCTTTAACGCTTAATAGTCTGACACGTACGAATTGTATGTTTTTGCTGTTTAATAAAAATTTTGTTGAGTATATTGAAACTAATTTTGACAGCGCCCAGTCAAATTAATTTCAAAATATTTAACAGCTTGTACCTGTATAGTTTTCTGGAAATTGATAGTCAGGGAGTTGAGAGATCGATCGATCCCAACACGGACGAGGTGTTCGTGGAGCTTAGATAGAGATGGGCAGGGCATAGCTAAAACCGGAACAGTCCGTTGTCATTTTGCTGAGCAAGGACTTCTTTTTTTTTTAATGTACTACTGGAAAGACAATATCGATAACATAGCCTGTCATTATTTCCAGTGATAAATTGAATGGCAAATGCACATTTTCTATGAGAAAATTTACTTTTTCTTGAGCAGATTTGAGGATTAAAGGGTTAAACGATTAATACATAACTTGCATTGAAGGAATCCAGTTTTAGCTATGCCCCACCCATCCCAAGCTAAGCTTCACCCACGCTTTAACCATGTTGGGATTGATCGATCCCTGTACTCTCTGAAGCTCAATTTCCAGAAAACTATACAGGTAGGCTATTGAATATTTTGAAACTAATTTGACTGGTTGCTGTTGCTGCCTCTGCGCCCAGTCAAATTAGTTTCAAAATATTCAACAGAATGGTTACTAAATGGTAAAGACATACAATTCATACACATGACGGACTATTAAGAGTCCCTGACAGACTTAGATACGCCATTCATGATGTATTTTAATTGTGACATCAGCCTACCTGTGACGTATTTGATTATGACATCATATACATGACTGATGGACTGAATTACTCCATTCTCTTGGTTACAATGGACCTTTCCAGTTTTAGCTATTCCCCTCCCATCCCTAGTTAATCTTCTCCCACACGTCGCTCGTGTTGGGCTCGATCGATACATGGACGTCTTGACTATCCATTTCCAGAAAACTATACGGGAAACCTGTTTGAATATTTTGAAAGTAATATGACTGGGTGCTGTTGCTGCCTATGGCAGCAACAGCGCCCAGTCATATTACTTTCAAAATATTCACCAGCATGTTTCTAAAATAGCAAAAACATACAATTCGTACAACGGGCTAAATCGAATCATTCATAACATCATGAGTATGACGTCAGCATTCACCGCATAGTTGATTATGATGTCATATGATTTAGTGAGGAAATGGATTCATGAATTACTTAAGTTTGGTAAGATACAAGGGTTAATTTGACTAATAAATAGTCCATTCACCAGGTGTAGTGAAGGTAAGTGGCTTTTGTTTATATGTTTACCTGTGTTTTGAAGCAGCAGTTTCCTTTGATGTCTGTTAGGGCTTATCAGATTAACTGGATCACTTTGACCAGTGGTCAGACAAGCATTATCATAAATGCAATCTGAGTGATGGCAGGAATGTACTGATAGATGGACATCAGACTGTATGATGAGTGAGGGTAGTGACAAAGTCACAACTGTTATTCCCCCCCCCCCCACCGGGTTAGATTAAAATGCTTGTGGAGGAAAGTGGGGTTAACACTTACCACACTGATGTCAATATTCTATCTTTCATGGTGTCAATATTAAAGAAACTGGCGTACATTTTTCAACAATTTTGCAGGAAGACGTTGCTGTCTACGACCACCACAACCCTCCAAATTTGTTGAAAAATGAACACCAGTTCATCTTTTAATTTAATTTGAAGATTTAAAATTTTGACAGCAGTGGTAAGTGTTAAGAACTGTCTAATGGCTAGAATATGTACATGACAAATCCTCTATAGCTTAACCCTTACACTGACACTGTACTGAATCATAAGTGAAAAACCGAGAGATGGAAAACCTGTGTTTATTCCCTATTAATATTGGTTCACCATTTATTCGTCAAGCCGGTCGAAAACGCGTTGCAATGGTATTCGAAATGTCTATTTCTAGGCCAGAAGATTATTCTTGAAAATTTACCCCTGGAATGGCTGGATCAGTAATTTCCACTGGTAACTTTTCAAAAATAGTCTTCTTTATCTACAAATAGACATTCATTAACCAAAAAAGGGTTTTTTTCTTGACCAATCAATAGTTAACTTAATAGGCGGGTTTAAAGCTTGCTGAGTTGGAATTTCTTTAAAAATACTCCTTAATTGACACTTTAATGGTCAAATTTGGGCAATAAAATCCAAATATCCCTTTATTCGACTGTCCATTTGCAGGCCAGGAGAAGAGCATATATGAAAATTTTCCCTTGGAATGGCTGGCTTGGTTGGCTGCCTCGGTTATCGAGCCAGTGATTCCAATGTTCTATTTACAAATATTGGCTTCCCTTGCCCTGCAAATCGACATCCTTGAACACCCCTGCAGAGGCTGGTTTGGGCCGGCTTCACCATGAAATGCTTAATTAAGGTCACTTGTGTCAAAAATATTTGAGTGATGGGGTGGTGGGTGGGAACGCGTGCATCCCAACAATTTGGCTTTGTCATTTTGACAGCATTCGTGTAGGAAGGCATGAAAGTAATTTGACGAAACAGTTTTCAGATAAAGTAAATTATTCCAATATATTTCAGGAGTAAATAATATTTGTGACATAAAAAATATGTTTTCTATAGTTCCTAATATATAGCCGAGTTAAAAGTAAGGCATGAAATGATAATTAGGTCTGTGGTGAGTGTCTGTACTTATGTGGAATTTCGTTAAACATGTCAGTCTCCTGTCTGTGGGTGAGATTGAGTGAATGGTCCAGCAGAGTCCCATGTGGAGAGAGTTTAGCATACCCAGCTGGTCACTCGTTTGCATGATTTACCCTAGACTGGATTCCTGGCACTTAAGCATATACCCTGTGGATATGCTTCGCTATCATGGTGTGCGCTATATTGTATGAGAATTGAAGCTTGAAGAAACTGCTGGATTGTATAATAATCTTAACTCAATAGAAAATAATTTGAAAGGTATCTCATGAATGCCAAACATTTTGAAAAAGTTAAGTTTAAAAAACCAGTCTTTTCAAGTAAATTAAAGTGTCATTTTAGTTCAGTAATTAATGAATTGATATAATTCTTGTAAAGTGAGAATTTTCCCCAAAAATTAATTCTCCCATTAGAGTTTCTTTAAATAAGTATCTTTAACTCCACAGAAATTGTTTTATTCTTCAGTGTAGCCCTTTAATCGCCAAATCTCTGAAAAAATACCTTCTCTGCAATATAAAACTTATTCTGTTGAATATTTTAAAATTAATTTGCCTGGAAGCGGTTGCTGCCTGAGGCAGCAACCGCTTCCAGTCAAATTAATTTCAAAATATTCAAGAATTTTCTTGTGATGGTACCTGGAAAATGAGACATGGCGAATTCATCGGTGAAAACGTTAATCATGCAAGCAAACTGACTTGAAGTTGTTGCCGCTATTACATAGAAGATAGATACTACATGTTTTATGTCTTTGGTCGTACAATGTTTCCGGGAGTTAAAGATGAAAGCAGGATTCTTTGTATTATCGATATGGAATATTCTATTGAATATTTTGAAACTAATTTTACTGGGAGGTGTTGCTGTAAAAGTTGTGTTGCTGTTCCAGTTAAATTTGTTTCAAAATATTCAATAGCCTTGCTGTATAGTATTTATTGTATTGTCACTGGAATTTCAAGGATTAACACTCAAACCAGCCAAAAGCGGCATCTGTAGTGGTCTGAGAAATATCCATTTACAGACCAGAGAAGACAATTTTTTAAAACGTACAACTTTAGCCGAGCCAGTCATTTCAGTGGTAAATTTTCAAAAATTGTCTTCATGGTCTACAAATTAACATTTTTGAAATTTTCTTGAACAAGTTTAAGGGTTAAAGGCTTAAAAGTCAAGATTAGTAAAAAAAAATGTAGAGGTTTGCTCAATAGTGAATGTCCAATAGAAGATTATTTTCAAACTTAACCACTTGAATGACTGGCTTGATAACTTAGTCAATCATTCCAGTGTTCAACTTTCAAAGATTATGTTTTTGTCTAGCTGATAGAGATTTAGGCTAATTTTGGATGACCTGACTGACCACTGTAAGGTTAAAGCCTGACCACTGTAAGGTTAAAGCCTAGGGGGTATGTGATAAAATGCATTGTCAATAAGCCATGGATTTGGGGGTTTAGGATGAACTATAAAACTTTATTTCCTGCAAAAAATTGTCTTTAAAGACATAAAATTTATGACAGTTTATGGATTGATGCATCCGGTAAAAAATTTGAATGATAAACAACTTAAACAAGAATGTATATTTCCATAAGTAGTGTTTATGTATTTAACCCTGTCATTCCTGAAATCCTGGTATCTCTGGTTCAGCCGATCATTTAACCCTTTAACACCCAAGCCGGACAAGAAACAGTTTCTGCAGTGGTCTTGAGAAATGTTTATTTGCACACCAAGAGAAGACTATTTTTGAAAATTTACAACTAGAATGACTGGCTCGATAAATTTTCAGAAATCATTTTTTTATTCTGCTCTGCAAACTGGCATTTTCTGTCAGAAAATTGAAAATTTCATGGACAAATTGGAGAGTTAAAGATTTAACTGCAGTACTGTACTTGGAACTGTATAGCCTTCTATTAGCCCAGTTAGAGGGTTGCTTCTAATATGCTCAACATAAATTTCTTCTATTGTAACAAATTATTGTATCAAGACTAAGATTTTGAGAGGGTTAAGTTATTTATGATGATTTCAGTGAAAGGGTAAGTTTTTATCATTCGATTTACAACTTTACTTATCAGTTACAATTCTTAGTTATAACGCTTTTAATCCTACAGACCAAATATGATAAATACATTATGATGTAAAAAATTATAAGGTAAATATTTTGACATTAGATCGACTGGAAGCTGTTGTTGCATATGGAGGCAGCAGCAACTTCGGCTCCAATTGGTTTCAAAATATTCAACCGCTTACTTTTGTGATTCTTAAAATTGAGATACCAGGTCGTCAAACCGGCAATAAAAGTATTTTGTGCTGTTTATCTATAAAAATTTTTAAAGCTTCATGTCAAAATTTATTCAGAATATTTTTACACAAAGAAATATCAGTTTATTTTTTATTAAATATTAATCACAAGAATGATCAGGATTGAAAAAAAATTCATTATTGAAAACCTTAAGTTGCTTGGAGGCAGAAGATAATTTATTTTAACACCTGTTTTCACATTCAGTTTACACCTTTGTATTTCTCAAGTGTTTTAATCCATGGGTGTAAAATTGGAATTAACTTTCTTTTTAAAATAAAATCATAAATTTTAAATTGAATTTTCTAGGTTGATTGCTCATGTCATTAGTTTATTGTCACGGTCTCAAATAGTTTGTGTGTTGATCTCGTTTTAATAGAAATGTTAGTCCTGCCTTCCTTCTTGCCAATGGTTGACATTCAATCCCCACCTTTCATTATGTTTATGGAAGGGAATGACCTTAACAGTGACCTTATTGCCTGCAGGGGGTCCTGGAGCTTAATTACAGCGTTAAGCATTGATGTATATATGTCAGGCCAGCTAACTGAATGATTTCACAGACCTAGCCTCTGACTGAGAGATACAAAGCTATTGTAGTAGACCTCTATAGTGCTAAATCTATAATGATTTGATGGGTTTACATTAGAATGATATTTTCAGAGGTGTAATTATGAGTGTTGTTAATTATCTTGAAAACAATTTGACAGGATTGTAGGCAGCAACATTTTTCAGTCAAATTGTTTTCAAAATAATTAACAAGAATTTAACTTTAATCTTGTAGTTTAATATCATCAGTGAGATTCATACAGAACGAGGTTAATTTAGTCAGTTCCCTTGGAACTGTATAGCCCTCTATTAGCCCAGTCAGAGGGTTGCTTCTCCCAGTTCACGCATCGCTGAGCAGGAGGGCTTTAGATGATTGGGTGTGTTGACTTTTCCTCTTGTCAGTCTAACCGATGACAGGTTCAGCATTTGTAATAGGATTATTGGATAAATAATGTCAATTTAACAACAAAATCTGGTATAGGCCTGGTCAGTGATATTTGCAGGCGGACAACAGAGATCGTGCTGGTGGGCTTCACTAACTACAGAAGAATGAGAAGCAACAGTGTAGTTTTTCCCAGCAGTTCAGTTTGTCTTCTTCCTACTAAAGACTGTGTATGAGTTTTGTGTTTGTGCAGAGTTTGACAGAAAAACAGAAACATCTGTTTGTGACTAGTGGAGGTAGAGGCAGAGGTAGTGGTAGTGGCGGCGGTGGTGGTGCTGGTGGCACAGCTAGGCAGCTGGGAATGGCAGTTTGACTGACTGAGAGCGTCAGACAGAGGGAGACCATGTGGGGAGAGAGTGGTGACATTCTTTGCTAAGTTTTTCCTCATTCTGGGTCAGAAAAGCTGAATAACTAGTTTTACTTTGCCTGTTTCGTTTAGCAGAGGAGGTGAAATTATATACAGGGTACACTAATATTGCTTATGTGTAATTCTTGATGACACTTTATTTATAGAGTAGGTGATGTAGATCTTATCTAGGAAATGTGTAAAAGTGAAGTTTGCTCATCTGACATGTGACCTATGAGAGCTAGATTGTTGTTGGTGTCAGAAACAAGATAGGAATTTTTAGTGGCACCCTAGCAGCATGGTGCGCAGCTGAGCAGCTGCTATTGTATCGAAAGCAGCAGCTGGGACAGGTTCTCTCCTATGTATCAAGATATCGTGACAGAATGGTGATAGTTACCATGGAAACCAGATCATAAAGAGAAGAACAGAAGAGATTTGGGTGTGATAGATGTGACAATAAGATTTCTCTCAGTTTTCATGAGTAGATTCTGCAAGAATGAAGATATGTGTTACATGTTGGAGTTTGTAATGCATTTTGCATATATTTGCGGAAAGATTTAGTAATGTTTTGGGGAACTGAACAAATTTCTCAAGAAACTTGTTTTTCAATATTATGGCGTTGTTGTGTTGTGGAAAACATCATAGCCAAGCAAATAGAAAACGGAAAAGGTTTGGAATAATACGAAGGAAGAGTTTTAAAATTCTACACCAGCATCGTGATGGAAGTCAGTCTCCTTATTATTTTAAAGACACTTATAAATCATTCAAGGACACAGATTCCTACGCTAGTATCTCGACAAAAGATGATTTTGAGGATGAGGCTTTTCGATTCCGAGGTGTGTTGTCTGGTATGTATCCAGCACTCAGTAACTACTTGTATGTATATAGAGGTGACAGTAAGCTATGCTAACATTTATTTATTTACATTTTTAGGTGCAATTTTATTGACTTGAATCCTGGATTATGAAATATTAGTAATCATTGATTTGATTCAAATTATATTGTTAACCCTTTCAACAAAAATCCCTGAAAAATTAGTCTGTACGATGTCTAAAATATACTGTTGAATAGTTTGAAAATTACTATGACTGGAAGCTCTGCCTAAGGCAATTACAGTCATATTACTTTCAAAATATTCAACGGCTTTCCTCGTTGTTTGCTCTGAGATTAAGATTTGGTAAATTTATCTGTGAAAGGATTAATGCTCTCTATCTTCACTATGATAGTGTGTTATGGCGGGTGGTCTTTCAGTGTGTTAGTAGGTGAGGGGGTACTGGACTTTCAACATAAGATTAGACCATTTCATCTAACTTCCCAGAGACTCAGGTTCATGAGAGTTAAGTTTTAACTCTCACCGAGAAAAATCCCTTTATTGATCCCATTCTCGTGCCAAGTATATATTTGGTGCAGATCAGTACAAAATGTCAGGGGTGTGTGGATTTTCTAATGAACTGCAGTATATAAGAAGTTATTGATTTGATTGGCGTCTATCGAGTCCCTGATTCCAGGTCCCATTCACGCCATATCTAGGCTGGTTTTATTTCAGTCTAAAATTCCCCAGCTTCTCCTGGCTGGAGAGAGGCAAGGAGTGAAGGCGATGGGATGGGTGAACCAGGTTCTCTGGTTATGTTGTCCTGGGTGTCTATGTCACTACGCCAAGCCACCGCCTCCTGCCCCAGGACATATCAATCACCATTAACCCTTTAATTGTTTGACTGCTGCAAGCCACCAGGCAGTAATTTCAATGGTCAATAACTTTGGACATGCTGAATATTTTGAAAACAATTTGACTGAAAGTTGTTGGTGGCTTATCCACCAACAACTTTCAGTCAAATTGTTTTCAAAATATTCAGCACATCCAGAGGTAAAACACATGGAATATCTACTCTGCAGAAATTCAGCAAGCAGACAGTTAATTGCCCAAATTTGTTGAAAATTTTAAACTGCTCAGTGAATCTCTCAGATGATTTTTGATAATTTAACACTAGAATGACTGACTTGTTTATAAAGCCACGAGTAAAATTTGTAGAGAAAAAATAGCCTTGGCCTGCAGCTAGACATTTCTCAAGGGACTAGGACTACAGAGGCTCTTAGTGTTGGTCACCCTGACCATTAAGGTGTTGTTAGTTTTTAAACATGGTTTACGCTAAAGCTGTTGAATGGTTCAGAAAATAATTTGACTCAGCAATGACTTCCAATCAAATTATTTTGTAAAAATGTAACAGATTTATTTTTTCTTATGTCTTCAAAAAGTTGTATAAAATCCAGCACTAAAACTATTTTACAGAAAAAAGCAACAAATTTCTCTCATTGTTTTTGATTATAAATGAAAATATTAAAATAATAGCAAATTCTGTATCATATACATTAATTATCCCTTTACCCCTGAAATTCTTTCAAGAAAATTTAAATTTTCTCATAGAAAATGTCCATTTGTAGACCAAGATTTTTCGAAAATTTACCACTTGAATGACTGGCTTGGTTATCGAACCAGTCATTCCAGTGGTAAATTCTAAACAACAGTATTTTTTTGGTCTGCAAATGGGCATTTGGCAAGACCACTGCAGAAGCTGTTTTGGCAGATATGAGTGTTAAATGGTTAAGGTAGCATACATATAGGTTTGAAATTAATTTAAATCTGCTCCAATGTTTTAACTGTGGAACAACCATAGGAACTGATACATTTTAATTAAAGCTAGAATGACAGCTTTTTAGTAATGTATTGAAATGGATTTTAGTGTCTAGTTAATAGGATTTTAACATTTAGTCTGGCATAAGAAAGTTATTGCCTTGAGGTATTTTTGTTCTAGTGAGTTTTTGCCAGGTGTGGCATGAAGTTATTAAATCTCGCTGAATCTGGCCAGACCTGTTTAATATTTAATCCTTACAGAACATAGACGACAGATTCTTTATGATGTAGGCAATGTTATGTTGAATATTTTTGGGAATAATGTGACTGGAACCAGTCAAATTATTTCCAAAAATATTCAATAACTTTCTTGTATATTTTGTGTTCCAATTTAGACACTCAAAATTTTAAGCATTACATAGTTAATAACATACCTTTGGGGGGGTGCGAACTGGCACATAAATAAATAATAAATTTCTTTATAAAAATAAAATAAAATTTTAACCTACCTGACTTGTCAGTTAGCTAAGATAGTGATGCACTTTCATTCATCTATCGTTTGGATATTGTCAAGTGTCAACAATGGTGACCGGTTTGCTTATTTCTTGATGGATTGATTGCAAACGTTGTCAAAATGTTCCTATAGGCACCAAATATTAGAACCTGAATTGTGATAATGAAGTGTGTTCTGAATCAAACATCAGTGTTTATGGAAATTTCTGTATGTATTGGAGTCAGTTGGGAAAAATGATAACTCATCGTGTTGGGACATATCAACCATCTCAGGGTGACCAGTGGCCATGTCACTGACCACGTCTGTCATTAATCCTTTAAGGATCAAGATTGGTCAAGAAAATCAGAATGGTTGTTCATTGAATGTCCATTTGTGAGCCAAACACGTGAATGACTGATTTGATTATTCAAAGTTCATTCATGTGGTAAATTTTCAAAAATAGTATTCTCTTGGCCCACAAATGGACCTTCCTTAAGACCATTACAGACGCGGTTGTAGTCAGGATAGCAGTTGAATTGTTACTGGTCAAGCCACTGAAGCCAGCAGACAAGGGAAGAATATTTTACAAGACTGTCCAGAGTGATTGTCTCAATAATGCAGTCATTTCAACAATAAGTTTTCAAAAATACCCTTGGGCTACCAATGGAAATTCTCCATATATACAAACACTTATTTTCTTGACTATAATTTTGACCATTATCATAAATACTACTAGTAATTAACCCTTTAACAATCCAGCCGGTCAACACGGCTTCCGGAGTCATCTTAGCTAAGATAGTGATGCATTATCCTTTTGCAGACCAAGAGAAGACTATTTTTGGAAAATTTACCACTGAAATGTTTGACGCAATAAACATGCCAGTCATCCCAATGATAAATTTTCTAAAATAGTCTTCTTTATATACAAATGGATATTTGAAATTTACTCAAGCAAATTTGAAGTTTAAAGGGTTAAAATTCTCATATTTTATGTAATATAGCAAATGTTGCCAGTGAGCTGGACCTGATCCATCACAGTTATGTTTTCCACCTATGTGACAGCATGCATACACACCCACCACCATTAAGCAAAATGTTCTCTACTAAACTGCAACCCCCTACAATGTTACCACCACTAAATCAATTACAAACCACAATGATTAGAGTTGTTCTTGCCAATGAAGAAGTAATGGTCATCCTATGCTTGTGAAGTGACAGGTTTATTTTATCAAAGCTTGGACATAATTATGACTGATGCCAGCAAATGTCACTGACCTTAATTAACTCTGTAACGACTAAATTTGCTCAAAAAATTAAAATATTTCCTTATTAAATGTCCATTTGCAGGCCAAGAGAAGACTATGTTTGAAAATTTACCACTGGAATGACTAGCTTGGTTATCGAGCCAGTCATTCCAGTGGTAAAATTTCAAAAATAGCCTTCTTGGCATGCAAATGGACACTCCTTATGACCACTCCATAGGCCGGTTTTGGCCAGATTCGTCAATAAAGGTTTAAAGTAATAGAGTGCCCTTCATTAGCAAGGAGTCATTTCAGTATTTCTTTAGTTTATACTGGCTTAAATGAGTGACAACCCTTTTCATCATCTATGTATGATATAATTTGAATCCTAGTGATTGATTCTTAAAACAATTTGACAGAGTTGTTGTTGAGGCAGCAGCAACAACTCTTACAAATTGTTTTGAAAATAATCACTAGGTTTTAATATGCTGCTCACTTCGAAGCGCTGTCTCCTGGAATGGTGGATTAACTTAATTAATTCAGTGCAATCCTTTATCTCTTGGATAAAGCCACTTTGAAGGGTCACAAATGCTCAGGTATATCATTTATACATGTAGAGACATGTTTGGCACTTCGTTTGACAGAGATCGCTAAGTAATATGTGTATTATTCAATTACAAAACGTTTTACATATAACCTTTGCCTGTTGAGTGAGTATTATAAAGATTATGTCATGATAACTCAAGCTCTACTAAGGGGCCTAGGGTCATGAAGATTGAAGATGCTACTTGATTTATTGCTGACAGGCTACAGGTCAAAGTTCAAGATCATAAATAGTGGGTGAGACTAAGAATGTTCAGGAATGCTTTTGCAGAAATATTTTTAGTTTTGTCTGAAAAAAATTTGAAAAAAAAAATGTATAGAATAAAGGTGTCCTGCATTGCTTAGATCAAACGCAACTGGATACAGTAATAGAGTTCATTCTGTATGTCTTAGTCGATTATTAATGCAAGATATTATTATTCTGTTGATTACCTGAGGCAGCAATGACTTTCAATCAAATAGTTTTCAAAATCTTTGGTGTAATTGGTATTCAGGTTTAATACTAATCCGAACTGAACAATGTTACTGACCATCTGTTATTTACTGGCTCAGTGGATTGATGTGATTCAGGGTGTATTGTGCACTTTTTTTAAAGTTCATTTTTCAAATAAAAAATGACAATAAAATACCCATCATTAATCTTCACTGCTTCAGCAGATTTAGTGATTTAGAAAAAATCTCATGGCTTCTGTGTTGTGAGTCACTCCACTTGTGTCCACTTGTCTTTATAATGGTAACACCCCCTCTGCAATAGTCTGGAGGTCTGTCTATTTACAGGTCAAGAGAAGACTATTTTTGAAAATTTACCACTGGAATGGCTGGCTCGGTTACGACACAGGCTAAGCACAAATTTAGATTTCCTAGAGGATTAGCCCTATAACCGACAAGCCGATCAAAAGACCAATGCTTTAAAAAAATATTTTCCTAAATTTCAGTGGTAAATTTACAAAAAAAAAACTACTTCTTGGCCAGCAAATGTTCATTCACTGAGCAAATATTTGAATTTCCTTTAAAAATCTTGACAAATGAAATGGTTAATTGATAAAAGTAGTATTTTGAGTGCTTTGAGGTGCCAGTGACACAATAAGGGTTAAGGCTATGAGTAGTTTATAGAGATGAGCATTAATAGTGTGTGTATGTGTGTGTGTGTGTGTGTGTGTGTGTGTGTGTGTGTGTGTGTGCGTTCACTTGTGAGTGTGCGTGCGACTGCATGCCAGTGTGGGTATACATGTATATGCATGTGATTTGAGTGCGTGTACTTGCATGCATGTTAGGAACAGTCTTGAGAGGGTATATAATGTTGAGGCTAAATTTATCATGACCACACATTTTGAAAAAAATTTGATATGCTCACCTCCTTGTCCATTATCTCCTCCAAAACCATTTTAATGGTCAAGAGATTAGAATTGTCAAAAAATTGAAATTTAAGCTTAGTGAATATCTATTTGCAGGTAACAATAACGTTATTTTTAAGATGTTGAACTGAAATGGCTGGCTCTGTTATTGACCCAGTTATTCTAGTTGTAAATTTTCTAAAATATAATTTTTTTAGCCTACAAATGGACATTTCTCAAGACCACCTCGGAAGCCAGTTCTGGCTGGCTTGACCATTAAAGGGTTAAAACTGTCCACCATATAGTAATCACCTTGTCTGTTTGTCCATTGATCTTAACCCTTTGACTGATAAATGCACTGTCTTTCAATTACGAGGCAAACATACAGGAAAGCTGTGAATATTTTGAGATCAATGTGACTGGAAACCATTGCTGCCTTAGGAAGCAGCTTCCAACCATATTAATCTCGAAATATTTAGCAGAATATTTTGTAATGAATTTATTTTATCAGAGGGATCTGTCACTTAAAGAATTAATAACACTCTTATAAATTTTTTGCTAAATTAACCCTTATCGTAATACTAAAATTTTGTGCTAGAAGTTGAGCAAGTGTGTTTATATCTGATCTTTTTCTCTCAAGATCTTGCATCTGATTGCATGCAAAGCAGCATCTGCTTACATACAACTTATTGATACAAGACCAGGGGGTGATTTTGAAGATTTATTCAAAATTAAGGGAGATAACTCTCTTCTCACATCTCTTTCAATCTGAGTTATTTCCCTTGTTCATTATAATCCAGTTTTGATTCCCTTGTTTTAATTTCAGATAATAATACAATTTTGAAATTGTAAAAGTTGTGTTACCTTTCTTATGCCTGTAACAATAATAATAATAACCATATTGTTTTCTGTATGTGTTCCAGAGATTGAAGCGGTTGAGGCCTGTAAGTGGTTACGAGCGGCCGGATTCCCACAGTACTCTCAGCTATATGAAGGTATGGGATCTTCAAAATTATCCTTTTTAAAACAGAAAAGATAAAACTAATTTTTTGTGGTGTAACAACTATGTTTAATAGTTAGAAATTAATTTGACTTAATTGTTACTTTTGTTGTACATAAAAATATCTTTGAGTGTAAATTGCTTTGTAAATATTCAGCAACTTACCGTTATGGTTATTTTGAAATTGAGATTGTGTGATTTCCTTAAAAAGAATTTACTGCTTTACCGGTCAAGTGTGGTCAGGAAATTGAGATTATTGCTTTGTGAATTTTTTTTAATTTACCATTTCAATGACTCGTCCATTTATCGAGTCAATCATTCCATTGGTCAATATTTCAAAAGGTATTCTCTTGACCTGTAAATGGACATTACTCAAGACCGCTGCAGAGGCTGGGTTTACCATTATCCCTCAGATTTGGTCACGGAAATTTAAATTTTGTCATAGAAAATGTCCATTTGCAGACCAAGAGAAGGCTATTTTTGAAAAGTTACCATTGGAATAATTGGCTCGGTTATTGAGCCAGTCATTCCAGTAGTAAATTTTCAAAAATTGTCTCGGTCTGTAAATGGACCAAATTGGTTATTGCGGAATATCTCTGCATTGAACTTGAGAAATTGTCCCTTTGCAGACCATGAGATGAATATTTTTCAAGATTTACCACTGGAATGACTGGCTCGATAACGGAGCTAGTCATTACAGTGATATATTTTCAAAAATAATCTCTTGGTCTGTAAATGGACATTTTCTATGATAGAATTTAAATTTTCTGGAACAAATTTTAGGGTTAAACAGCTAAGCCATTATGTTGCATCTAGTGCATTCATTATGAAGTGACCAAATGGTAAAGCTATTTAAGTTAACATGTGTGACATATCACACGTTGACCATCAGTCTATCATCTGTCTCCTTTGTCATACCTTCTTCCTCTTTGATGTTATCACTGGGTCTGGATGATTGATTACCCTCATTCACCTTTATAACTGGCTACCAGTCATTTGTAGTTCTAAATATTAACATGAACTGATTATCACTTAGAAGTTAATGAAATGTGACAGAGCCACTGAGATGGTAAAACATATATAATCTGTCTTAACCCATTATCCCTCATATCAGGCTTCTACAGTGGTCTTGAGAAATGTCCATTTGCGGACCAAGAGAAGACTATTTTTGAAAATTTACCAGTGGAATGACTGGCTCGCCAATAAACTTACTTTCAAACCTTCAGCGACCTTGGATGAAGTTCAGTCAAATTGCTTTCAAAATTTTTGATAGCTTTTATATATTATAATATTGTATTCAATTGCCTTATCCTTTTGTTTTCATGTTCACCACTGCCTACCATGATCATCCCATCCCGATCTTAGAAGATTTGTTTAAATAAATGTATTATATCCTTGGGGAAATTATAAGGAATTGCTGCGTTGTACCAGATCGAACGGTCGTGAAATATTGCATGCGGTATTGCACACCATCCTGGCCCAGCCCAGCTCCTGTAGTAATTTTGACTCTTGTATTATAACTATTGGATTTTCAGATGGTGAGTTTCCTGTGGACCTGTCCACAGCAGAGAAAGATCACGAGTTCTTGGAGGCGGACGCGCTACAGTCATTATACAGGTTTGGTTGAAATTAAACATCATTATCTAAACAGTAACAGCTCCCAGTCAAATTAGTTTCAAAATATTCAACAAAATGCATATTAAATTGTAAATGTGTATTAAATTGTAAATTTGTAAATTATTTCAACAAGGACATCTAATTCAGATGATTACCTTCAGACGTTTTTCCCTTTTCGTGATGGGCGTGTGCATGATTTTGTGCTGACGTTGCCTATAAACAGGTGACATATTTTGATTACGACATTAGATATTCGAGTTACAGATCGAATTCCCTCCATTGTCTGCCTGTCTTTGATTCAAAATCCTGTACATAACTGTGCATTATCAAGTTTCAGCTACAGTACAGCTCAGCTATAACTAACCTGTTTCCTAAATGCAAAAACAGAAACGTGTTCCCTTCACCCTTTCACCGACAAATCCCTGAAAAAGCAGCATCAATTCTTTACGATATAAAACTTAATCTGGTGAATATTTTGAACCTAACTTGACTGGAAGATGTTGCTGCCTAAGGCAGCAACATCTTCCAGTCAAGTTAGGTTCAAAATATTCAACAGTTTCCCTGTATGGTTGCCTTGAAAAATGAGATATGGGGAATTCATCGGTGAAAGGGTTAATTTTGCTTCAAAGTCCAAATTATTCACAGCATGTTTTATTATGTTTTGGAAACGTTAAGTTATTTCTGAGCTGTACTGTACTGCCAGATGCATGTTGATGTATGCTCAATGTCTTAGAGAATCCAGCAGAATCTGCAGTGTCCAGGGGGAATTCAGATACACTGAGCAGTCAGCCATTCATGATATTGACAAAAACCTACTTTTTGCTCAGAAGATTCCCGAGCAGATAATCAACTTTGAAACTCATTACCAAGTGCACATTTTTATTGTTGCTAGGCAACAGAGAATTTTCTTCTACTTGACCATTTCCTGCAGTCAGAGTGCAGCGCTATGAAAATAATTGTCTGGTTATTTATTGTCTTTGACTGGACTGTGGTCATTGAGTTAACAGTATTTGGCTAGTTCATGAGTTCATTTCCTGGCTGGTGAACGCGTGTTTATTATCGTAGGATTATTCGGGACATATTCTGATACTATCTTTTGCTGTTGTTTATTTCTGTTAATAACCCTTTAACCCTGAGGTTGGCTAAAAACAGCTTCTGCGGTAGTCTTGAATCATTCCAGTGATAAAATTTTCAAAAATGGTCTTCTCTTGGTCTGCAAATGGCCATTTTCTATGAAATATTTGAAGAGATTTAAGTAGAGCTGTCCCAGTTAAAAATTAGTAATTTAATTTTTCATTCTGGCTTTTTTTTTAATGTTTTTCAACCGAGCTAAATAACAAATCTGAGTTAGATCGTTTAAAAATAATCTGGTTTGAAAGTTGTTGCCGCCTATGCATGCATTTTGGTGACAATTTAGGATTTGTTAATCATTTTATGATCAGGACAATTTGTTTAAATTTTACTACTAGAATGACTAACACAGTTATCGCTACAGAAATTCTGGTGGTAAATTTTCAGAAATTTATTAGCCCTACAAATGGACATTCATCAAGACCACTGAAGAGGCTGTTTCTGGGCAGAACAAATCCCTTTACGATATATAAAACCTATTCTGTTGAAAATATTGAAATTGATTTGATTGGCAGCTATTGCTGCGTAAGGCAGCAACGACTTCCAGTCAAATTAATTTCACATTATTCAACAGTTTTCCTGTATGGTTGTGTTGAAAATGAAATATAGGGAATTCATTGATGAACGAGTTAATACGCTATAAGATCTTTGTGAGGTTTAGAAATAAATGTATTTGCACTTCATTTGCATAAGAATACCTGAGTGTCTGTTCATCTGTATGTCTGTTTGTTTGAATATTTACACAATTTTCAATAGAGTTTCTAAAATAATTGTTATTTGCATAAAAATGATGTGTGTGTGTGGGGGGGGGGGGGGGGGTGTCAGGCAGGTGAGGAATGGTGGCTATAAGTCAGAACTAATAGACATTTACATTTGATGTGGAGTAGTGTTCCTGGTACCATCTTTAATAGAAGTAGTAGTCATGGTTTTATCCAAGAATTTGTTTTTAAATTTTGAATTAAATACCCAAAAAGTGTGTAAATCCAGAAAATTCATAGGGGCCATGCTACCTCAATGGGTGTGTGGGTGGGTGGGTGAGGGAGCAAATGCCACGCTTTGGCCACACACACACACACACACACACACACACACACCCCTCCCATGCATAAAACACTTGTAGTAGTAGTAGTAGTAGTAGTAGCAGCTGCAGGAGTAGTAGTAGCAGAAGTAGTAGTAGTAGTAGTAGTAGTAGCAGAAGTAGTAGTAGTAGTAGTAGTAGTAGTAGTAGTAGTAGAGGTGGCTGCAGTGAATTGTTGGTTAGAGAGAATTATACCTTAGCTAGCAGACTTGTTCATTTCAGGTAGACTAATTGACAGCTTGTCATTCACTACGCATTGTCTGGGGTAATGAAATGGACAGGTCTATAGCTTGTCTTGTGAATGGAAGGATTTAACCCTTTCAACCCTGCGGTCCAGATACAACATGGCAAATTTAGTAAGGTGTAAAAAAGATTGTTTAATAATTTGAAACTGATTTGACTGAGAGCTGTTGCTCCTTAAGGCAGCAACAGCTCCCAGTCATATTAGTTTCAAAATATTAAACAACTTACCTGCATTGTTACATACATTATTGCTTTGAAGTTTGACTACAGGGAGGAAATGGTTAATGACTACAATATCAATACTACCCAAATCATTTTCTACACCAGCACACCTGAACACAGAAAGGATTTTCTTTCTCATTAGCCACATTGGATTTTCGCTTTTTTTAATCAGAGCTTTATTAAACGAAAGATGAATTTCTCTACGTCAGCATCATCATCATCATCGTGGTTTGTGAGAATAATTTTTTCCGGTAAATAAAAAAAATTATGCGATGGTCACTCGCTCTGTC
Organism: Chaetoderma sp. LZ-2023a; assembly: GCA_034401795.1. Taxonomy (NCBI): domain Eukaryota; kingdom Metazoa; phylum Mollusca; class Caudofoveata; order Chaetodermatida; family Chaetodermatidae; genus Chaetoderma; species Chaetoderma sp. LZ-2023a. The sequence goes on from CM067366.1 coordinate 78,105,691, forward strand.
GCTCGCTTCATCACCACCTGCCTGCAGTCTCACCTTTATTATATATTGACAGAGAACTAAGAAATTTTGGCGCAATCTTATTCTATAGACGCTGAAATTTTGAGCAGCTGATAGTGTAATATGTATTATGAGGAATTGAGTATACAGTAATATTAGAAGAGATATCGCGAGAAGTTGTGTAGATGTTTACCGGTTAGACGTAGTCATGAGTTGGCTGCCATCTTGGATTGATCGTCACTGGTTAGTGTTTATCTATTTATTTATCTGTCTGTCTATCTATATGTCTGTTTGTTGTTTGTTCCCGAATCCTAAAAAAATCTGCCTTCCCGCATTGGACACTTGAATAAATGAAATCGATTTGAGTGAAAGTTGTTGTTGGCGAGAAACTGCTTCTAGTCAAACTGTTTTCAAAATACTCGACATGATATTTGATGATTTAATCATTTATAATGCACAGAGTATTCTGTTGAATATTTAGACACTCAATTTGCTGTATAGTTGTCTTGAAATTGAGACATGGAACTTTTAAGGTCTAACCCTTTAACACTCTAAAATATCTTCTGCAGGATTTTTGAGATAACGTCCATTTGCAGACCAAGAAAAGCGTATTTTTGAAAATTTAACACTGCAATGACTGGCTCGGTTAACCGAGCCAGTCATTCCAGTGTTAAATTTTCAAAAATAGTTTTCTTGGTCTACAAATGGACATTTTCGAGGGAAATTAAAGTTTTCTTGAACAAATTTGAGGGGTAAAGTAGTAAAGTGGATATAAAATAATA